>JAWNNM010001784.1:0-320452 GCA_035044965.1 Lordiphosa andalusiaca
CTAGATTAAGATTTGAAAAATTATTGTTAGTCTCTTTAAGAGAAGATCCAATATATACAAACCAAGCATAAAAAAAAAGGGAGAAGAAGCTATCCATCTATACAGACGGTCCAGAAACGGATGAAGACACAGGAGCAGGCATCTTCTCCGAAGAACTTGCGACACAGCTCTCATTCCGTCTATCAAACTGGCGTACCGTTTTCCAGGCAGAGATTTATGCTATCTGGCAGGCGGCTAAATTGATATACACCATGGATGAAACTCCAAGGAACATTTCAATCTTGGTCGACTGCCTGTCGGCTATTAAGGCTCTGTCATCAAACGCCACAAAGAGCATCCTAGTCCGCAGCACGGCGACAGCACTGAACCAAATCCAGCAGCACTCTATCACCCTCGTCTGGGTACCTGGTCACGCAGGCATACCGGACAACGAGCGAGCAGACGAGTGCGCTAGGAACGGCTCAGCGCTGCCAGCGACGCAGGTGGTAACGGACATTAAAAGACCCCAGCAGGATATCATGACGGAATTGAAGTGGAGGGCCAGAAATAGGGCAGAACAACAATGGGACCTCGCACCCGGTTGTCACATCTCCTGATCACTCTGGCCAAGATACTCACCTAAAAGAACTTCCCAACTCCTACACTTTAGCAAGAACAGGATGAGAACTATGGTAGGAGTCATAACGGGACACTGCACCATCGGTCAAACGGCCACCAGGATGCGCGTGCCCCACCATGATTTCTGCCATAGCTGTGGGAACGAGGAGGAAATAGAAAGCATTCATCATTTCTATGCGACTGCCCTGCACTTATTAGGAAACGCACCCAGCATCTGGGCAAACCATTCTTTGAAGACCTGGGCAGTCTGGCAAATGTGCCCCTAGAAGACCTAGCTCTTTTTGTGGATTCCTCAAAATGGTTTAAATAGAGAGCTTGCGCAGAATCTGACCGTCAATACCCACTACTCCCTCCCCTCCCAAACCCCGCCCCCTTACTAGGCATCACAATGGGCCAAAAGGCCTCTGGGTGAACTCGGCCTCCGCCGAGCAGCTTATTTGACCTAACCTAACCTAGGTGGGCAAGAAGGTTCTCAGAATATTTGCGCTTCAGTTCCTCAATTTTAGTTTCATCCAATTGTGAAGAATCAAATTTTTTGTTAGTTTATGTATTTATAGTTGGAGATTCACGGTTGGTGTTGAGAAAAAAATCTAATTCCTTATTTGTGAATATCTTAGGTGAGAAGATTACAATCTTAAAAGGTGCCAATATTAGAAGGTCCGTTGCGTTTGGAAGATTAAAGTAAACTCTAAATCTAGAACTGATGTTGTCGCTTAGCAAACCTCGGCTAGGAGCTTTTGGAGAGTGAATTTCAAAAGCTTTTCTTTCTTTTTCTCATTTCGATATTAGAGAGGAGATTTCATTAGCCTTACTTTAAGCCGCGTCGGCAGTTTGCTCGTGGTAGCAATAACTATTGGGGGACGGATGTTTATGTCTTGGTTTTTATGCTTATGCTTGCTGAGTCGCCCTAATTGTTATTGTCACCAAAAAATAGGATTCTTATTACAATTGCCTTTTCTGTGGCGGATGTTTGGATTTTAATTTGGGGGATATTTAGTTACTAAGAACGTATGGTGCTTGATTATTGTAAGTGTGCCAGATTGGTGGAGTGGTGGATATGTCACTTCCCCATCCTTAAGAAATTTGCTTGTCCTCAAGCGGAAATTCTAGGGTGTAATATTGGATTTGTTACAAACTCATTTCCTGAAATATCTGGTATTGGTACATTATCATTTTGTGTTTGATCATTTCGTTTTCTAAACTTTACAATTATTCTTTGTGGGATAGCTTTGTACTTATAGATAAGGAACAAGAATATTATGATTATAATTCTAATAAGTGAGGTTCCAGGTGATAATTATGTTAGGTTCTACGTAATTCACTTCAAGATTTTTATGCATTTTTGGTATCTACATTCTGTAGAAACTTGATTCAGAATTCCTGAAATACACTTGTTTATTAATAAGACTTTTGAGTTGACCGTGTAGGTTCGATTGTTTTGTACGAAATTTTTATCGTGGATTGGTAAATCTAATTCTCCCGTTTTGAAAATTAAATAGCCATTCTTCGCTTGAATGGGGTTAACCTCGAGGCTTTTTCATTTTGACTCTTTGATGAAACTTGTTATTAGGAATAAGATTAGGAATGATGTTAGTTTACGTTGAATTTTCTTGGCTCGGTTGATCGACTGCTGATGATCTGGAATAATCGTTTTTACTTTTATTAGTTGTCTTTTTCTTTTTAAATTTAGATTTATAGTGTGTTGTTTTCCTTCCTCTGTTCTTTTCTTCATAATGTTTATCATCGGCTTGTGTTATTTCGCCTGTCTTCTTGAAAGGGTTAGTAGTTTTAGACTTGACTTAGGATGATTGCCTGTGTCTAGTGTCAATTTAAAATTCGCTTCAATTTTCATTTAGTTTTACAATTTCGATGATTTTATTTATTTGAGTGTTGTGTTTTGGTGTTCCAGCATAAATGAAGATATCTGCCGGTGTTCTTCCTGTAGTGTTATGTTTCGTTTTGTGGTTATAGACGTATAGAATGGTTTCGAACTTATTTATTTTATTTTTCGGGGACAGATTCGCTGTTAATTAGTTTTTCGTTAATTGTTTTATGGAATTTTTCGACATCAGAAACTCCATTTTCGTGGTTATGATAATATATCTGCAGAATCTTTGTCTGCTTTGATTTCTGTTGGTTTACCCATGTTGAAAATATGAACTTAAATAGCAAAGCAATGTGTCTCCTCCCTAATAATCTCCCATCCTATGTATCGATAGTTAACTGTATTTTTCCCGCTACGACGCAGTTGATCGTCGCTCTCCTATCTCATTTTAAGTCAGTCACAAAAAAAAACTTTAAACAAACAGGTTATTGGGCCCAGGGCGTCGGTAAAAAGTGAATTGTTCTTACGAAAAGAGAATTCTGGACTTAACGGCTTAATCCCTAGCGGTTAAAAGTGAATTGATCTTACGAATAGAAAATTCTGGACTTTCTTTGTGACTCGGTTGTAAATTTAATATCAGAAAAATGAGTTCCTCAATTCACTCAATTGAAAAACTTGACGACAATAATTACAGTGCGTGGTCAATTCAGATGAGAAGCGTACTTGTCCACTCTGAATTCTGGGCGGTCGTCTGTGGTCGGTTAGTGAACAATGAATCTGACAGTGAAGAACAAAAGGCGTCTTTCGATGGAAAAGACGAGAAGGCGTTGGCTAGCTTGATGTTGTGCATCAATGCCTCGCAGATCAACCATATCAAACATTGCTCCACGGCAAACAAAGCTTGGCATAAGCTAGCAGCAATTCATGTACCATTTGGTCCCGCGCGGCGAATAAGCTTGTTCAAAGAATTGTTGAATTTAAAGATGGTGGAATCGGATACTGTTGGTGTTAATGTTAAAAATTTTTGCGCGATCGTTGAAAAATTAAATGAAATTAATGTGAGCATTGCGGACGAATTGTTGAGCATTTTGTTGTTGTCAAGTCTGCCAGACTCTTACGAAAATTTCGTGGTGGCAATTGAAATGCCAGACAAGTTGCCTTGTTTGAATACGCTCAAAATTAAGCTGCAAGAAGAAGGCCAAAGGCGAAAAGCAAATGAAGGTACCGAAAAGTGCGTACAAAAAGTGTTCGGGACTCGTTCTGATAACCCTAAATCGAATGACGGAAAGCAAAAATACAAAATTATTTGCTGGTCGTGTAGTCGTCGAGGGCACAGAGCTGCCAATTGTCGATCGAAAGACGGTGCGGTAAAGAAAGACGGTGCGGGAAAGAAAGACGGCGAAAAAGCCGGGACGGCGAAATCGTTATCCGTTTTCTGTTCGGGAACCAAAGGCGGGTTGGCAAAAAATGTGTGGTGTTTAGACTCACGGCTCACTTGTGTTGTGAAAAATAGCGATTCGTGGAAATAAAAGTGCACAAGGAGCGTATTCTCTTAGCAGGGAATAATTACATTGTGGCCAGCGGGCGCGGAACAGTTAAACTTAAATGGCGCCAAAGTCAAATAGAATTATGGAATGTGCTGTATTTAACGGATTTACAGTGTAATTTTATATCGGTTTCGAAAGCCATAGAAAATGGGTTTAAAGTACAATTCGAAATGAAAAGTGCGTGTATAAGAAATAGTCGAAGGCAGATTATTTTGGTTGCAGAAAAGCAACATGATTTGTTTCTGTTTGAGTGCGACGGAAAACGTGATGGAAAAACATGCTTTGTCGCGCAGGCCAATTTATCGGAAATTTGGCACAATAAATTCGGAAATTTGAATTTCGCGAGCCTAAAAAAAATAAAGAAACAAATGGTACACGGTATAAAGCCAATTAAATTTGGCGACGTGCAGGGTCATGTCTGTATTACTTGTGTGAAAAGTTAAATTTGCGTAAAACAATATCCAAAGGTCAGTGAAAATCGCGCAATAGAAGTGTTGGGATTAGTGCATACTGACATTTGTGGCCCAATGAATAAAGACTCAGCGGGCGGTGCTCGGTACTTTGCAACATTCATAGATGACAAATCCCGCTATGTGTTTGTGTATTTCTTAAAGACAAGAGACGAAATATTTGCAAAGTTCAAAGAGTTGAAGTCGTTGGCTGAAAACCAAACGGTCAAAAAATTAAAGGTCATAAGAAGTGATAATGGTCGTGAGTATTTGAGTGGCTCATTTGAAAAGTTTTTGAAGGACAATGGCATAAAGAGGCAGTTGACAGTTCCCCACACCCCCCCACAGAACGGTGTGGCGGAGCGCGCAAACCAAACATTGGTAGAGATGGCGCGAAGTATGCTGCTGCATGCAGGTGTAGGTGAGTGGTTTTGGGCTGAGGCCATAAGAACTGCTGCTTACTTACGTAATCAGTCTGAATCGTCAACTTTGCCTGGGATGACACCTTTTGAAGTCTGGGCTGGGAAAGAGCCATGTGTGTCACACCTGAGGGTATTCGGGTCAAAGGCTATTGTTCTAAATAAAACTCATCCCAAGATACATGGTGAGGGCGTTGGAGCAGATGGTTCGGCTGAAGGTGCCGAAACTCAACTCATAGAATTTCAGGATGGTCTGGCATGTGTTGCTCAGGATGAAAAATCCAACGAAGATGATCTGCCAAAGGAAGAAGAACATGGCGACGAAGCTTCTGTCGTCGAGCAACAGCATGCAGAAGGAGTGGCAGGTGCCACTGAAGAATCCGAATCTGGCAAGAAAAGGGGCCGAGGCCGGCCTAGAAAAGTATATGCAGGTCTGCTCAATCAGACTCGTCAGCGCATTGGCTGTAGATAATGGTATATTTATGCACCAGATGGATGTTTCATCTGCCCACTTGAATAGCGATTTTCATGATGTGGTGTATATGCGTCAGCCAGAAGGGTTCATCGACCAACAATATCCAAACCGGATGTTGAGATTTCGCAAATCGTTATCTGAAACAGAGTGGGCGCGAATGAAATCAGAAGCTCAATGCTGTGCTGCTATAGATTGGGTTTGTTCCTTGCCCCAGCGAGCCCTGTGTTTGCACTCAAAAGGATGGAATCAGTGTGAATATTATTCTTGTATACGTTGATGATCTCATAGTCGCCTGTTTTAAAAAAGGAGGATCTCAATAATATAAAGTTGCTTATTGCCAACGAGATTGATGTTGTCGACGGAGGCGCTTCGAAGCATTTCCTAGGGATGGAAATTGAACGAACAGGTGAAACCGGTGGCGTCAAAATTGGTCACAAGCAGTATATCGAGGGTCTTCTAAATGAGTATTCTATGAAGAACTGTAAGTCAAATGTAATACCTTTAGAGGCCATCCATCAAGTAAAATGTGACAATGCAGACAGTCAGCGAGTGAATCAAGTTGGCTATCAATCATTGATTGGTTCATTAATGTGTTTGGCAATCACTACTCGCCCTGACATTTTACATTCCGTGAGCACGAGGCCGCTGCAAAGCGTGTGCTGCTGATTTGGAATTGCACTACGAACGCAGTGGTCAGCCCATTCGTTGTTTTGTGGATGCAGACTGGGCTGGTGATAGCACTTACAGAAAGTCATTTAGCGGATGGGCTTTCTTCGCTGCGGGTGCTGCCTTCACTTGGGAGTCAAAGAAGCAAGGTGTTGTTGCCCTTAGCAGCACTAAGGCAGAGTATGTGGCACTCTCAACGGCAGCAAAAGAAGCGGCGTACTTGCGGAAGTTGGTCAACGAGATGGGCTTCGGTGGTCTTCAGGTGGTGAAGATATACAGCGATAACCAAAGTGCCCAATGTTTGGTGAAAAATGCCACCTTCCACTCCCGCAGCAAACACATCGATATCAAAAAGCATCATATCCGGGAAACGTATAAAAGTAAAATAAGTGAAATTGATTACGTTCCCATTGAAAACATGATATCAGATGTCTTAACAAAAAACTTGAATAGAATGAAACATGAGAAATGTATAAATCTGATGGGATTATGTTATGTTTATTGTTGTATGAGTAGACATAATGAGTTGAGAAGGAGTGTTGAAAATATGAACTTAAACAGCAACGCAATGTGTCTCCTCCCTAATAATCTCCAATCTCTATGTATCGATAGTTAACTGTATTTTTCCCGCTGCGACGCAGTTGATCGTCGCTCTCCTCTCTCATTTTAAGTCAGTCACAAATAAAACTTTGCACAAACAACCCATTTCGTTAAATATTTATACCCGTTACTTGTAGACAAAAAAGGGAATACTAAAGTCGTGCAAATGTATGTAACAGGCAGAAGGAAGCATCTCCGATATCATAAAGTATATATATTCTCTATCAGCATCAATAGCCGAGTCGATATAGCCATGTCCGTCTGTCCGTCCGTCCGTCCGTCCGTCTGTATAAACACCTAGATCTCAGAGACTAGAAAAGCTAGAGCAGCAAAATTTTAGATCTAAGCTAGTATTGTCTGTAGGCAGATCAAGTTTGTTTCAAATTTTGGCCACGCCCCCTCCCGCCCCGCAATATAAAATATCTCCTACAATTTGTAAGCTATCGAGCTCAGATTTTGCAGTATAGTGCATGTGGCCAGGGTTCGCTCTTTGCCCGCGTCTCAAAAGGGCAACCACTGGCTCGCGACTCGCGAACTGTTGCCCGCGGCTCGGGGCAACGAGCCACAGTTCGCGGGCAGCGGGCCAGGAGTAGCCCACAGCTCCCCAGAAAATGCCCGCGGCTCGGGTCTGAGGACATTAGCCCGCGAGCAGCCGGCAGTTGCTGGCTCGCTGCCCGCAAACTGTTGCTCATTGCCCCGGGCAAAGGGCAAGCTGCCCGGGGCAAAAGGGCAAACTGCCCGCTTCAAAGGGCAAACTGCCCGTGGCAAAGGGCAAACTGCCCGGGGCAAAGGGCAAGCTGCCCGGGGCAAAAGAGCAAACTGCCCGGGGCAAAAGGGCAAACTGCCCGGGGCAAAGGGCAAACTGCCCGGGGCAAAGGGCAGCTTGCCCGGGGCAAAGGGCAAGCTGCCCGGGGGCAAAGGGCAAACTGCCCGAGAGCCGAGGGCAACAGCTCCTTGCCTTCGGCACGTTACATATACTACTGTGGGCAAAAAGTAAGGTGAATTTGTTTGTAGAATGAAAAATCTTTATTTATTCTTCTAAATCAATTTCATCCCCTTAAAAGTAATCCCCTCCCGATAAAATACACTTATGCCAACGTTTTTTCCAATCCTCGAAACATGCCAAATAGTCCCTTTCCGGTATAGCCATCAGCGCTTTCTTCGATTTTGCTTTTATCTCCTCAATCGACTCGAAACGCGTTCCCCGAAGTGGTCTTTTGAGTTTTGGGAATAGCCAAAAGTCACACGGAGCCAAATCAGGCGAATACGGTGGTTGCGGAACGATATGCGTCGAATTTTTGATGACTTTTTTGCAAGAAATTGAGAACTTTCGGTACCAAACGAGATTTGACTTTTCTTAGGCCCAAATGGTCTTTCAAAATGGTTTTCACAGATCCTTCTGATATTCCGATCATATCAGTAAGGTCTCTAACAGTCAACCGACGATTTTTGCGCCCTAATCCTCCACTTCATTGACGTGTTGGTCATCTGTTGACGTCGATGGTCGTCCGGAGCGCTCCAAGTTCCTAACCAATCTCTACCGCTACTTCAATCAGTTATGCGTATTTCGAGTAAACTTCGATGCAGGATAAGAACTATTTGTTGTCAATCATGTGAAAGTCAATCACGTATCTTTCTCTGGGATTGAGAATTTCTGGGGTTATTTCATAAACGAGTTTTGTGTTTCTGTGTTCTGTCTTTGCAATGTTACATATTACACATTCATCGATTGTAATCTGGATTAACTTTTGATAATCGGGATAATAAAATTTTTCTTTAAAAAGTAAAATAGTTTTTTCAATTCCTGGATGTAATAAATCTCTGTGAGACTTGATTATTATTTCTTTGAATTCAGAATAAGTTTGAATATCGGTTAATATTTTATAAGTTCTCATAATTTTTGTCAAATTATTTTGACTAATGATGTTAATGTCACTGTTTCTGGTACATAGGTATTCTTTGATTATATCTTTGGGGTGTGTATTTGTCATTTCTTTATAAATTAACATTAGTTTTGTTTTATGAAAGTACTTTGTTACTTGCACGTCATTCGATTCACCTTTAATGATTTCTAGTTGACTGTTATAATAATTGAGTGGTATTTTGATTATTGATATATACTTTTGGTTATTGATTATTGATATATACTTTTAAATATCCAAATATCTCATTTTTGTCATACTTATATATATATTCTTACTTATATTCTCTTATATGTATATTCTTACTGATGTAGTTTCATAATCAATTATTGCTTTGGAATCTTTCTAGAATTCTCGACCAAGCAAAATGTCATAATTATGGGAAAAATTATGTAGATAGAACCTCTGATGGGCAAAGTTTGCTTGGTTGTAGAGTTACGCTTTGTTTTAGTTTTACAACGCCATTTATGGTGAGGACATCAAGATTATTGTTTTTGATTGCAAAATTGAAATAATTTGCTACACTTTAACAGTTTATTGTTGAAAGTTAGGTTTATGTGAGGGTTTCTTCTTCCTCTTCTTCCGTCTCTGTGTCCGAGGCTGGTTGAAGAAAATTGTCGGTGGTATCCATCTTTTGATGACCACTTGCACTTTCGCGCTGCCTTTTAAGCGGAGGGTTTGGAGCAGAAGAATAGGCTTTATTTGTTTGGTAATTTGTAGGATGTTGATGCCTATCCTGAATCAACTTTTGTTTGAACTCCTGATGTATTTGCTGGTTGTTTTCAGCAGGAATCTGATTTGTCTGATAAGAATTTGGTTGGGGTTGCTTAGAACTTTGTTGATAATTTCCCTTATTACCTCGATTGTCATAAGATTTTCTGTTGTCGTTACCTTTAGAGGTTGAAGTACTATTTGATGGGTGTGGAGCTCTTGCTCGATTGGAAAAGACAGTATCAAAAACTCCTTCTTGTTGAGCTACCTGTTTTTATTTGGTTACTGACGTTATGTCATATCTAGCTAACTGCATAAACAATCTATCTGGAAATTTTCGCATAATCACGTCTTTTTTTGTATTTTTCATAGCATTAGTATAAATCATTGTGTTCATTTGGTTATCTTCGAGTGTCAACATGTCGGAAATGATAAAAGACTTATTTTCTAGTTCTTCTACGAACTTACGAATGGTTCCAAAAAACTGGGTGTTGTAAAGACGTCTTAATAATTCTTCACATGGGATTTGGATTTTGAAGGCGTCGATGAGAGCACTCCTTAACAATGTCCAGCTGTTCGCTGCTGCTAGTTGAGAGACACGTTGGGCATCTCCGCATATTTGCATTTCGATGGCTCCGAACAAGATGCTGTGTTGTCTGGCATTCCTAGTTGGATATAGGTGTAAGATGAAGTCAACTCGTCTGATAAATGTACTTAGGTCTTCTGTTGCGCAGTTGTAAGTAGGCACCTGCCTGGTTTGTCCCAGAGCTTGGTTGAGGTGCTTGAAAGGCTGGTTCCAATGGTTGTGCCATGTTGATTTTTTGTTTTTTGGTTAAAATTTTGTTTTGCGATTGTAAATCGACTTGAAGGTTTTGTTTTTGCGATTCTTTTAAATCAAGTTAGGCTTTCACGTGGATTAAGCGGTTTAATTGTGAAAATGTTGTACGTCAATTTTAGCGGTCACACTTGCGGGTTTAAGCTTTGATTTAATTTCACGCGGGTACTTTTGTGGATAAGTCAGTGTGATTGTTAAGCACTAAATATTTTCTTTGTGATAAGTCACAACTTGTATTATCACCGGGATCTAGGATACCGATTATCCTTTAATGATCCTTTTAAAACACTAAACTTATCTTACCGACTGCGCCAGTTGGAGATTTACGGTTGGTGTTGAGAAAAAAAAAATAATTCTTCATTTGTGAAGACTACAATCTTAAAAGGTCCCAATATTAGATATTAGGTTAATATTAGGTCCGTTGTGTTTGGAAGATTAAAGTAAACTTTAAATCTAGAACTGATGTTGTCGCTTAGCAAACCTCGGATAGGAGCTTTTGGAGAGTGAAGTTCAAAAGCTTTTCTTTCTTTTTCTCATTTTGATTTTTGAGAGGAGATTTCATCAGCCTTAATTTTAGCCGCGTCGGCAGTCTGCTCGTGGTAGCAATAACGATTGGGGAACGGATATTTATGTCTTGGTTTTTATGCTTATGCTTGGTGAGTCGCCCTAATTGTTATTGTCACCAAAAAATAGGATTCTTATTACAATTGCTTTTCTGTTGCGGATGTTTGGATTTTTATTTGGGGGATATTTAGTAACTAAGCACGTAACAAGTTGAAATTTCATGGAGTAAAAGGCAAACTGAATTGATAGCCCAATTATTGAATATCGTTAGAGCTAGTTCCAAAAAAACCCACATAGCTCGCCTGCCCTGACACGCGCGACCCACACGACCCAGAGTCTGGGCACACTGCTCAAATACGCTGAATACGAGCGAGAAGAAAAGAGACAGCAAGTGACGCCACCGATCTTGGGATTTTTAACACGCTTTAGGAATTGGCGGTCAAGCTCGGGACTTGGTTTTCGAGAGGCGAACGAGACGGTCGTGTGACGGAAGAGTGAAAAAAATATCACGAAGCGGGGAGGAGGAAAACCAACCCCCAGACATACAGCGACGCGTGATCCAGACCGGCAACGAATTGGCAACCAAAGTCTTGACGAGGTGTTTTTGGGAAACTTTCGGGGTAAATGTGCCAGGGCCGCTAGCCTTAGGAAGTGCAGAATAGGCCAAGTGTCGGAGTGCGGTATAGGGAAAGTGTACAAACTCAATTATTGAAAAAAATAATTAAAGAAAACCATCTACTAAACTGTGTGAAACCTTCATTTGGCTACCGAGATCGTCACTTTAAGTTGCTTAGTCCTCCCACGTACCGGGTATATACCCCGCATCCAGTTTTCTCCAAGAGACTCAAGTGTTTTCGAGTGAACAGGCTCGATACCCTACACTCAGTTTTCGTTGCCAAATATCTTAGTGAACTTCGAGTGAGCAGGGTCGATAGCCTACACTCATCATTCTCCCAGAGTATGCAAGATGGTGTCGAGTGAACAGGGTCGATACCCTACACTCAGCCTTTTCTCCAAGCATCCTAGATCTTTTCGAGTAAATAGGGTGGATACCCTACACTCACCCTTTTCTCCAAGCATCCAAGACCTTTTCTAGTGAACAGGGTGGATACCCTACACTCAATTGCACCAGATTTCTCAGTGTCATTGTGTGAACAGGGTACATACCCTACAGCCCGCTTCTCAAAGTATTTTCGTGCGGTCCATTCTGACGCACATCCTAGTGAAACTTCCCCTTTAAATTTTGTGTAGAAAAATAAACATTGTAGCCAAACCTAACACATATTTCGGACCATATTTTCAACTCAGAGATCTCAGCACTTTACAAATATTCTGCAAAGCGGCCTTGACGGACTGAGTCCGGCCTAAGATACTACTTTACAGATGGCGCCCGAGCAGGGACTCTGAGATTGTTTTATTATTTCGAAAAAAACTGATATGAAATTTGAGAACTTTATCCTTCGTGTCTTAAACCAACACCAGTAAATAAAACCCACACAATTATTTTTGGGGGAAACAGTATGTAAAAGCTCGGCTGAAAACTGATCATTTCTGATGGTCTCATAAAGAAACCATATGCACAGAAATTTTTGGTGTTTCGTTAGTCAGACCCAGCCTAAGCATTCGTAACACTAGCCAAGCCAAGAATAACTCTTCTACACATATACCATCGTCGAATGCAAGTGCGTACAGAGCACCTCCATTCGTCCGAGCATCCGTTGACGATCTCATTTGCTCGTCTCGCTCAAAATTTTTCTCCCTTACCGCACGGCTAGTTAACCTTATGTTCTGATACGCTAGGCTTAAGTGGCCTTCGGCTAAGCTTTCCCTCTTAAAATACCATAGCACTAAGAGCGAGTCGGTCTTCCCGTTTGGAAAAACCAGCGAAGTCATGCCATAGCAGTAGGAGAGATCTTTTGAAACGATAGCAGGGGAGTGGAGTTCGAACTGCCAAAGCGTACACATCGTCGTCGTGGAAAAGCTCCAAAGTCATACGCAGAGATTATCATAGAGACCCGTAAATTTGTAATAAAGTGCCCCACGACCAAACCAAGTTTCTGCCCCACGTATCACTCGCGTTGCACCCGTGCCCTGAGCTAAGTTCAACTGGATCTCATAACGTCGTAAATCAGAACTAGAAGCCTTCGCTGCCGAGTTTAAACTAGACATATCCGGTACCGTCGAGGAAATGCGAAGCCGCTTTGCCAGTTTTGTTTCAAGGGATGATCACAAGCCATCGACGCTCGCTCGTCTCAAGGAATTGGAGACCCATTATGGTTCAACTCCTAATTTGGATCCGAAGTCAAGCAGCCCTCGAACTGTGTCCCGCCAGACTTCACCAGTACCCAGCGAAGGCCCTCGAGCAGAAAAGACACTAGGGATCCCTAAAACTGAGCCGCCACCATTTGAAGAGCAGACCTGGCCTGTCCACAGACGCGTTGAAAATGTTTCTTATGGTTCCATGGCAGAGAAGATGATGAAATGGGGACTTATGTTCGATGGCACGACAGATCCTTTACACTTTGTGGAACAGGTCGAAGCGCGTGTTGCTACCTATCGGATGAATCTCCAAGACATACCGCAACCCATTTCTGCACTCCTTAGTGGGCGTGCGGAAGGATGGCTAGGGACTAGCAAATTACATTCCGTCACTTGGACAGAATTCCGAAAAGAGTTCTTGTAATTTTTCCTCCCACCCAGATATTTCCAGCGACTCGAGGATGAAATTCGCGTACGGTTTTAAGAACCACGAGAAATGTTCAAACAGTACCTAGTATATTTGAGATTGATGATGCAGCGCGCTGGCTACAATGAGATCGCCATCATCATACTCAGCTTATGACAACCTTTGACATGAAAGATTCGAACCTGCATAACAATCTCACTCAGTCCATTAGAGATGTACCCTTTTACACTCGACCTAGACCTCCTCGTGCAATCACGCTAGCCTCAGCTGCCAAAGACAAATCAGGCTCAGGCATGGAATCGACTTCGCAGGACGAAGACTAACCAATAGATGTTGGGACATTTTGCTGAGGCCTGCCGTAAGGCACAAGTCCTGTTCTTTTGGGGTAACACGTCTATTTAACACACTTACAATTTAACCCAACACACAAATTCATCACAACACAAAATTAACACATGCATATTCAACACAATTAAATTTAAGCACAAAACCATTTTATCACATTCAAATTCAACACATGTCAATATAACTCAAGGAATTTCAACATAATTTAAATTTAACAACTGTGAATTCAGCACAGGAACTAAATCATCACGATGCATGTTTTTTAGCACTAGTCAGTTTTTTCCAATTCAAACATCAACATACCTCTGGTTTACAATCTGATCTGATCTGTTTTGAACTCTTTTCCACGCCACCTGTTGAAATTCAAGGCGCGTTTTTTTTTAACGTGGATTCCTCATGAAGCCCCAGAAGGGCGCTTTATTTTTAACGTGGTTTCCCCATGAGGCCTACTCCACGTAACCGACAGAAGGCCGTTTTTTTTTTAAGTGGTGTCCCCTAAGGAAGGGCCTAATCCACTGTAGTCTTCCCCGTGCACTTCCTTTTCCTCCTATGAATTAATGTTTTGTGTTAATCATTCGCGATCCATTGATGAATATTTTATTGTACTCAATAAAGTAAAAAAATATTTCAAAAAATCGCGCAGAATCCCTTATGTATTTCAAATCAATAAACTCAAAAATTCACACTATCAACCTCAGTCTAAGTATTTTCATCAATTTAAAAAATGAACACAGAGGAAATTAATTACATTTTTAATAAATACAGGACCAGATATTTCAATTATAAAAGAAAATTACGATATATTTCAAGATATCGATCACACTAATATTACACAAATAACAGGAATAGAAAAAAGTTCAACAAAATCACTTAGTCAAACATTTCTCGAATTGAGAACAGGTAACTTCATTATACCATACAACTTCCATATAAAAGCAAATGATTTTCCAATACCAGGAAATGGAATTATTGGATTAGACTTCATAAAAACATTCAATTGTCAATTCGACTTCACTACAGACAGCGATTCTTTAATACTAAGACCAAATAATTTACAATCTTCAATACACATTCCAATTGTCTATAATACAGACAGCAACGAATCGGTCCGAAGTAATAAGACAAATTACACTAAATACAGATAACGAAGAGATTCTAATACCAAATCAAAAAATTCAAAAAAATATTTTCATTGCATATACAATTTCCAATACAAAAAATTCATTTGTTCGCATTCTAAATACAACGAACAAAACTCAAGTTCTAAAACTCCAATATGAACCACTTCAAAACTATGAAATATCAGAGATAAATGATCAACAAAGAAAAGAATTAGTATTATCTCAATTGAAAAAGAATTTCCCGTCTCAATACAAAGACGTTTTGACAGAATTGTGTTCGAAATATACAGACATATTCGGATTGGAAACAGAACCAATCACAACAAATAACTTCGATGATCAAAAGTTGAGATGGAGACAGAAGCCACCACAGTTAAAAAGACGAAATTGTAAACCAAGTTGAGAAGTTGATAAAAGATAACATCGTAGAACCGTCAGTGTCAGAGTACAACAGCCCATTGCTTTTAGTCTTAAAAAAATCACTTCCTAATTCAAACACAAAAAGATGGCGCTTAGTGATTGATTGCCGCCAGATCAATAAGAAGCTATTAGCAGATAAATTCCCATTGCCAAGAATAGACGATATCTTAGACCACTTGGGAAGAGCTAAATATTTTTCATGTTTAGGGTTAATGTCTGGATTCCATCAGATAGAACTAAACAAAGACTCAAGAAACATAACGCAATTTTCAAAGAGCAACGGCTTTTATCTGATGACAGAAAGTATGAAGTCATAAAAAATTATCCAGTTCCTACTGACGCAGAAAGTGCTAGATTTGTTTCATTTTGTAACGTCGACTTATCAAAAACTTCGCGGACTATTCCCGTCAATTTACACACTTATGTAAAAAAAATGTAAAATTCGAATGGACACCTCAATGTCAAGAAGCTTTTGATTATTTAAAAGAAAAATTAATGTCTCCAACATTACTACAATATCCAGATTTTTCCAAAGAATTTTGCATCATCACGGATACAAGTAAACAAGCTTGTGGAGCCGTATAAACCCAAGAACGCAACGGATTACAACTTCCAGTTGCAAATGCTTCTAGATCATTTACAAAAGGCGAATCGAATAAGAATACCACAGAAATAGAGTTAACAGCAATACATTGGGCAATAAATTATTTCAGACCATATATATATGGAAAACATTTTATGGTTGAAACAGATCATAGACCACTAACTTTCCTATTTTCAATAACAAATCCAAGATCCAAATTAACAAGAATGAGACTTGATTTAGGAGAGTCCCAATTTACAGTTGAATACCTTAAGGGAAAAGACAATCATGTTGCAGATGCGTTATCTAGAAAAACCATTGATCAACTAAAATAAATAGAAAACCTAATATTAATAGTCACAACAAGAATCGAAAGTAGACAGAAAAAATCCTGCGCAGGAATAGATTCGGAATTGCGCAAGCATCCGAACACTTCGAAGCCCAAAATATATAACGTCATTCGAAATGAAGATGTTAAAAAAGTAGTGACCCTGCAAGTAAATTTATTAAAATGTTTCTTGAAACATGGAAAAAAAGTAATTGCAAGAATTAACGTTGATGATCTATATACTAAATGGAGTTTTTGATTTAGATCAATTTTTCCAAAAGCTTGAAAAAGATGCCCGTATACATGGAATTATTCAACTAAAAATGGCACCGTGCGAAGAAATCTTTGATCACGATTCAATTGATTCTTTTAAAAATATGGGCAATAAAATATTAAAAAATCTAAGAGTAGCGCTACTCCAGCCGGTGACCACAATAAAAAATGATAATAAAAAAAAAATCGAAGCAATACTGTCTGCATTCCATGATGATGCAACTAAAGGAGGACATACAGGAATAACGAAAACAACAGCAAAAATAAAACGTTATTATTTCTGAAAAACACAAATTGTCAAAAAAGTAAAGTTGCAACACATACCAAAACTCCTCTAACTTTAATAGAAACACCACTAATGGCATTTGATAGAGTAATAGTGGATACGATCGGTCCATTACCAAAATCAGAAAAAGGATATGAATACGCTATCACTTTAATTTGTGACTTAACAAAATAAATTGTTGCCATTCCAATACCTGACAAAAGTGTAAAACAGTACCAAAAGCTATTTTTGAATATTTTATTTTAAAGTACGGTCCAATGAAGACGTTCATTACGGACATGGGAACGGAATATAAGAATTCAGTTATCAATGATTTATGTAAATATCTTGGTATCCAAAACATAACATCTTGTGAGGGTGCGAATAATTTTTCTGGTCATACATTTTGATTTTATCAATATGCCTTCCACATTGTATCAAAATAAATTAAATATTAGGTACCGGAAAAAGTGGGAACAGTTCTTGAAGGAAAATAGTGAACCACCCTACTTTAGTTTTACACATACTTACATGTGTATATATCTAAGCAAAGCAACAGGCCAATCGTACGATTATGCAGTTATGCTTAAGCCGACGCACGCTTTCATAGATCAGAGATCGATCGACGCAAATAGAAGTCTGCTCTCGTCAAAATCTTTTTCTGTCTGACCACGTGTAAAATATATAAAAATATAAAACAAACCAAGTTCTCATAGTGGTCATCATATTCCCCTAAATTTCAAGGCAATTGCCCCACAGACTATTGTGCCACAAAAACAAAAGTGAAGTGCCAATTAATTGGATTGAAGGTCTGATTGAGTGTCAGTGCAGTTTAGATATTTCATAGAATTTCCATTGCAGGCTTGAGCGAACCTTGGGTAAAGGGCTTAAGTCTCTACCAAGGCAAACAGACACCCCAATTGGACTTCGAACTTCCACCAACTGGATAATCCGAATCCCCGCCGTCTGGATCATTCACACCCCAGGCATTGTCAGCCCGGTTGGGTGTACCGCACCTTTCGTATCCACATTGGCCACTCGGACGGAGATTTCCCTTCCCATGGAGACAGACAAATTGGCAAAGTAGAAAATCCAATTTGCATTCACATTAGCTAGTGCATCCTAAGCGACCTTAAAAGTGATCATGTTCTAAGGCTAGTGTTAATGATCAGCAGCAGAGGAGTTTTCGTTTTTGTTTCGCCCACCAATTTCAAGTTCACGGTCATGATGATGACGTTTCATTGCTAATTATTATGTTTTTTTGTTGTGATTTGTGACTTGAAGCGATGTGATCAGCTGCTTCGTTTGATGCAAATTCTCTTACATGCACATATGCTTTTTGAAGTTGAACTGCGCTGAAGTCTTTTTGCTACCGGGATTGTCGAGATTCTATTTCCTATGGATTAAACTCTAGAGTAAATTCAATTAAAGTGTTATGTGATTTTCTTGCCTTATAAATGTGTATGTAAGTCGGATATTGAAGTTTAATAATTCGTGCTAGGTATCTCCAGACTTATTATGCTCTATTATTTTTAAACATCCTCATCGCATTGTCAACGTCATCTTGGGCCCAATAAGAGTAGGTGAAGAAAATGCTGTGCGTAATTTTGTAATTTTAAGTTTTATTTATTAAGGTTCAAAAGTATGGAGATTTGACCCCAGCATTGAAACATTAACCCTCAATCACACATAATTATACATTGTAAGCAAATTAATAATTTGTAATGAAGTATCCTGAGCAACTTGAATTATACACCTGATTATATTGAATTTATAATGAAATAATTCCCTTTTCTTGGGCTCATTAGGTGTCTAGCACTGCAGTTCGTTTTGGGTAGGGTCATCTAACCCTTTGCTTGATCCTACAGGTTGGGTGGGTACAGATGGAGACCATTACCACCATAAGTCGCCTCTTTTGATTGTTTAGCCTATCCGATCCCGTTTGCCTGTTGTTTGATTTGAATATCCATTATGATACCTTCCCTCTGTCTACGATTTTATTATTGTAACATTCTTGCTGAAGCAACACAACACCCTCGCCACTTTCCCTGAGCCAAGCCGACCCTTTTAGTAGACAGAGTGTGTTGTTGAGGCAACGCTTCGTTTGTTCGTTACATAATAAATGGCGCCCATCGTGGGGCCGATAAGGCCAGAAACATCGTAAGAAAAGGGCAAAATCCGATATATATTATCGAGAAAAAAATTATGTATTTTCCCCGCGCTTTCCAACTTCCGTTTCTTATCCTTATTAGATAAATAGATTCCGCTTGTGTTGAATATCTAACTTGGAACTGCTAAGGTTCTGATAATTGTCGGATCTAGACCAGTAGATATATAATGCAATACTTAGACTTTTGGTAACACGTTAGCGAATGTCATACTTTTGATTTATACATCAAAATGCGTGGAAATGATAGTTCTGAGCATCTATCGGTTCTGTACCTCGTAATGAAATCGTGTATATATTTATCGTCTTCTCGTTTAAAATCGAGAACTGTTCATTCTGGAGACCTCTGGTATGTCCCTCTTTTATTCGAGTAGACCATCACTTAGTTTTCCAATTCTAGTTTTTGTTTACGGAGGAAAGGCTTTGCTTATCAAATACATATATATGTTCTGCTGTGCTAGTGCTTAAGGATAAGACCGGTTTAATTTATGAGATTCAAACGTTTATAGATTAGGAACATTTATATTGACTTTGTCCTTGTCTTAATCATCCATATACCTAATTCGAAAATTTAAATCTGCAGCTATGGCTGGCAGGCGAAGCACTGAAAATGTTGTTGCCCTTCAGAGCGATGCGTCGGTGCTATGCACGATTTGTAATGATACTAGAGCTGATACCGAAATATTAGAGACCCCTTGCAAGCATTGGTACCACCGAACTTGTCTGTTGGACTGGTTGGAGAGCAATGAAACTTGTCCCATTTGTAGGCAATCGTGTTCGAGAGCATTGATGGTGGTTATGAAATGCACCTCTGCGGAGCGCAGAGCTCAATCAAACACACAATGTGACCAAAGTGTCTTGACTACTTCAAACCCAGCTCATACTGGGACTATTCCCAAACCTCGAGCTAATACAAGGTCCCAAGTAGGTAATAATTCAAATACTCCTGGCTCAAATTTAAATTCTCGGCGTGAAAACAATCCTACGCGTGCTAGGCTGAATCGAATAGCAATAGCCTAACAGAGGATCGTATCCAACAACTTATTTCAAATTCTATAGGAACATATCAGGCGAGCATAACCGCAGCCGTGTCTGAGTAAATTGCCACAGCGGTAAGAAATTTAAACCTGTCCAACTTACCAAGAGATGTTCGGGATGAACCCCAACTTGAATGGGAGAGCGATATTGCACCATCCCTTCCTCGCAATAGCAACGTCAGTAATGCAAGTGATCTTACCATTGAAGATTTTATTTATAGGGTAAATTGTCTCACCAATCATTGCTTGAATGGCAATTTTGCATTGCTGACCCAATTCGCTAATCTTCTTTTTTCGGGACCAGCTCTGTCTTTCAATTGGCGTGTTCATAGAACGGCAGACCATCTTAATTGGTATGAGTTGTGTAGCCGTCTGCAGGAAAGGTATCAGGATCAGCGATCAGATCGTGAGATTAAGAATGCCTTGCGTCGTCGCAAGCAGGGTAGCAACGAATGATTTGACGAGTTCTTAGATGCCATCTTGTCAATCGCAGATTCACTACGAGAACCTATGCACGATAGCGAGATTACTGTGGAGGTTCGGCACAATCTGAAGCACGAGTTAAAACATGAGTTGTTACATGTGGAAACTCCAGAACTGGCAACCTTGCGTAAGGAATGCCACACGCACGAGGAGTTCTTCCGCAGTATTAAGCCCAGACCTTCTTCTCGTCCAATTACGAGTAAGAGTTTTGTTAATACAATGATTCACGAGGAAATCTCTGCGGAGCATTCTGAGGGAGAAACCGAAGCAACAAACGAAGTTTGTGCTATCCGGTCGTCAAATAATTTCAAGTATTGGAACTGTGAGAAACAGGGCCATAAATATCATGACTGCCTCAAGCCTCGCCGTATTTTTGGTTACGGTTGCGGAATACCCGAATCGTATAAGCCCAACTGTGCTAAATGTAAGTCGGCATCGGAAAACCCGGCAGAGGATGTCCGCCGTGTTCCGTCGTTAGTCTCGGATACCAACATTTCATCTTCCGCCACCAAACTTGAAACTTTACCAGATGTGTCATCTTCACTACCTGTTGTACCAATTCCCCAGCATTTCAAACCATATCACGTTCGACTACTAGAATACCAAAAGCGAAAAGCCGAGATTTTTAATACAAACAAGCCCGATGCAGCTTTATCCCGTTCTTCAGCACGAATGCGCGAATTTTGGAAGCGCAAGCGAAGCTAAAGTCGTTTCACAATTTCATCGATCATTCATAAAGTCGGCGATATTCGTCCTTTTATTCATATTGAGGTTTAGGTCAGGCTTACTTTGGTCTTCTAGACAGTGGTGCCAATAAGAGCGTTATTGGCGGAAGTCACGCAAAGCAAATCCTCTCGAAGAATTTAATGTCGAATAAAACTTTAGGCGTAGTCCGTACCACCGATGGCCAGAGGCAAACTGACTTTGAATTTTTAGTAGTTTCATCTATAGAGCAGCAGGTAATTTGTGGAATGGATTTTTGGAAAGTATTTGGAATTTCCATCATACCTTACTGTTCGATAAATGAGATATCGGTGGAACCAAATGAAGACCAGCTTAATCTAACATTGTCCGATTCTCAAAAGTCACAATTACAATCGGTAATTGAGGTTTTTCCGTCTTTTGAGAAGAACGGTCTTGGCTTGACAACCTTAATTAATCATACTATTGACACTGCCAACGCCAGACCGATTAAGCAAAGGTTTTACCCCATATCCTCGGCAAAGGAAACACTTTTATGCTGCGAGATTGATCGCATGCTCGAGATGGACCTTATTGAAGAGGCTCCTAGATCACCATGGTCATCTTCGGTCACGCTGCATGTTAAACCTAGCAAAGTAAGGTTTTGTTTAGAAGCGCTATCCGATTCCTATTATGGATGGCCTCTTAAGTAGGTAGCCACCTGTGCACTGTATCTCAAAGATTGATCTTAAGGACTCTTTTTGGCAAATCTGCCTAGATCAAGAATCCCGTGCGAAATCAGCTTTCACGGTCCCAAATAGGCCTCTTTACCAGTTTAAAAGAATGCCGTTCGGTTTGACGAACGCTCCTCAAACTATGAGTCGGTTAATGGACTTGCTGATTCCTTACCAGCCAAAGTCTCATGTTCTAGTATACCTAGATGACTTATTGGTGCTTTCTCAAAATTTCGAGGACCATCTGTCACATCTATTGGAAGTTGCCACCCAACTACTTAAGGTCGGACTAACAATAAATGTACAAAAAAAGTCAGTTTTGTCTGAAGAGGATGGACTATCTCGGTTATTTAGTGGGTAAGGCTACGCTCCGAGTAAATCCCGATAAGGTTCGGGCGGTAGATGAGTTTCCATAACCGAAGACTCAAAAGCAGCTCAGAAGATTCTTGGGAATGACTGGGTGGTACCAGCGTTTCATTTCTAACTATTCGTCAGTCATTTTTCCTCTTACCGAGTTGTTGCGTGGTAAGTCATTTGAGTGGAATGAGCATGCGCAAGCTGCCTTTGAGGAAGTTAAGAGCAAATTGTGTTCAGCCCCATTCGTGGCTCATCCCAATTACGATAAACCATTTGTTGTGCAATGCGACGCTTCCTTGCATGGTGTAGGAGCTGTCTTATCCCAATGTGACGATTCATCCTGCGAGCGCCCAATAGCCTACATGTCCAAGAAACTGAATAAGGCTCAACGTAACTACACTGTAACGTTGAGCTCGAGTATTTGGCCGTAGTTCTGGCAATCAATAAGTTTAGAATGTATGTTGAGGGGCATCCATTCAAAGTTGTGACGGATCACGCAAGCCTTCGGTGGATTATGAGCCAGTCCGATCTTAGTGGCTGGTTAGCTCGATGGGCGATTAAAATTCAGGGATATTGTTTTGAAATTGAACATCGCAAAGGAAGCGAGAAAGTAGTGGCTGATGCGCTTTCTCGTTCATTTGAAAGCGTTGAGGAAATAGCAGATCTAGATTGCGAAGTGTTTCCGGAAATCGACTTGAGTTCCAATGCCTTTCAGTCAACTGATTTTGTTGCAATGAAAGAAAAATTTTTGCTTTCCAAGCTCCCAGAGTTTAAGGTAGTTGACAACTAAATATATTATCGGACCAGTGTCCCAGATAATGGTTTTAATCAAGCTGATGAATGCTGGAAGTTACTAGTTCCTGAGAAGTTGCGACGAAATGTGATTAGCGCTGCACATGACCAACCATCGTCATCCCATTGTGGGATTGCCAAATGCCTTGTCCGAATTAGACGTAGATTTTACTGGCCAAATATGGTGGTTAATGTCCGCGACTACATTGGAAAATGTGAAATATGTCAGACCACAAAGTATCCACCCCGTTCGCTTAATATCGAAAAATATCTTGAGGGACGACATATTTTTCTGTTTCGGCGTGCCGGAGATATTTGTGAGTGATAATGGCACTCAATTCAAGAGCCGCGATTTTTCCGAATTTCCTTCAAAATTTGGCGTTTAACATTTGAGTACCGATGCTTACGCTCCAAAATCAAACGCTGCGGAAATGGTAGATCGGTCAATAAACGCTGCTCTAAGAGCATATGTTTGCACTGATCAGCGCGAGTGGGATGTCTAAGTAGCATCAACTGCTCCCTTAGGAAATCCATACACCAGACAATCGGAATGTCGCCTTATTACGTAGTTTTCGGCCAACATATGCTCACACATGGTCAGGATTTTAAGTTGTTGCGAATGCTTAATTTATTAAACTATGGCGGAGTGAATTTGGCAAGGGCCGACGAGTTTCAACGAATACGTTCAAATATTGAAAAGCATATGAAAAGGGCTTACGAGAAAAATCGAAGCACCTATGACCTGAGATCTACTGAGACCACGTTTATTTGAAGTAGGTAAAGAGGTCATTAAGCGCAACTTTTCTCTGAGCAATGCAGCTTCTAATTTCAATGCCAAGTTAGCACATGTGGGAGTTAAAGCACGTATAAAAAATAAGTTAGGGCAATCCATTTACTTATTAGAAGATTTGCACGGCAAAGAATTGGGAACATTCCATGCTAAAGATATGTGGTGATACATATGTTAGTATTGCACCCTTTAATTTTTTTTCAGATTTTATCTTAGCCAAGTAGTCTATGATTAAACCTGTGGTTTGAGGGAGCAAATAATTTTTCTGGTTATTCAGTTTGATTTTATCAATATGCCTTCCACATTGTATCAAAATAAATTAAATTTTCAGTCACAATTCAACTCGAATAGAGATCGGACGTGCCTAACACAAATCGCAAATTTACCAAACCAAACCAAATAAACTCAAAACAAAATCTGCAAACTTTACAACAACAACCAAAACAACTGATAAGAACTAAAACACCGGCGCCAGAGTAGCGGTCTCACCGCCGCAAAAGCAAGGCAGCATGTTAGACCCTCCTGATCGACACAAGCAAACTGCACAATTACAGTTTACCACCGACAAAACCAAACGCCTAAAATTCATTTCACACGGCCCAAAGTTCCTTATAATATCAAGAATCGACAGCAATGAAACCCTCGAAAACATCTGTCCATTCTTAGTGGAAAAGTAATCGGCAACATCTGCGATGGAAAAGTCACCAAAGTCGATTCAATCCGCTACAACGGAACTCTGCTCGTAGAAACTAAAAACTTCTCTCAAGCTGCCAAACTCATTACACTCACATCATTCACAAACACAATAAAAGTAAGCGTAACTGAATACAACACCAAAAACTGTTCCAAGGGAGTCATATACTGCAACAGCCTTAGAGACATCCCCGAAGAAGAGATAACAAACGAGCTAAAAAAACAAAATGTTATAGAGTGCAAAAAAATTCTGAAAAAAGAAAAGGAATCAAACACCCTAAAAGAAACCGGCCTAATAGTCATCACCTTCTGCACCCCACAGCTACCAGTAGACTAATCAATCGGTTACCAAAAAGTATCCATACGCCCATACATTCCTCAGCCCCTACGCTGCAAAAACTGCGGTAGACTAGGACACCCAACCAAGTTCTGCAAAAGCGACACACTTTGTGTACACTGCGGCAACCCAGCCCATATTGACCCTGAATCACTTGAACCGTTCAACAACCTTCACTGCTGCATTAACTGTAAGGGAAACGGACTCACAAATTACCAACACAACTCACTTGATCGCAGATGTCCATTGTTCATAAAAAACAAAGAGATACTTGCCATTAAAATCATCGAAAACACTACAATGAAATATGCCATATTACTTTACAATGAACGCCGTCAGCTTGCCACATCCTATATTGCAGTCATCCGCGGAGACAAACCAAACGCAACATCAAACGCTACCAATGCCCGCCACACACAACTTCGCGACTACTCCAACTTACAGTCTACCTCGCCTGACAATTCACACAAAGAAGACCTCGCAAACCCTCATCAATCCCCAGACACCGATATGGAAGTGGACGTATCCAAGAACTCCATCGCCGATAAAGACCCACAATCTTCAAGTAAAACCGACTCAAAAATTACTATCTACCCTAAGAATAGCAACACGTTAAAAACTACTTTCAAGCCTAAACAACCTAACAAACCCAAAATTAGCAATGTAAATTAAAAAAAAGAAAAAGAAAAACACTCCGACTGGGCTGTAACTTAATCTAGCTAAGCGCACCCGTCCTGTTGGTACTTAGAGCTAACGGCAATATCTCCAAATATCAACAGTACGAAGCACTATGGTTAAATTATTTTTCAGCCCAGCCGATCTTAACATTCACTTTTGAGTTGGCTACATGGTTTGTCGACATGTACATCAACTCAAAACTTTAAATGTAACTGATTCTATTCTGACCTCAAATCTCCCACCAAATCCTATTAACCATATCCCTTCTGAACTCATCATGTCTTTAAAAATTCTTCAATGGAACATAAATGGATTTAACAACAATTACGATCAGTTACAAATCATCATTAAAAAAACATCACCAAAGATCATTTGTCTCCAAGAGACGCACCTTCACTCCCATCATGTTTACCCCACCCCAATCAACTACACAGCATATCACGAAAACCTATCGAATAACTCATATGGAGGCACTGCCTTATTAATCCACAATTCTATTCAGCAAGAATCCTTCCCCCTTTATAACGACTTAGACGCAGTAGCCACTCTAATTCACTCCAAAATAAAATTCATAATAGTCTCCACGTACATACCCCCTAATAAGAAATTCAACATCAACAATCTCAGAAATATGTTTAGCAACCTCCCCCACCCTATTCTAATAGTCGGCGACTTCAACAGCTGGCATACTAGCTGGGAATCGCAGACAAACAATTTACGAGGTAACATAATCTTTAAGTTCGTCAACCAATCCTCCTTAGCTACTCTTAGCGACGGCTCTCCGACCCACTTTTCAACACACCACACATTCACCCATATTGATCTATCCCTAGCATCCCCACAACTATCCATCTACGCAAAATGGAAAACAGATCCCTCCTTATCAGGCAGCGACCATTTTCCTATCTACATAGACCTTTTCGAACAACAAAACAAAAACTACACAGACCAAAAACCAAAATTCCATACAAACAAAGCTAATTGGCCACTATTTAGCGAACTCACACAAAAATTCAACGCCGAAAGACCCCACAGCTTCAACATTTACCAAGAAACGGCAAACATAACAAAAATTATATTACAAAGCGCCAATCAGGCCATCCCACAAACTTCCCCCAAAAAACACTTCAAATACAACGTCCCATGGTGGGACAAAACACTGGAGCAACTAAAGAAAAATCAAATTAAAGAATGGAAAAAACTAAAAAACATCATCAACCAAGACAACATCCTAAGCTACAAAAAAGCAAATGCACTTCTTAAACGCGAGATTAAAATTAAATCAAAAAATCGACAATCCACATTACTATTTACATCCGATATAAACCCTAACACACCCATATCTCAGATTTGGTCCAACATAAACAGATTTTGCGGTCTAAAAACCCGCCACAGTATTCACTGCCTTGCCGAATTAAATAATCCAACCCAAGCAACCACTGACCCATCTGAAATAGCAGAAAACCTATGTAAACACTGGTCCAACTTATCTTCCGACTCAAACTTTTCAAACACCTTTATACAACACAAACAACAAGTAACTTCTGACATATCTTATATCCCCTCCCCCGAAGCAATGCATCTAGAAAAGAAAATAACCCTAATCGAACTAAAATCCGCTCTTAACAAATTAAAAGGAAAATGCCCCGGCCGCGACCGCATCACCTACCAAATGCTTCAACACTTACCATTAGCAGTTACCCTTCGTATCCTTGAACTATTTAACAATATACTCGACAATCACCTACCGCAACAATTCAAGACTAGCACTTTCATACCCATTCTAAAACCAAACGCAGACAAAACCTCTCTTAACTCCTACAGACCGATCTCCCTTAACCCATGTATTGCAAAACTAATCGATAAAATAATATCTAACCGACTGTGGTGGCTTGCTACAAACTGCAAGCACCTAGACAGTCGCCAAATGGGATTTAGAAAAGGGAAATCGGTATCTGACGCTCTAGCTGTAATAGACTATCAGACTACCTCAGCACTTTCCACAAAGAACCACATATCAGTACTATCGCTTGACTCTGCAAAAGCGTTCGACAGAATAGGCATCTACACAATTGCAGACGAGCTCAAAAACTGGAAAATAGGCCAAAAAATGTTCAGCTACATAACAAACTTCCTCACGCACAGAAAAATAACAGCACAAGTCACAAACTCCTACTCATCACCTAAACCACTAGAAAACGGAATTCCTCAGGGATCCCCACTATCCGTTATACTTTTTGCTATAGCATATAACAAATTAAACAAAACCATATCGAGACACAAATCGTTCGAGTTTACAGCTTACGCTGACGACTATACTATAGTTAAGAAAATTTAAAAAAAACACATTCTCGCTCAACATTAACGACCTCTTCACAAACATCACTTCATGGTGCGACTACTCTGGTGCCTCACTTTCCATCCCAAAATGCAAACACCTTCATATCTGCCGCAAAAAACATTGCACATTCCAACTTCAATCCAATGTATTTGCATTGGAAACGGTAAAATCACTTAAAATTCTAGGACTTACAATAGACAGCCGGTACAAGTGGAAAACACACATAGATAATCTTCTAGTACAACTTTCAAAAAGACTCAAAATCGTCAAATGCCTCTCTAGCTACAAATACAACTGCAGCACCGTCTCCATTGTTAACGTCATTAAATCCATCATAATGTCCAAAATAGACTTCTGCCTACACATCTACGGAAACTCACCGAAATCTACCTTAAATAAGCTTAGGACAATATACCACTCAGCACTCAGACTTGCATTTGGCGCATTACGTACCACTCGAATAAGCAACCTTTTATACGAAGCCAACCTTATGCCAATAGAAGATAGAACCACTCAAGCCATCTACAAAATCTCCAATATCATCCTAAACTCCAGACATTCGCTAATAGAAGACATTTACAAGAAAATCATTAAATCAAAACGGACACCTAGGCTTCCCTCAGTGTTACACAACACAATTAAACTCTGCAAAATAAACAACATACCAATATCGCCTCTCAACAGCAATAAACACTCGTACTAATATGGGTACCCGGGCACTGCAACATCCCCGGCAACGAAATGGCCGATCACACAGCAAAAAATGCCCATACATTTCCCCTAATTGTCGAACAAAATTTCAAAATCAACGACCTACGGAAACACATAAAGCAAATTTCTCTTAACTACAAGAACACCTTATATAGCAACACTTCGCTGCACTACAATACTATCAATCTCAATGGCACCAACTCTCAAGAGTACAAAACCCAAAAACATACTCACTCGCGTCTTGACGCTATAAAATTCTCAAGAATACGCCTAGGCCATACTCTAGCAACACACAAGTATATTTTTGACAAAACCGCGGCTCCCATCTGCCAGCACTGCAACACTGCCTTCACTATTATACATATAGTTTTAGAATGCCCCAAATTCCTTACCCAAAGAACCCTACATCTAGGTCAATCCCCACGAGAACCATTCGCACACCACAATTCCACCCAAACCCTAAACTTCTTTAAATCCATAAACTTGTACCACAATAATTAAAAAAAAAAACAAAAAAAAACAAAAATGAAACATGTAAAACTAAAAATAGCTTACAGATAAGAATAAATCAATGCACACTTTTTTATATAACCAAGAAATGTTCCAAAAACTTTCAAAACTTAAATATAAGCAACCTATTGTATAATACCCATAAATAATCATCACCAGCCTAAGGCCCACGTTGCTATGGCTTTCCAATTGGACACAATTTGCAATTGTGTATCAATTTTTTCAAATAATAATAATAATAATAATAATTAAATATTAGGTACCGCGAAAAGTGGGAACAGTTCTTGAAGGAAAATAGTGAACCACCCTACTTTAGTTTTACACATACTTACATGTGTATATATCTAAGCAAAGCAACAGGCCAATCGTACGATTATGCAATTATGCTTAAGCCGACAGATCTGGAGCATGGGTACAGCGAGTTTGCTTAAACGCACGCTTTCATAGATCAGAGATCGATCGACGCAAATAGAAGTCTGCTCTCGTCAAAATCTTTTTCTGTCTGACCACGTGTAAAATATATAAAAATATAAAACAAACCAAGTTCTCATAGTGGTCATCATTTTCCCCTAAAAATCAAGGCAATTGCCCCACAGACTATTGTGCCACAAAAACAAAAGTGAAGTGCCAATTAATTGGATTGAAGGTCTGATTGAGTGTCAGTGTTGTTTAGATATTTCATAGAATTTCCATTGCAGGCTTGAGCGAACCTTGGGTAAAGGGCTTAAGTCTCTACCAAGGCAAACAGACACCCCAATTGGACTTCGAACTTCCACCAACTGGATAATCCGAATCCCCGCCGTCTGGATCATTCACACCCCAGGCATTGTCAGCCCGGTTGGGTGTACCGCACCTTTCGTATCCACATTGGCCACTCGGACGGAGATTTCCCTTCCCATGGAGACAGACAAATTGGCAAAGTAGAAAATCCAATTTGCATTCACATAAGCTAGTGCATCCTAAGCGACCTTAAAAGTGATCATGTTCTAAGGCTAGTATTAATGATCAGCAGCAGAGGAGTTTTCGTTTTTGTTTCGCCCACCAATTTCAAGTTCACGGTCATGATGATGACTTTTCATTGCTAATTATTATGGTTTTTTGTTGTGATTTGTGACTTGAAGCGATGTGATCAGCTGCTTCGTTTGATGCAAATTCTCTTACATGCACATATGCTTTTTGAAGTTGAACTGCGCTGAAGTCTTTTTGCTACCGGGATTGTCGAGATTCTATTTCCTATGGATGAAACTCTAGAGTAAATTCAATTAAAGTGTTATATAATTTTCTTGCCTTATAAATGTGTATGTAAGTCGGATATTGAAGTTTAATAATTCGTGCTAGGTAGCTCAAGACTTATTATGCTCTATTATTTTTAAACATCCTCATCGCATTGTCAACGTCATCTTGGGCCCAATAAGAGTAGGTGAAGAAAAAGCTGTGCGTAATTTTGTAATTTTAAGTTTTATTTATTAAGGTTCAAAAGTATGGAGATATGACCCTAGCATTGAAACATGACCCCTCAATCACACATAATTATACATTGTAAGCAAATTAATAATTTGTAATGAAGTATCCTGAGCAACTTGAATTATACACCTGATTATATTGAATTTATAATGAAATAATTCCCTTTTCTTGGGCACATAAGGTGTCTAGCACAGCAGTTCGTTTATGGTAGGGTTATCTAACCCTTTGCTTGATCCTACTGGTTGGGTGGGTACAGATGGAGACCATTACCACCATAAGTCTCCACTTTTGATTGTTTAGCCTGTCCGATCCCGTTTGCCTGTTGTTTGATTTGAATATCCATTATGATACCTTCCCTCTGTCTACGATTTTATTATTGTAACATTCTTGCTGAAGCAACACAACACCCACGCCACTTTCCCTGAGCCAAGCCGACCCTTTAAGTAGACAACATTTCATCTTCCCAACATTTCATCTTCCACCACCAAACTTGAAACTTTACCAGATGTGTCATCTTCACTACCTGTTGTACCAATTCCCCAGCATTTCAAACCATATCACGTTCGACTACTAGAATACCAAAAGCGAAGAGCCGAGATTTTTAATACAAACAAGCCCGATGCAGCTTTATCCCGTTCTTCATCACGAATGCGCGAATTTTGGAAGCGCAAGCGAAGCTAAAGTCGTTTCACAATTTCATCGATCATTCATAAAGTCGGCGATATTCGTCCTTTTATTCATATTGAGGTTTAGGTCAGGCTTACTTTGGTCTTCTAGACAGTGGTGCCAATAAGAGCGTTATTGGCGGAAGTCACGCAAAGCAAATCCTCTCGAAGAATTTAATGTCGAATAAAACTTCAGGCGTAGTCCGTACCACCGATGGCCAGAGGCAAGCTGACTTTGAATTTTTAGTAGTTTCATCTATAGAGCAGCAGGTAATTTGTGGTATGGATTTTTGGAAAGTATTTGGAATTTCCATCATACCTTACTGTTCGAAAAATAAGATATCGGTGGAACCAAATGAAGACCAGCTTAACCTAACATTGTCCGATTCTCAAAAGTCACAATTACAATCGGTAATTGAGGTTTTTCCGTCTTTTGAGAAGAACGGTCTTGGCTTGACAACCTTAATTAATCATACTATTGACACTGCCAACGCCAGACCGATTAAGCAAAGGTTTTACCCCATATCCTCGGCAAAGGAAACACTTTTACGCTGCGAGATTGATCGCATGCTCGAGATGGACGTTATTGAAGAGGCTCCTAGATCACCATGGTCATCTTCGGTCACGCTGCATGTTAAACCTAGTGTAAAATTTGATACAAAATAAACGAAAAAATTAACCAATATATGGTTTTATGAAACTCGCGGAAAGTGAAAAGAATTGATTAGCTGCTGCTCATGACAAAAGAAGACGACCGTGCGATTTGCTTGTGTTAATACGAAGAACCATTTATTAGAGATAGCAATGAATGGCTTGGCTCTGAGTAGCGGCAAGAGAGATACATTTTTACCTATCCAAAGCTTATTAGATTTGGAGTCGGCGTTTGACTGTGATGCGAGCAAGACGTATTACAGAGACCAAAGCTTTGCTAATCACCGCGTGTGCTTATATCCACTGTTTAAAAGTAATTGTCGGAGTTCCTTTCTTTGGACAACGAGAAAAACAAACCTCATCATTGAGGGGCCTCCCTCACCAATAAATGAGCATTATGCTCAAAACAATTTATTAAAAACAATGCAAAATCAACGTGTGTGCAGTGACGCAACAAGAAAAAGAAAAATTATGAGTGGCTTAGACTCTCCTGTGTCTAAGTCTCTTAGAAACAATTACTGCGCTCTTCTTCTCAACGAAGAGACAGAAGAGCTAATATGTGACGATGATATACTCACAAGCTTTGGAAATCATGTGCATAACAAAAACAATGCAACGAAGATCAACGAAAATGTACAAGCAATAAATTCGGTCCCAGCGGCCGGTGCTTCAACCAGCGCAGCAGCCTATGCCTCGAACAAAGAGGAATTGATTAACAAAAACAAAACTATGCTAACAAATAAAAACAACAATAAAAATATTCCACCAATAAATATATTCAACATTGAAGCTAGAGAAATTATAAAACTAATCAAAGACTGTCTAAAAATAAAAGAATTCAAAATTAAAGAATATAATCAAAACAAAATTGCAGTGTTTTTGACCAATCTAAACGATTACCCAAGAGTGCGCGGGCACTTGGAAAAAGCAGACGTTAATTTCTTTTCATATACACCAAAAACTTTGAAAACAAAAACATACTTAATGAAAGGCCTTAGCGGCAACACAGACACAAATGAAATCCTAAGCGACTTAAAGAGCTACAATAAAGAAAACCTAAATATACTAAAAGTAACCCAATTGTTCACAAAATACTCGAGAGAGCGTAAAATTACACTTCCATTCTTTATGGTTCAAATAAGCGCGGATAGCAATCCCAACCAATTGAAATCCATCAAAACAATTTTGTACCACTGCATAACCTGGGAACACCACCTTGAGATTCCTCAATGTAGGAACTGCCAGAGCTTCTTCCACAGCGCGTCCAACTGTAACTTGGCTTCGAGATGTGTCAAATGCAGCCAGCCCCACAAAAATGAAGACTGCCCCCTACTTCAACTTGCTATTCTGCGCCATCTGCCAAAAACCTGGTCACCCGGCCTCCTATAAAGGGTGTGAACGCTACAGGGAGCTTCAATACAAGTTAAGAATCAGGAAACAAAACTTAGCAAACAGAAACAATTTTTCATCAACCTTTATTAATCCAAACATAAGCTTTGCATCTGCCGCCAGGAATACCACTAATCTTCCTAACTCAACAAACAAACGAACCACTAATTAACTCCGTCTTAGAAGAAATTAAAAAAAAACATGTTATCCCTAAGCAAACAAATTCGACTTCTTCAGGAACAATTTCAAGCTCACTCTGCTCGACTTGATTCAATCTGCAACTTAATAGAGTCAACATGAACTTAGGCCAGCTTAATAATAATACGCGCCCTGACACATTGAGAATAATATCCCTCAATGTAAATTCCCTGATTAACATAAGCAGACGACTAGAATTAAATCAATTCCTAAATGAACAAAGTCCTGACATCTTACTCCTAAACGAAACTAAATTAAACCCAAAACATAAACTAAGCTTCACCAATTACAACCTTATAAGAAAGAACAGAACAGACGCTTCACGAGGAGGCGGTGTGGCAATACTTATTAAGGATAATATTAAATTTAGTAAACATTACAATTACAAAATAGATTCCTTATCTACTATGGAAACATGCATAATTAAACTCAGAATGTGTTCAAGTAACTTTCTGTATATAATTGCAGTATACTATCCTTCAGGGAACAATAATTGCTCCTTTAAAACGGAACTCAATCTTATTTTCGAAGAACTAAAGCTACAGAATCCTAACAACTTTTACGTTCTTGCAGGGGACTTAAACAGCAAGCACAGTTCCTGGGGAAATACAAATAGCAATAGCAGATTATAAAACAACTAATTGGCTTAGATTTCAAAAATCATGCAAAACACTTCTTCGGAGCAAAGCCCCAACACCAAGCGACAAGAACTTAACCAACCAAGAAATTGATCAACATATTTTCAAGCTTAATAATATAATTACAACTGCTATAGAAACCAATGTACCAAAATCAAATTACAATAGCCCTATCGAAAACCTCTCTAAATCAATAGTCATTAAAAAACTCCTTTCTGAAAAATCAAAAATACTTACACTAATAAAACAACATAATAGGCTTCAAATACATCTCCCGCAAAACTCTGTTATACTGCTGAAAGCAAGATTAAAACTCACCAAAAAACTAATAGATGAAAATATTCGCACAAATCTGAACACCCAACTTAAAAAGAAACTCGACCACCTTACTCAAAGCAATCCATTTAAATTTTCAATAGTCAAAAGAAACTTCCTAAAAAAATCTGAAATGACTCTTAGCCATATAAACGTTCCACATGCTTACCTAAGTGCGATACAAGACGCTGGTCTAGACCCTACCTATTTAGAAAATAACCCTGTAAATAACTGCTGTGCTAAGAAAAGACAGAGAACTGATTGAAACAGTTGGCTTTTACTTTCAATCTATACACAGGTCCAGCAATGCTTCGATTAGTTTTTAGATATAATAACTAGATTTGACAGCATGCATACGACCAAAACCTAATTTTCTCCTGCTAATAAAGCCAACGCCCTTACTCCGAGTGACCTAATAGACATTATCTCAAAACTTAAAAATAAGCTGTCCTCAGGTATAGATCAAATTCCCAACACTGTTATAAAACACCTTCCAATTGAATTGATTCTAGAATACTGTTCACTTTTAAAATATGCTGAACAATTCATACTTCCCACCACAATGGAAAACAGCTAAGCTTATAGTAATTCCTAAAAAAGAAACAGATAAAAATAACATAAGAAACCTGCGCCCCATAAGTTTGCTACCTATCTTAAGTAAAATCTTTGAAATAATCATTAATATCAATATAAACCGGATTATCAAAGAAAATTAGCTTTGCTGTGAAAAGCAATTTGGTTTCAAGTACAATCATTCAACTTTGCACGCGATCAACCTGCTCGTATCCGAAATAAACTGGGCTTGGAACAAAAAAAATGTCACTGGAGCTTGCTTTATAGACCTTGAAAAGGCATTTGACACGGTTTGGACTAAAGGATATCAAACTAATACAATATAAATTTCCCTTACACTTACTGATCCTCATATACAATATGATAACAGAAAGAAAATTTAGAGTCAAAATCAATAGCTCAATGAGCACAAGGGAATTTAATGTTATTAATGGCCTCCAACAAGGCACAGTGAATGCCCCAGTCCTATTCAGCTTGTTTTTAAATGAAATCCTTCAAAAAGTAGACAAGATAATAGCCTTTGCTGACGATATTGTGATCTACCACTCCGACGACACAGTGTCCAAAATAAACACCCACCTTCAGGGGAACTATAGTCTAACAGAAAGCCTTGCTCTCGATTGGCACTTAAAAATAAACGCAAACAAATGTAACCACAACATTAGGAAGAATTGGAAAAATTTCCAAATTTCAACCAGTGAGAACTCCCTTATTCCCCTTTCCGGGAAAGTCAAATACTTAGGTATTTACCTAGATAAATTCCTATGATGATAAACATATAAATCTTCAAATCAAGAAGACAAGGAATGCATACTATTCATATAAAAAAATGTTTGGAATCAAGCTGGTAGACAGCAGAATTAAAACTATAATGTACCAATCCCTATTAAGACCCATCCTAACGTACGGATGTCCAATATGGTACAACATGTCCGTATAGTCCGTATAGTCCGTATAGACAACCACATCATAAATCTAACCAGAAGACACATAATAATAATGTACCACATATATAGAAGAGCCAATAAAAAATCAATAATCGAACATGAACGAATTAATAACCTGATTAGGAACAAGTGCTGGTGGACATCAAATTAGAGTCAATAGTTCTTTCCCCCAATCAAAAAAAAAGCTTATTAGAGTTGTTTACATGCGCGTGTTACACTTCATATACATACGCGTTTTGTACATGATTAATTTCATTTAACTATTGAAGGGTTAATCATAATAGTAAAATATTTAAATAAAGGAGAATTCAAATTTAATTCATCTGTGAATTAACATTCCGGCCACGTTGAAGGACCAGCGTTGGGGTTTCAAGCAATTGGGAGAACTGCTAATTTGTTTAAGAACGCCCGTTGCGGTTTTGATTTCGGCCACGCGAACCTTGCCATCTGCCCCTGCCACCACGCTGATAACTCTGCCTGTGATCCAACGCTTTGGCGGAGTGCTGTCGTCGTGGACGATGACCACCGAACCGATCTCCAAATTCGGTTGAGGTGTGTGCCATTTGGTTTTGGTTTGGAGGCTGTGGATGTAGTCCTTGGACCAAGCTTGCCAGAACCGTTGTCTGAGCATGGACAGCAGCTGCCACCTACGTGTATAGCTCAATTTTTTGCCTGGATCGTCCGGCTCTAATCCTTGCGGCAGCGTACGAAGGGCCTGCCCGATCAGTAGGTGGCCCAGAGTGAGCACCTCTCCATCGTTGGGGTCGGCACTCGTATGAATTAGAGGCCGAGAGTTGAGGATGGCCTCGACGTCCGCCAGATGGGCTCTGACTTCGCTCTCGATGAGTGAAGCGTTGGCTATTTGGCGCACGAGAAGCTGTTTTGCCGAAATGTGGTGCGCGAGGTGGAATGAAACTCCATTCCATTCCGTGTTCCGCAGCGAACAACTGCAGACGGGATTGCTGTTCCCCGAACGCTATCTGTAGCTCCTTCAGCTGATTTCGGGCTCCGATGAAGTTCGTCGCATTGTCCGAATAAATTTTCTTCGGAACGCCACGTCTTGCGATGAAGCTTCTGAGAACCAAAAGAAAGCCATTAGTTGAACGATCGGAAACGAGCTCGAGGTGAACCGCCTTTCAAGCAAAACACACCAATACTGCTATATACATTTTGATTGGAGCTCGTCCTCTAATCCGCAGCGATACATTTATAGGACCGCAAAAATCTACACCGCAAACGAGAAACGGTCGAACATTTGTGAACCTATCCTCGGGCAGATTTCCCATTACCTGACTCATTAGCTTAGGCTTATAGCGAAAGCAATGGATGCATTTTCGAACAACTTGCGTGCATTCAAATTCGACAAATGATATTTGTGAGAAAGTCTGGTTTCGAGACTACATGCACTTGGGCACATGTTCTCGATTCAGAGTTTATCATCTTTTGCGATATGGAAAAGTGAGGATTCTTTGGCCAATTGGATTCCATTTCATAAAGAAATTGTGGACCTTCGAGCCAAATCGATTTAATCAGTTCCTAAACCTTGCAGCCACGAGATGCAATATCTGCTGTGTTCGATTGTGATGGCACATGTCGCCAAGCTATACCTTCGGACAGTTCCTGGATTGCTGCTACTCTATTTGCCACAAAGACGGCAAGAGTAGAAGGCCAATTGATCCAATGTAGGGTGATTTCTGAGTCCGTCCAGAAATGCACACTCTCGATTCGACATGTATCCAAGACTTGTTTGACATATGCCCATAGTTGAGTCAAAAGAACTGCGGCACATAATTCAAGTCGCGGAATGGACTTAGCTTTAAGTGGGGCCACTCTTGCTTTTGCTGATAGTAATCGGCAGAAAACTTCTCCGTTGTAAGCAGCATCCAAACACATGACGGGATGCATCCGAAAACCCATGAACTTGTATTTACGACCAAGTATATCGTGGGATATTTATGAGGTGGACATCCAACAGATTTTGAACAAGTTCTTCCCATTTTGAATGTAATGACATGGAAATAGTTTCATCCCACTGAAGTTGCAATCTCCAAAGTTCTTGAAGCAATATAGTTGCATTTTTTGCTGATGGTTCATATTAAGCCAAAAGGATAGAACAGGCGCGCAGTTACAGAGAGAATAATGCGATTTGTAGGGACTAATTCAGCAAAACTTTTATCCAAATGATAATGAAACATGTCTGTTTTTGGAGCCCATCGCATACCCAATGTTTTAGTCGAATCGGCATCATTGAAACATAGTCTTTTCTGAGTGTTTTGATTCCGACATTGTGGATGATTTGAAAACTATTTGGCTAACTGGAAACCGGCTGATTCCAGAATCTGCGATACCTGAGCAATGATAGCTTTCAGCGTGTCAAGATCATAAGCGCCAGTGAACATATCATCCACATAAAAATCACAACAGATGACTTTAGATCCGATTGCATGAGTATCCTTGTGTTGAAGACCAAGTTCATGCAAACAGCGAATGGCAAGGAATGGGGCTGCAGAGGTACCATAGGTGACCGTATTTAGCCGACAAATTTTAAGATCGTCTGATGGGTTCTCTCTCCAAATGATGAGTTGAAAATTCCGATCACTTTCAGCCACTATAACTCGCCTATACATTTTTGCAATATCTGCCGTTAAGGCATATACGTTAAAGCAAAATCGTTTAATGATAAAAATAATTCCCTCTGATTAGTTGGTCCCACCATTAATATGTCATTTAGAGACTTTCCAGAAGTTGTTTTGCACGATGCATCAAAAACAGCTCGGAGTTTGGTGGAACTACTATCAGGCCTCAGGACACACTGATGTGGAATGAAATAATGTGGTCCTGGTGGAATTTTATTGTCTGTTTCAGACATGTGGGCAAGCTCCAAATACTCTTTCACAAACTCGAGATACATTTTATATAGATCAGTATCTTTGGAAATTCTGCGTTCCAGGGATAAAAATCGTCGTTTCACAATTTCGAAGGAGGAACCGAGGGTGTTAGGACCCCCACTAAAGGGCAATCTGACTTGAAAGCGACCATTTTCCAAATTGAGAACCTTGTTCTTAAAGTCCTCTTCACAAGCCAATTGCTCTACCGAATATTTGTCAACCTCGCTTTTATTGGGAATGTTCTCTAATTCCCAAAATCGTTCAACCATAGGCTTTAACGAGCAATCTTCTGATGAATATGTTACAGCACAACATGATGGACCTTGAGTTTCTTCTTCAGCTTCTTACAACGCCCAGACACTACCCATCCCAGCAACGTTTTTTGCAGTAGTGGTGCCCCTTCGGCAAGTTTTATTTGGCCTGTACACAACAAATCGAAGAAAGAATCTGCTCCTAACAATAAGTCAATTCCTTGAGGCTTGTGGAATTTGGGATCTGCCAGGTCTAGATTAGCAGGTATTTTCCACTGATCAATAGATAGGCTGCAATCGGGTTGATGTTTGGTAATGCTGCTTAAAACCCAAAAATCTGCAATAAACTTGTGGTTGTTAAACCTTGAGAATACTGTAGTTGTCACTTCACTCCTTGCTACCAGACTAGATTGAACTACTGATGTGACTGTCAAACTTTTATGCGCTCTTGACAATCTCAGAGCTTGAGCATACTTTTCAGTCATAAAGTTGACTTGGGACCCTGAGTCCAGTAATGCTCGTGCTAAATGCACTTGACCAAATCGATCTCGAAGTTTCACAACCGCTGTTGCTAGAATAAAGTGCTCTACTTCACTAGCAACATGAGTGACCTGAGCCGGATGTGACGATAGTTGTGTACTCGATGGAGAATGATCCTGCTGACCTGGATTCGAAATGTTTTGAGGTTGTCCTGAAGTTTCATACCTATGCAGAAGAGTGTGATGTAATCGTGAGCATACTCTACCCTTTGAGGATGTGCAATTTGACACTCTGTGGCCTGGCTGAAGACAGTTAATGCATAATTGCTTGCTCTTGACAAAATTAAATCGATCAAGAACTGGAATCGAACTAAATCCTTGACAATTTCCAATAAAGTGATTGGCACTGCAATACAAACATTTTGGCTCTGCACTAGAAGACTTTGAACAAGAGTATGACGACTTTAAATTCTTTTTAGGTTGTATTTCAAACTTTGGCTTGCTCCTAGCTCTAGAAGAGTCTTCTGCCGATAGGTGCTGATATCGTCTGTTCAACATATCAACGCAATCAGACCATTTCGGCAGTTCATTTTAATCGAGTTGCTCTTCATACTTGGATTTTGTGACATAATCCACTTTTGACATCACTATATGGATGAGTATGGCATTGGCAATATCCGTTTCGTTTCCTAATGACAACAAGGAGTCGAAAATTGCGGACACGGTATCAATAATTGATCGCAAAGCAGACGAAGATGGCTTGGTTACGGCAGGAATGTCAAACTGCTGTGCAAGAGTATCGAAGAATATTAAGCATTTGTTGTTATAGACCCGCTCTAGGCTTGCCAAAGCCTTTGAATAATTTTCATCTGAAACTTGGAATGCTTTGACTGTTCCCAAAGATTCATCAGAAAGGCATGATAAAGGCTGATTAAATTTCTCTATGTTAAATAACGAGGGATCAGAATCCACCAAGCTCTCTAACAGGCTAATAAATTGCTTGTAATCAGCATGCTTCCCACTAAACCTTGGTAATTTAATTTTTAACAAATGAGAATGATGAGCAATTGCACCTGATTGATTCTGATTTTTACTCAAAGCTGACATGTACAAAGCCTTAGTTGTCACACAAATTTCTTCTAACGAGGGACGATTTGTATTATCTGGGTCTATACCGTCGATTTCTAATTGTAAGGCCATTGCATTTGAAATGTACGAATTTAAGAGATCCAAGCGGCATTTGATTTCAAGTGGATCAAGCGAGATTTCTTTCCGTTGAAATGTTCTTTTCATTCGATTAATGTCGTCTCCAACTTTATCAAGTTTAGAAAACAGCTTTGTTATTTCAACGCTGTTGCAACCACCATCAGAGACATCTATCCTTGTCTGATCTAAGGTCTCTTGACTTGAACCAGCGTCAGTAAAACGGTCTTTTTTGGTAATCTTAGCGATCCCCATATTATTGGAATCCTTTTTAGGTGGCATATTTAACCTTTAACTTGTATAAAATAATTTAAATAAACAGCAAAACTGACCCGCGAACTCAAGCAAAAGTTTTAAAAGAAGATGGTGCTCTTCCAAGCGAAGAGAAATAAGTGCAGCTTTATCGTAACTAAAGTCAGCGAACCCAAAGCCCTTTTTTGCTGACCAGCGGCCGGCACAAACGAAAATCAAAGCGACCAACAAACGAGATCAAACGAAAATAGCAATGCTTATGCAAATGTGCACCAGCGCCAGACTTGAGTCTAACTGTTACGATATTTGCTGTACTTATATATTCACTATTCTCTTTTGTGCGAGGGGTGCCGAACAAATTATGACTCTCACAATTTTAGCTTGCCACTCATTTAAACCAATTTTCCCATGACAAAGTTGAATATTTTATTATGTAAGCCACTTTTAATTCCACTTTATTTAATTTTTGTGCCGAGAATGTATGTGTTGCTTCAAATGTTCACAAAATTTTGTGTCAATGCCAAGACAATAGAATTTGACTTGTATGTATGTATGTGTAACAAGCTTTTGTATGTTTTTAAACCAATTGTTTGTAACTTCCAAACGTATTATTGTTTTGGCATTGTTACCTGGTCATCTCACGAATATCCATCCACTTCCCTTATGTTGACATTGCGGCTCATGAGTCCAACGAAAATGAGGCAGCAGCAATTAAATGTCACAAAAGGGGGGTGGGTGCGAGAATCCAACGCGCGCAGCTAACCAGACTTTGAACAACTAATTGATTTTAAATTAATTAATAAACGAAAACTTTCCGAAGTCCCTGATCGGGCGATATGTAAAATTTGATACAAAATAAACGAAAAAATTAGCCAATGTATGGTTTTATGAAACTCGCGGAAAGTGAAAAGAATTGACTAGCTGCTGCGCTTGACAAAAAGAAGACGACCGTTCGATTTGCTTGTGTTAATACGAAGAACCATTTATTAGATCTAGCAATGAGTGGCTAGGCTCTGAGTAGCGGCAAGAGAGATAAGCTTTTACTTATCCAAAGCTTATCAGCCATGCTCCGGCTTCCACGTATTTTTGCGAATTACGATTTCAGCAAATTCGTACGATTTCAATTTAGAGCACTCCGAAATTTGCCAGTTTTGTCCATCGATAATGTTCCATTCCCATCTTGTTTTGTGTCGTTTCACATAACAAAAACAGCTGATGAGCGCCACTACTCATGCTATCGATAGTCATATATCGATATATACCATTGCCAAATCGCAAATTGTTGTTTTTGTGAGCAGTTTTCCATCTCGCTCAATTAATAAATAATTGACTTAAATATTGCCTTAGTGCGAATTGAGTGGGAGAGTCCGTAAGACAAATCCAAAAAGCTTAGAGAACTGAATAAAAATAGTTCCGTGGGCTGTCTGTTTGTGCATCAACCAATACTTTGCATTTACTTGTTACGGACCTGCTTATCTCGAGGGCATGCCGGCTGGCTCAGCGCATCTCAAGGGGGGGGGGGGGGTCCTCCCGTGCCCGCAGTCCTAACAATCCAACACGACGTAAACTCATCACTACAAAGAAACTCCTCACTAATACAACCAAAACAAAATTAAAAGCAAATCAGCTACGACGGACAATTGGACAACATGGACCCTTAAAACAGGTGGCTTCGGTGGACTTGCCACAGCGTTCCCTCCCTTCCTGTGATGTTCCTCCGTTTCCGAGAGGCATCACCCAATCTTTATAGACCGGATTTATTTAATCCATGCTGGTAGCACCGCCTCCCTCTCCCTCCTACATAAAACTTAGCACTTCATTTCACTTCTTTTTTCACATATATATATATTGACACAGATTGGATCTCTTAAATTATTGACATTCGACTAATCCGTATTTACTTTTCCCTTTCAGTTGCCGCTTTGTGAACTCGTACACAGTTCTTGTCCTGACTCAATAACTTTGTGACTTTACGACAATGACTTAGTGACCAACACAACAAAATCTCCCACCTATCCTAAAGGAGCTCCACTGGGATGGTTTAGGGGCATGTCACACGACTAACTTTTCTCCTAGTCTTGAGGCCAGTACAGAAACAAGGGACGACGCCACAGGACAATAACAAACAAATTATATATATATAGATAAATATGAAATAAATAAATAATTGAAATAAGTATATACTTAAGAATAAAAAAAAACAAAACAAAAAAAAAATTAAGAAAACTAAGACTATCCACTAAGGGTGGATATTTTGACGTGGCGAGTGTCGCCTCTGCCTCCTGGCATGAATGGTCACCTCTACACACACTACTCGGGTGATTCTGGGGTGCGAATGTGTTTTTTTATTTTTTTTATTTGGCCAGAGTCGAGCTGATCCAATATGTTGGAATCAGCGTGGGTGGTTGAAGACCAATAAATCAGAAGTCTACAGCTTGTGTGCCGGCGACTAGCCTGACCACACTGGCTGTATATTGGTTCAGGAACGGACTAAATCGGATGTGTTGAAGTTGTCCGCCCAAGTTTTGTACAGCTGGATCCGAGTGCCCGTGGGACTGTCAGCCCGACAAATCTGCACCGGGAGTGCGGTTTCACTTTTTTGGCGTACCACTCCAATAAATTCCCGTGGCCAGTGGCGATATCTCTATCCGTCTAACCACGCTGAAAACACAAAACCCCCGAGGAGCGTTAGGATCCTCCTAGTCCACATCCACAATTACTACACTCACGTTTTTTTTTCTTCTCCAACCCAGGATTTTACTTCTTGTCGAATCTCCGACCACCAATGGGCTTCCGAGCAGTAGACTGCATTTGAAAATTTCTAATTAGTTTTGCACATATAACTCACTTTCACCTTACTTTTTACTATATAATTTTCTTTTTGATAGACTCAGCACCTTTCTGGTGGTCGCTTTGCTGTCTTGCTGTCGGAATGGCGGCCGATTCGGATCCCTATATGTCCTCGTTCCACCTTCCCAAAATTCCTCAGCTGACCCAATTTCCCCCCGTCATGGTTCAATGACCAATTCCAAGGCCAAGGCCAACATCTGCAACTATTCGAGTGTGAGAAAGACGCCTGATCTTTACTTGTCGCTTCCTCGCCCCCCGATACTGTCCTAGAACCATCAGAGCGGGATAGCGACACCTTTCCCCTTCAACCGATTTCGCCTTTATCGCCCGACTGAGGGCGCTTTCCCCTCCCTGCGCGGAAGCTTCCCCTCATTAGTCCCTAATTTCCCTGTATTATTTAATTTTAACCGCCAACCTACCTACACATGTGCGATCACCTATCGACTTTCCGGCACCACCCTTAGACACCTATCGACCTATCGCACACATCTACAACGATTCTATCGTCAAATTGCCCGTCCCTGACACCAAGCTACAAACAAGCTGTAAGCAATGCCAACACCACGCAATTATTTCGAGCGACGCTTCCTGGAAAATCAAGCGAAGACATCATTGTGGGCATTGTATAGCGCGTTTCAGCCGACATGCCCTCCAAGAGATCCAGCCGCGCCCAACGTGGGACACCCCACTTCTTAGCCGGGAAGTATATGTTCATATCTGTGCGGACCAAGTGTACTTTGTGACGCTCTTCTTCTTCTCCCCACCTACAGGTCAGACTCGAATGTCTTTGGCATGATACACGCCGAGGTTACGACCCTGCAGATCTTCTAAAAGGTACGCATTACTCCCCACTGGCTTTACGACCCTCGCCTTCAGGAATTTCCGTGCGAATTTCGCATTGCCCTTGCTGAACTCGCTCAACACAAAATTCCTGCGGTATACTTTCTGGCCAGGCTGCGCAAGGAACACTCGCGCTCGCTTGTCATATTGCAAGCGGCTCCTCTCATACGCCGTCTGGAGACGTTGTTGGACCTGCTCCCGAATGACTTGGAGTTTTTCCGCGTTGCTCAGATCGACCACCACTGAGGGGAGTAAACTGGCGTTTTGATATGCCTAACCCCGAACGCTTGAATCATCTCCTGAAATGTTTTGGACACGAACTGACGCCCATTGTCCGAATGTACTATCTCGGGCACTCCAAACCTATAAAATACTTCATGGACTAGAAAGTCAACGACATTGGTGGCAGTGGCTTCTCGCATGGCTTTTAACATCGTATATTTCGAAAAGTGGTCTACCACGATAAAGATCCACGCATGCCCTTGCTTGGAATGTGGATATTTGCCGAGAAAGTCGATATAAAGCTTTTGGAATGGCCTCTCGGGTTGCACCTGCTGACCAATTCCTACACCCATTCTAAAATTCGGTGCTTTCGTCTTTTTACAGGTCTCACACTGTTTGATGAACCTGCGCACTTGGACGGTCATGCCTGGCCAGTAATACTGCCTTCGAAGTTTCTCTAAAGTCTTCGCCACGCCTCCATGAGCAGCTTTCTCATCTATATGAGCGTTCTCCACCAATGTAGACGTCACCTCTGAGGGCACCCATAGCTTCCATTCGGTTTTATTGAGCTCGTCTTCCCATTGGCCTGCCATTCGTTTGAATAGTACCCCGTTCTCGACACGAATATCAGGTAAGGATTCAACATTTTGCTGAGCTTCCCCGACCATCGCTTGATATTCTTCTGACTCAAAGGCTGTCGTCTCGAAACCCAACACCTCTTCCGGAACTATGAGCATTTCCTCTACGCTGCGAGACAACGTGTCTGCCACAACGTTCTCGCTACCCTTTTTATGCTCAATGCAGAAGTCATGCCCCTGAAGCTGCAACGACCATCGAGCCAATTTTCCGCTAAGGTCCTTCATGGACATTAACCATTTAAGGCTCGCATGGTCTGTAATGCATGTAAATGGCATTCCTTCTACATATGGCCTAAATTTTCGGATTGCCAATAGCGCTGCCAGGCACTCCGTCTCTGTCACCGAATAGTTAATCTGGTGCTTGTTGAGCTTGGCAGAGAAGAAGGCAATAGGTCGCTCGTGTTCCTCAGCATCCTTTTGGAACAAAACTGCTCCTACTCCTACATGGGACGCGTCGCATTGAATGTAGAACCGCTTCGCAAAATCAGCGTGAACCAATACTGGTGCGGATGTGAGAGCTGCCTTTAAATTTCCTACTGCTTCAACCGCCTCTTCAGTTAACCGGAATTTTCCTCCTGGCTTTTTCTTTAGCGCTTCTGTCAATGGAGCTGCTATAGTGGCGAAATTCTTAATGAATCTGCGGTACCAGCCCGCTGTTCCCAGAAATCCTCGAACTTCTTTTACCGTTCTCGGCTCCGGTATTTTCTGGATCGCCACTACCCTATCTGGATCCATTCTTAGCGATCCTCCACCGACTACAAATCCGAGGTATTTTAAGTTTTTACAGCAAAATTTTGACTTCTTTAAACCTGTTGTCAAATTTGCCTCCCGCAGACATTTGGCCACCCGTTCTAAATGTTTCATATGGCTCGTGAAGTCTGCCGATATGATCAGGAGGTCGTCCAAATACACGAATGTATTTGATCTTAACTCCGCCGGGATTACTTTATCCATTAAGCGGACTAAGCGTTGAGCAGCGTTGCAGAGACCAAAGGGCATGGTTCTGAACTGGTACAATGGCCTGCCTGGTACCGTGAAGGCTGTGTATGCTCTGCTGCTCTCATCCAACTATACCTGCCAAAATGCAAATTTAAGATCGACACTGTAGATGAAATGTGTCTGATCAATCCTAGAGAGGATTCCCTCAATGCAAGGAAGTGGATATGCGTCTTTAATTGTCAAAATGTTCAATTTGCGGGCATCGAGGCAGAAGCGATCTTTGTCCGGCCGTCGCACTACAGTCGTGCGGTTACTCCACGGACTGCAACTTTCCTCGATGACCCCCAAAGCAAGCATTTTATCCACCTCGTCATGCACCACTTTCTGCATTGCGGGAGACAGTGGATAAGGTCTATCTTTAAACGGCTGAGCCCCTGGGACCAGCTCAATAATATGTTTCTCAATGGCTGTCTTTCCCAAGCCAACCTCTTCGAATGCCAGAAACTTTGCTTTCACTAAATCTAACTCTTGTCTTTCCTTTTCAGGTAACTCCCAGCACTCTGGATTAACCGCTTCTTCTTCATCCTCTTCCCTGTAGTGTTCCATTTGCTGCGCTAAGAGCTCAGCCACCTGGGTCTGCTCTGCTCCCTGGGACGCGGAACCTAGGACGGCAGGGGCCAACTCAAAAGTCCTCCAGAAGTCGATACCGAAATATGCTCGCTGCTCCAAATACGGACAGACAAAAAACGTTATCAGTTTCGTCTGATTTCCATACTGGACTGGTAATTCGACTCGCCCAATAATCGAACGATCGTCATCAGATGCCGTTCGCACTATCGATACATATTTCTGTATTTGGACATCCAATTCTGTGAGGAACTCTCGACTGCCTTGACCTAACAAGCTTACACTAGCTCCTGTGTCCAAAAGTCCATTGACGCTTCTTCCTAATATGGACACTTCAGCAAATACTCGCGGATCGGTGCTTCCTCCTCGCTTGATTGCCTCGACTACTTGGCGTCTCACAGCTCGTCTCCGTTTGTAGCGTTCCCGAGCTTTCTTTACCCTTACTGACACCAAGCGCATGCCACCTAGGCGTCGTTCCTCAAATATCCTATTTCGCGCCTCTAAGTATCTGCGAATCTTCTCCTCATATGGTAAGTATCTTAAACTATTCCTCAACTGGCATGCCTTATTATCTACCTTAATTTTATTTTCATCTCCTAATTCTAGCGAGCATCATTCGCGGGATTGGTCGCTGAGCGCGCGTTCACCGCTCTCACCGCACTCAGCCGCCCGTTTTCCGCGCATTCTGGGCACTTCGGCGCAATCGCATCTGGACGTCCGCAGCGAAAGCAGAACACCTTTCTTTCGGTGTTATCACAGTCACGAAACCCGTGGTCTACCTTTCCACAGTTCCAGCATCCGACTCTAATTGGCCGTCTGCCTCCCTCTCGGATTTCGTCCACACTTGTGACGGGATCTTCATCCTCCGACCCAGCTCGAGCTTCGCTGACCATTGCTTTGGTGCCAACAGGGTATCTTGGCTGCATGTGGTAAGAGTAACGCCACCGTCGACCTATTCCTCTCTCTACTTCGACGCACTCTTCCCTTAGATCATCCAATGTAAGGATGTCCATCGCATACACATAGCGAGCTATGTTGTCGCGCAGTCCCCGTTTCACGATCTTCACCAAGTCGCGGTCCAGCAGAGGTTTGCACAACCGAAATGCGAGTTGCCGCATCGTATGGATGAAGTCGTCCACACTCCCGCCTGCGAGCTGTTCCCTTTGCAATAACTCATGCATTCTGTCATGTTCAGTTTGGTGTCCCCGAAACCTATCAATTAATGCTTTACGCAACTGCTTCCAATCCGCTACGCTGGATTGGCGCACATGTACCCAGTACCACTCCCTGGCCCGACCCGACAACAGAACATGAAACTCGCGCAAAATTTCTTTCCATGGGCATTGATATTGCCTTTGGAGAAATTCCAATCTGAATACGAAATCCTCTACAGACGTCTTCGCATCGTCTCCGTCAAAGGACACATTCCACCTCTCCACCTTGGTCCAAGACCTGCCCTGACTATTCACGACCTCACTCGTAGCTTCCCGGAACGGAACCTCATATCTAACATCGTTCGCTTGCTGGTCTTCCACTCTCCAGTTAGGCACTGGATTACGCCAATTTCTGGCTAGTGAATCAACTCGCTGTGAATTCATATATTCGGGGCTAAATGGTGGCTTTGATTGAAGTCTTGGTGTTCGATCCCCATCGCCTCGCTGTGTCCCATCCCTGTAGTCTGGGCTAAACTGTGGCTTTGGTGGAGGTTTTGGTGGAGGCATTGATGTTCGATCCCCATCACCTGACCCTTCCGACCCATTATACTTCGGAATTGCCCCCTGATTCCTGTTTATCGCGTGCATCTGATGAACTGGGGGCCTCGCTACCACTGGTGGCTGTCGGGCTACAATCGGCATTGATGCTTGCGCCCTAATAGGCCCGAGAAAGTCGTTCATTTGCTTCATCATCTCCATAAAACCATTCCGAATTTCTTCCTGTAACACCCGGTTTATGCCCGTGGCTTGCGAGTTTCTCCATGTTTCATGGGCTTGAGCTATCGCTACATTTATGGCCGAGGTCTCTATTGTCCCAAACTGTTGTTTGGGGAATTCTAAATCTCCTGCAGGCTCAGTCAGGAGCGGCAGGTCAATCAGCTCATTTGGCTGCGTGTCGCGTTGCCCCATAGTAGAGCGTCGCTCTTCAGCTATTCGCTGTTGCTCTGCCGCCCGCTGTTGTTGCCAAGCCGCCATTGGCGTTCTAGTTAACCCACCCATCGAAGGCCGCGGAAGAGAATTTTCAGCTGTCCCATTATTGGTGCTCTCCCATGAATCATTCTCGTTCACCGGATCCTTCGACCGATTTTGGTGGCCCCCTTTTTGCTCCCTGCCTGTCATATTTTCGATTCTACCTCTCCTAATCCGATAATAAATAAATAATGAAGGTATACTAAATAACGAAATAAATGACTATACTGAATAAATATAATGAATAAATAAATATTGCAAATAAATAAATATAACGAATAAATAAATTATTGCAAATAAATAAATATAACAAATAAATAAATATGACAAATAAATAGATATAACAAATAGATCAATATAACCAATAAATAAATAAATAATATAAAGAATTTTTCTCCCAAAAGATTCAACACCCTCACAAAAAAAAATCTTTATCGAACTCTTATCTTCCTTTTTTCTTTCAGATTCAAAATAATGTTGGGGAGAGAGAAGCGGCCACTTATTCTGTTTAGGATCCATCGGGCATAGTCGTCAACTGTACTGGCCATTGACTCGAGATCGATGGCCGACAGTTAAGGAACTATTTCCTCACTCTGACTCGATTAGTTTTCTCATCGGTCTGCGTCTCCGTATCCGGTCGAGAGCAAAATGCATCGCGAACTGTATCATACAGTCCGGGTCACTTCCACTCTTTTAAGCAATTGCCGACTCACACATGGACACACAGACAGAGGGATAACATTGAATCAAAAAAAAAATACGGTAAGTTAAAATGAATATTTGATTTGCTTTAATATTAATTTATTCTATTATCACAGTGCATATTACAGAAGTTTTCCTCACCACACCGCCAGGTTGCAAAACACCGACCTAACCTAGGAAGTAATGACTCACCATAGCTCTGTAGCTCGAATCGCTTTGTGCTATGCTTTTCTGTATTCTGGAGCAATCATCCTACCGTCATCGGTGGATGAGCCTCCAGGCCTACTCAAAATTACCCTAACCGGACTCTATACTGCTCGTCAGTGATTTATCCAGTCAACCTCCGCATCGCAATTGCAGGCTAGACCAAGCTACCTCCAAGTCGCTGCTAGGGATTGACCAAATCATCAAAGGGCTGCTCTGCGAGAGATCTCGTCGCCTTGTTTATTTTTGATTTCGCACGACGCAACATATACGTGAAAGTATACCCAGCTCCGCGCTCCATTTCAATTGGGCGCCATATTGTTACGGACCTGCTTATCTCGAGGGCATGCCGGCTGGCTCAGCGCATCTCTAGGGGGGGATCTTCCCGTGCCCGCAGTCCTAACAATCCAACACGACGTAAACTCATCACTACAAAGAAACTCCTCACTAATACAACCAAAACAAAATTAAAAGCAAATCAGCTACGACGGACAATTGAACAACATGGACCCTTAAAACAGGTGGCTTCGGTGGACTTGCCACAGCGTTCCCTCCCTTCCTGTGATGTTCCTCCGTTTCCGAGAGGCATCACCCAATCTTTATAGACCGGATTTATTTAATCCATGCTGGTAGCACCGCCTCCCTCTCCCTCCTACATAAAACTTAGCACTTCATTTCACTTCTTTTTTCACATATATATATATTGACACAGATTGGATCTCTTAAATTATTGACATTCGACTAATCCGTATTTACTTTTCCCTTTCAGTTGCCGCTTTGTGAACTCGTACACAGTTCTTGTCCTGACTCAATAACTTTGTGACTTTACGACAATGACTTAGTGACCAACACAACAAAATCTCCCACCTATCCTAAAGGAGCTCCACTGGGATGGTTTAGGGGCATGTCACACGACTAACTTTTCTCCTAGTCTTGAGGCCAGTACAGAAACAAGGGACGACGCCACAGGACAATAACAAACAAATTATATATATATAGATAAATATGAAATAAATAAATAATTGAAATAAGTATATACTTAAGAATAAAAAAAAACAAAACAAAAAAAAAATTAAGAAAACTAAGACTATCCACTAAGGGTGGATATTTTGACGTGGCGAGTGTCGCCTCTGCCTCCTGGCATGAATGGTCACCTCTACACACACTACTCGGGTGATTCTGGGGTGCGAATGTGTTTTTTTATTTTTTTTATTTGGCCAGAGTCGAGCTGATCCAATATGTTGGAATCAGCGTGGGTGGTTGAAGACCAATAAATCAGAAGTCTACAGCTTGTGTGCCGGCGACTAGCCTGACCACACTGGCTGTATATTGGTTCAGGAACGGACTAAATCGGATGTGTTGAAGTTGTCCGCCCAAGTTTTGTACAGCTGGATCCGAGTGCCCGTGGGACTGTCAGCCCGACAAATCTGCACCGGGAGTGCGGTTTCACTTTTTTGGCGTACCACTCCAATAAATTCCCGTGGCCAGTGGCGATATCTCTATCCGTCTGACCACGCTGAAAACACAAAACCCCCGAGGAGCGTTAGGATCCTCCTAGTCCACATCCACAATTACTACACTCACGTTTTTTTTTCTTCTCCAACCCAGGATTTTACTTCTCGTCGAATCTTCGACCACCAATGGGCTTCCGAGCAGTAGACTGCATTTGAAAATTTCTAATTAGTTTTGCACATATAACTCACTTTCACCTTACTTTTTACTATATAATTTTCTTTTTGACAGACTCAGCACCTTTCTGGTGGTCGCTTTGCTGTCTTACTGTCGGATTGGCGGCCGATTCGGATCCCTATATGTCCTCAGCTGACCCAATTTCCCCCCGTCATGGTTCAATGACCAATTCCAAGGCCAAGGCCAACATCTGCAACTACTCGAGTGTGAGAAAGACGCCTGATCTTTACTTGTCGCTTCCTCGCCCCCCGATACTGTCCTAGAACCATCAGAGCGGGATAGCGACACCTTTCCCCTTCAACCGATTTCGCCTTTATCGCCCGACTGAGGGCGCTTTCCCCTCCCTGCGCGGAAGCTTCCCCTCATTAGTCCCTAATTTCCCAGTATTATTTAATTTTAACCGCCAACCTACCTACACATGTGCGATCACCTATCGACTTTCCGGCACCACCCTTAGACACCTATCGACCTATCGCACACATCTACAACGATTCTATCGTCAAATTGCCCGTCCCTGACACCAAGCTACAAACAAGCTGTAAGCAATGCCAACATACTTTTCATTTCACGGACTCAGATGTCGCCGGCTTAAAAACGGCAAAACTTTGCGATTTCCTAATGTCGGAGCACCAACTTTTACGATTTGGTGATCAAATCGCAAAGTTTTTGCGAAAGCGATAATGGGAGCATGGCTGTATTAGAGTTGTTTACATGCGCGTGTTACACTTCATTTACATACGCGTTTTGTACATGATTAGTTTCATTTAACAATTCAAAGGTTTATCATAATAGTAAAATATATAAATAAAGGAGAATTCAAATTTAATTCATCTCTGAATTAACACCTAGCAAAGTAAGGTTTTGTTTAGACGCGCGAAAGCTAAATGGTGTTACAGTCAGGGATGCCTATCCGATTCCTATTATGGATGGCCTCTTAAGTAGGTTGCCTCCTGTGCACTGTATCTCAAAGATTGATCTTAAGGACGCTTTTTGGCAAATCTGCCTAGATCAAGAATCCCGTGCGAAATCAGCTTTCACGGTCCCAAATTTACCAGTTTAAAAGAATGCCGTTCGGTTTGACGAACGCTCCTCAAACTCTGAGTCGGTTAATGGACTTGCTGATTCCTTACCAGCCAAAGTCTCATGTTCTAGTATACCTAGATGACTTATTGGTGCTTTCTCAAAATTTCGAGGACCATCTGTCACATCTATTGGAAGTTGCCACCCAACTACTTAAGGTCGGACTAACAATAAATGTACAAAAAAAGTCAGTTTTGTCTGAAGAGGGTGGACTATCTCGGTTATTTAGTGGCCAAGGCTACGCTCCGAGTAAATCCCGATAAGGTTCGGGCGGTAGATGAGTTTCCATAACCGAAGACTCAAAAGCAGCTCAGAAGATTCTTGGGAATGACTGGGTGGTACCAGCGTTTCATTTCTAACTATTCGTCAGTCATTTTTCCTCTTACCGAGTTGTTGCGTGGTAAGTCATTTGAGTGGAATGAGCATGCGCAAGCTGCCTTTGAGGAAGTTAAGAGCAAATTGTGTTCAGCCCCATTCGTAGCTCATCCCAACTACGATAAACCATTTGTTGTGCAATGCGACGCTTCCTTGCATGGTGTAGGAGCTGTCTTATCCCAATGTGACGATTCATCCTGCGAGCGCCCAATAGCCTACATGTCCAAGAAACTGAATAAGGCTTATCGTAACTACACTGTTACGTTGAGCTCGAGTGTTTGGCCGTAGTTCTGGCAATCAATAAGTTTAGAATGTATGTTGAGGGGCATCCATTCAAAGTTGTGACGGATCACGCAAGCCTTCGGTGGATTATGAGCCAGTCCGATTTTAGTGGCAGGTTAGCTCGATGGGCGATTAAAATTCAGGGATATTGTTTTGAAATTGAACATCGCAAAGGAAGCGAGAAAGTAGTGGCTGATGCGCTTTCTCGTTCATTTGAAAGCGTTGAGGAAATAGCAGATCTAGATTGCGAAGTGTTTCCGGAAATCGACTTGAGTTCCAATGCCTTTCAGTCAACTGATTTTGTTGCAATGAAAGAAAAATTTTTGCTTTCCAAGCTCCCAGATTTTAAGGTAGTTGACAACTAAATATATTATCGGACCAGTGTCCCAGATAATGGTCTTAATCAAGCTGATGAATGCTGGAAGTTACTAGTTCCTGAGAAGTTGCGACGAAATGTGATTAGCGCTGCACATGACCAACCATCGTCATCCCATTGTGGGATTGCCAAATGCCTTGTCCGAATTAGACGTAGATTTTACTGGCCAAATATGGTGGTTAATGTCCGCGACTACATTGGAAAATGTGAAATATGTCAGACCACAAAGTATCCAACCCGTTCGCTTAATATCGAAAAATATCTTGAGGGACGGCATATTTTTCTGTTTCGGCGTGCCGGAGATATTTGTGAGTGATAATGGCACTCAATTCAAGAGCCGCGATTTTTCCGAATTTCCTTCAAAATTTGGCGTTCAACATTTGAGTACCGGTGCTTACGCTCCAAAATCAAACGCTGCGGAAATGGTAAATTGGTCAATAAACGCTGCTCTAAGAGCATATGTTCGCACTGATCAGCGCGAGTGGGATGTCTAAGTAGCATCAACTGCTCCCTTAGGAAATCCATACACCAGACAATCGGAATGTCGCCTTATTACGTAGTTTTCGGCCAACATATGCTCACACATGGTCAGGATTTTAAGTTGTTGCGAATGCTTAATTTATTAAACTATGGCGGAGTGAATTTGGCAAGGGCCGACGAGTTTCAACGAATACGTTCAAATATTGAAAAGCATATGAAAAGGGCTTACGAGAAAAATCGACGCACCTATGACCTGAGATCTAGACCACGTTGAAGTAGGTGAATAGGTCATTAAGCGCAACTTTTCTCTGAGCAATGCAGCTTCTAGTTTGAATGCCAAGTTAGCACATGTGGGAGTTAAAGCACGTATAAAAAATAAGTTAGGGCAATCAATTTACTTATTAGAAGATTTGCACGGCAAAGAATTGGGCACATTCCATGCTAAAGATATGTGGTGATACATATGTTAGTATTGCACCCTTTAATTCTTTTCAGATTTTATCTTAGCCAAGTAGTCTAAGATTAAACCTGTGGTTTGAGGGTGCAAATAATTTTTCTGGTTATTCATTTTGATTTTATCAATATGCCTTCCACATTGTATCAAAATAAATTAAATATTAGGTACCGGGAAAAGTGGGAACAGAGCCGACAGATCTGGAGCATGGGTATAGCGAGTTTGCTTAAACGCACGCTTTCATAGATCAGAGATCGATCGACGCAAATAGAAGTCTGCTCTCGTCAAAATCTTTTTCTGTCTGACCACTTGTAAAATATATAAAAATATAAAACAAACCAAGTTCTCATAGTGGTCATCATTTTCCCCTAAAAATCAAGGCAATTGCCCCACAGACTATTGTGCCACAAAAACAAAAGTGATGTGCCAATTAATTGGATTGAAGGTATGATTGAGTGTCAGTGTTGTTTAGATATTTCATAGAATATCCATTGCAGGCTTGAGCGAACCTTGGGTAAAGGGTTTAAGTCTCTACCAAGGCAAACAGACACCCCAATTGGACTTCGAACTTCCACCAACTGGATCATCCGAATCCCCGTCGTCTGGATCATTCACACCCCAGGCATTGTCAGCCCGGTTGGGTGTACCGCACCTTTCGTATCCACATTGGCCACTCGGACGGAGATTTCCCTTCCCATGGAAAAAAGTCCATAATTTAACCAGAGAAAGCAAAGTAGAAAATCCAATTTGCATTCACATTAGCTAGTGCATCCTAAGCGACCTTAAAAGTGATCATGTTCTAAGGCTAGTGTTAATGATCAGCAGCAGAGGAGTTTTCGTTTTTGTTTCGCCCACCAATTTCAAGTTCACGGTCATGATGATGACGTTTCATTGCTAATTATTATGGTTTTTTGTTGTGATTTGTGACTTGAAGCGATGTGATCAGCTGCTTCATATGCTATTTGAAGTTGAACTGCGCTGAAGTCTTTTTGCTACCGGGATTGTCGAGATTCTATTTCCTATGGATGAAATTCTAGAGTAAATTCAATTTAAGTGTTATATAATTTTCTTGCCTTATAAATGTGTATGTAAGTCGGGTATTGAAGTTTAATAATTCGTGCTAGGTATCTCCAGACTTATTATGCTCTATTATTTTTAAACATCCTCATCGCATTGTCAACGTCATCTTGGGCCCAATGATCACATCGGCATAAGAGTAGGTGAAGAAAAAGCTGTGAGTAATTTTGTAATTTTAAGTTTTATTTATTAAGGTTCAAAAGTATGGAGATTTGACCCTAGCATTAAAACATGACCCCTCAATCACACATAATTATACATTGTAAGCAAATTAATAATTTGTAATGAGGTATCCTGAGCAACTTGAATTATACACCTGATTATATTGAATTTATAATGAAATAATTCCCCTTTCTTGGGCTCATTAGGTGTCTAGCACAGCAGTTCGTTTTGGATATGGTCATCTAACCCTTTGCTTGATCCTACAGGTTGGGTGGGTACAGATGGAGACCATTACCACCATAAGTCGCCTCTTTTGATTGTTTAGCCTGTCCGATCCCGTTTGCCTGTTGTTTGATTGGAATATCCATTATGATACCTTCCCTCTGTCTACGATTTTATTATTGTAACATTCTTCCTGAAGCAACACAACACCCACGCCACTTTCCCTGAGCCAAGCCGACCCTTTAATAGATAGAGTGTGTTGTTGAGGCAACGCTTCGTGTGTTCGTTACAATCTACAGCACACCATCACCAGACTTTAGGAACTGTGGAAAGAAGCCATAGAACATTCAGCGAATACATTCGTTCTTACATATCGGTTGACAAAACTGATTGGGATGTTTGGTTATTATACTTTGTATATTGTTTTAACACCACACCATCCACAGCACACGATTATTATCCATATGAATTAGTATTTAGCAGAAAACCTAGCATTAATAAATCATTTAACATCACAGACAATCATATTAATCCGTTATATAATGTAGATGACTATGCAAAAGAGTCAAAATATAGATTAGAATAAGCGTATAAACGAGCTAGAATTATACTAGAAGAAAATAAGAGGACCAAGAAAGAAAGTCGGTCAAGCCCGACTATAACATACTCTGTACCAAGAAAATTTGTCTTTTGATCATAACTCGAAAACCGTTCATCCGATTTTCTTTATTCCTTTAGAGGATCGATAAGTTACCCTAATAACTAAATATGTCCAAAAGGAACAAGCCACCTATCTTCAAAACTGTGGGAGATATGACGTTTTTTCTAAATTGCGGGGGCAGGAGGGGGCGTGGCCAAAATCGAAATTAAACTTGATCTGCCTGCAGACATTAGAAGCATATGACCCATACATGTCAAACCTCTATCTCTTATAATCTCTGAAATCTGTGCGTTCATACGGACAGACAGACGGACGGACAGACGGACATGGCTATATCGACTCGGCTGTTGATGCTGATCAAGAATATATATACTTTATGGGGTCGGAGTTACATACTTTTGCACAAACTTATAATACTCTGTGTACCTACGGTACGGTACCTACAAATAAGGAACTGTGACGCCTGGCGCCACAATCGAGTTTTACGATAGTATTATCCTACCAAGAATCCAATAAACATGGCGATTGGATCGCCCATATGGACCCGGAAAAACGTTTCGTGTTAGATGTTAACTACGGCAACATTTGGGGTTGGGTCGTTCTTTTTAGCCACCAATGTAGGCTTACATTTGCGCGCGCCGTCTTAGGCTGCGAGGGCAAGAAAAAAAAAAAGAGAAGAACAACAAAGACAAACAGTAAACATTTCAAAGCGAAAGGGAATTAGAAATATGCGGCAAATGCGCGCCGGTAGAGGAACGGTAAATGCTAGGCAGCATCTTCAGCCACAAAACCACAAACTACATAACAGTACCGCAGTCAAGCGCTCGTAGGCCACTCTCTCAGCCCGCAGCGTAGCTAAAGCGACGCCGTGGCGGGCGAAAGAGTTTGAAACACAAATACCAAATAACTGTCCAACAGCCAAGCGCACGTAGGCCACTCTCTCACTCCCCCATCCCATAGCATATTTGAGACGACACCCACACAGCAACGATACCAACCGCGATCAAAGCTATGACGTCACAGATATTGCCTTTCCTTTCACAATCGCAGTTCGGAGCGCAGCGACTTCGGCAGGCTCCACCGAAAAACAGTTCGACGCACGCTGAAGCCGCGTTGTCGATAAAATTACAAAAAAATGACAACGGCATGGAGATGAGGGCAGAGAGAAGGCGACTTCACTTGATTTGGAGCGAACAAAACGCACAGACGTATTTGCTGAAGTGAGTGACCGTGCAAATAAAAAAAGTTATCCAGGAAAAGGAAAAGAGAAAGATCAGTGAAGGATATATAATATATTATATAACCCACCTGATGTCCTCGGTAAGCACTAAATAGTTTCTAACACAAGTATTACGCCGTAACAACGCTTAGCCTTACTGACCCCAGATCCCGTTCTAATTATTTTCTCTTCTCTTGCTAAGTGTGGCTACTAACCACATAACCGAACAATTGACCGTGTTCTTTCCCTTCATTTCCCAATTTCGCCACGCGTGTGCCTTGACCACGCGACCTTTTCTTTTCATCGCTACCTTTTCTTGCACACTTCACGCGGGCGCTAACCACGTGTCGGCCAACATCTTGGACAGCAACCACTACTTCGTCCCCCCTTGTCTTACGGCACACGGGTACTAACCACTAGGGGGACGCGTGGTTATTCTTTCATTTCTTTCGCTCGATTATTATACGTGGATACTAACCACGCGTCCGCCTCTTAGTTATTCTTGTTTTTCTTTCTTTTGATTATTATACGTGGGTACTAACCACGTGCCCGCCCATTAGTTATTCCTCCTTTTCTTATTTATTAAACGTGGGTAGTAACCACGCCATTTCTTTTCTTCTACGTACGAACGAATATTTTTTTCTTGTCAGCGAATGACTCTCAAGCGTTAACCATGAGACAGATCGCGTCGAAACCGATCCATCACCCTCGATTTGTGTATCGCGAGTGATTATAACCTAAGAAAGTGCTGTTTTCGTTCTATCGGTGGCTCGTAGGGATTAACCACGTGCGAATTCTCGCCTCCGCGTACCATACGATTTCCGCTACGTTATAAATCTGACTTCTATCCCGGTATCAAGGTTATCCCTTTCTTACACTCAACTGTTAAACGAGTATAAATTGTTTATATTTCTTTTATCTTTCTTTCTCCTAGCGGTCATTAACCGCATATACCCCGTCTTTACCTTATCTTACTTTCTCATAGCGGGCATTAACCGCGCATACCCTGTTTCTTCCTTATCTTACTCTCGCCTAGCTGGCATTAACCGCGCCTACCCTGTCTTTCCCTTATCTTACTTTCGCCTAGCGAGAATTAACCGCGCATACCCTGTTTTTCCCTTATCTATTTTCTCCTGGCGGGCATTAATCGCACATACTCTGTCTTTCCCTTATCTTACTTTCGCCTATCGGGTATTAACCGCGCACACCCTGTCTTTCCCCTTATCTTCCCCTCCCCAGGTATGCATTAACTGTGACTACCCAGTCTCCTCCTCTTCCACTTCCCTTAGCAGGCATTAACTGTGTCTACCTTTCTCCTTCACCCCCTTTTCGCTTCTCTCTCAGTGAATATTAACCGCGCTTTTCAAGACTTCCGTTATTCTTTCGTCACCCCTCGCGGGTATTAACCGCGTTTTTAATAAACCTACCCCGCTCGCTCTGTTCGGGTACTAACCGTTCTTAAGCCACCCTTTTCCATTCCCTAATACTGTCTTTCCTTATGTGGGTATTAACCACGTCTTCCCCAACCATCGATCGCGATTCGATCTCTCCCGTTGCTCGCCATTGACCGGAGTAACAGTCGAGGAAAGATATCTTTCGGTGTACGCCCTGCAACAATTAACAACAATCTATCCCATTGGTGTCCCAGCGATCTACAAATATTCTTGTAAATGACCCTCGGCCAGGCTGACTGAACCAGGCCGAAAAGCATCGTTACATTATCATTAAAATAACTTCATTTTATTGCGGTATTTTTCAAAAGGAGGGAGATGTGGTTTGCTCACACACAGAGTACTCACTGTACCTAGTATATTTTAACTTACACACATTGTAACACTTTGTTGCAATGCTTATGTGCTTTCAAGTCCCACGCTCAAAGTCAAAGTAATATGATCCTTCAGACTTCATAAGTGCTGCGTCGGCATGTTTAGCATAAGCTGGCGGCGCAGTTAACATGAGCCAATCCATGTGCACATAACACACCGCTCTGAGCATTGTTTAAATAATAAACACATAATGTAGTCGCTCCGCTGCCAGCATTCTGACAGCATAGCTGCGCGTCTTTAGCTTAAGCAAAGCATACCATAATTCTAAGCAAGCAATCTGTAACCAGAATTTGAGCTTAAGAGACCGAGTGCACTTTGTGTCTCGTTGAATAAACGATACATATTAAATTCAAAGTCGGACTTGTGGTTTATAATTTAATAGATAAACCTACATGGGATTGACATGGAATTGATAAACTTACACATCAACGGACTCATGTGCCAATGCTGGTTTTGCCATCTATAATGGATGACGTCATCCTCGGTCTGGATATCATGTGCGCCAACAGAGCTGTGTTAGAGTGTGGCCAATCACGCTTACAACTGGAACTACCGAACCGATCTCCAACGAATACCCTAGCAGCGAACAACAACCCCTTAGAACTTAGTTCGATTAAATTGTTAACCACCACAACTAGTGTCAACACATCCGAGACCAACCAAGTAAGCCCAAATGGCCAAGCCAGAGAGCCGAAGCCGACAACCGAGATAAAACCGACCGCTAGTACCACCACAGCTCAAACGTACGCCAACCGTTCTCTCAGACATCAGAGCCCCACAGCCACCGAAACCCATGAGCCACAGTTAGTCTACGAGCAAGAAGCAAACGATCCGCCCAGATGCCGAGCAACTCGACGAAGCGAAGTCAGAGGAAGTCTTAGCCCAGCGAACCCACTTTGTTAGCAGTGGTGAGTACGATTCCTTCAAAGGAACCTCATTCGCCATCACCCGAGCCCATTATACAAAGTTCCACTGAATTAGAACCTTGGGTTAATAAATTTTTAGAGAAAGAACTTGACATGTTTGAAGGGTTGTCTGGGGTTTCCGACATAGCCGAACATTCCATAGTAGTGCGAGATGAAACGCACATCAAACAACGTTACTTTCCTAAAAACCCAACCATGCAAAAAGTAATTAACGAGCAAGTAGACGAATTACTTAGGGAAGATCTCATTGAACCATCTCACTGAAGACTATACCTGATGCCTTTACCCTTTACCACGTATTAATCATATTCTCGAGAGATTACGCAACGCCAATTTTACTTCAACGCTTGATTTGAAGAGTGGCTATTTTGGCAAATCCCCATGGCCAAGGCTAGCCGCGAGTACACAGCATTCACCGTACCGGGCAGAGGGCTGTTTCACTGGAAAGTGATGCCTTTTGGTCTTCATTCCGCCCCAGCAACCTTCCAACGCGCACTAGACAAAGTGATAGGCCACGATATGGAGCCTCATGCTTTTGCGTACCTCGATGAAATCATCATCATCGGTTCCAACCTTCAGGAGCATGCAGGCAACCTGAGCGAGGTTTTCAGAAGATTGCAAAGGGCTAAGCTGCGCCTTAAACGAGAGAAATGTAGTTTTTTCAAACGAAGCTTGAAATACTTAAGTCATGTAATAAGCGAGCGAGGCATACACACTGACCCATACAAGATCTCAGCTGTAAAAGAAATCGCCCCACCCACGAACGTGAAAGAGCTCAGGCGTTGTAAATGGATCGGTTCTTGGTATCGCAGATTTGTCCCCAACTTTGCCAGCGTAGTACAACCAATGTCGTTACTTCTTAAGAAGGGTCGCAAAAGGGTCTGGAGCACGGAGCAGCAAGCAGCATTCGAGGAATTGAAGAACCGCCTGACCACAGCACCTATCTAAGCTTGTCCTGACTTCAACGAGAAGTTCTGTTTGCAAACGGACGCGAACGATTCCGGCCTGGGTCCGGTGTTGACGCAGAAAATCCAGTGAGAAGAGCGCGTGATTGCATATGCTAGCCGTCGTCTTATAAAAGCTAAAGAAAATTACTCTACCACCGAAAAGGAGTGTGTGGCCATAGATCAGATGCTATTTGGAAGGGTATAGGTTTGATGTAATAACAGACCACTTAGCGTTGAAATGGCTTAATTCCATCCATACTAGAAGAATCGCACGCTGGGCGCTTGAACTACAGCATGACATCCATTATCGCAGAGGAAAACTAAATGTTGTAGCAGATGTCCTATCCCGTCATTCGTTGGAAACACTACAAAGAGCAAGAGAGGTTGAAGTACAATGCCCATGGATCCTAAGAATGCGCCAAGAGATCAAACAGCATCCAGAGAAGTTTCCGGATTTCACAAGTGAGGATGGACAACTTTATCGACGCCTTGGAAATCGTGCCGAAGAAGAAGACTTCATTCCATGGAAGTTGTGTGTGGCCAAGGAACATCGTCTAAGAGTGTCATGATCATCCCAGGGCAGGTCATCTCGGCATAAGGAAAACAGCCACAAGAATAATGCAACGCTACCATTGGCCTGGACTCTACCGAGATATGGCAAGATAAGTCCCAAAGTGCCCCGTGTGTCAGAAATTCGAAGTCAACCAAGCAGAAACAGCCGGAACAATGTTTACCAGTCAAGTCCGCGAAACTTTCAGTGTCCTCTGCTCCGATCTTATTGGTCCTCTTCCGCGCTCGAAACATGGCAACACAGACCTACTGGTTTTCTTTGACTGTTTTAGCAAATGGGTCGAATTGAATCGACCGCAGGTATTGCCGACCTGAAAGACTTCCATGAGTACGAGTTAGCAGCCGAAGATGAACCCACCGTCGCAAATCCAGAGCCAGAGACCAGCTAGGCGACTCGACAAGACGAAAACATGGACCTGCCTGAGATGACCCCAACCGGAACAAAAAACATTGGGCAAGCAGGGTGTAAGCATTGCCGAATACCTACGAGTCTGCGGGGGCCACTTGCTGGTTGGTGCGTCTTCCCAACGTCCCCGCTCCCTTCGGGGAAAACTCCTATTTGGCTTCCTTTACAACACCAAAATATTAGACATGTAAAACTTTTGTTAAATTTGATGTAACTTCATATTTTGTAAACCGCACTCCTAGTGAATTCTAAGCAATAGGTAGGTCACGGTAACCTTCACTCATACATTGTACCCCTAGCCATGTCAAACTCCAGGGATCCACGCAGACGCCCACCAGCTAACGAATCGGTGCGTCGATTGATGAACATCACCACCACAATGGACCACCAGCCGTCCCTAGTCCTTTGACAACAACAACCCCGATCCGCGAGGTCTACGATGTACCGGACGAGGTAACTCCGGGCACTCAATGCTGGCGGTTGGTCACCCCAACACCAGTGGAAGTAGCGGCAAGCGCACCAGGCGAAGTGTGGCTAGAGGAAGCGGCCCTAGTACCCATCATCGACACGTCTTTGATGTTATCACCCCAGGAGCCAGAGCCAAAGACCCGCTGGGAATGAGCACTACTTACACGGACCTAGACGTAGTAAATTGGTGCACACCCTTGCAAGACGACGATTCCGGACTAGTCCCAGACGACAGAGTGGCTGAGCGAGACCTAGGTGACGACGCTCCCCGATCGGGTGTAGTAATTATGGAAGACCGGCGCTTACCCAACTGGGGAGAAGCATCCCCAGAGAGCCCAATGGAGAATTTCACAGAGGTAATCCCCCCCGTTCCACCGGATGAATCCACAGCGTCCATGCGAGCAAGTCCGAACAACTCGCCTCCTGTATCCTACGACGTGACACTGGGCACGACGACGCCACCAGTAGAACTCGCTGAACTAGACCATGACGATGGTTTCCCACCTGCACAAATCGGGCCAACCGAACCTAGCTTCGCGAACCTTGGCGCCGGATCCTCAACTATGGATACACCAGACACGCCATCACCAACCCAACCTTTGGAAATCGCGGTGTTCCCAAGCCCACCACCCGCTGGAAGACGTTTGGAAGACCGGCCAATAGAGCGAAATGTAGTAGAGGAAGTCGTGCAAGCACCATCACCGACCATCGAAGGCCAAGTCATTCTCGATGTAGACCAGGACGAGGGCCCAGCCTTCGCAAACAACATGGACCTCATCCTCTATCAAGAGCGCACTCCGCCCCGCGGTGACTCACTTCGGCATGAAACCGATAAGCAAGCCGACGTAGTGATACCATGGACCGTCGCCCTCGAAGATTGGCGAGTCGCAACAGATGGTAATAGGCTGCCCACACCACTCATAAGTGACGTGCAGAATCAACTAGACGCAGGTCTCAAGAAGGACGTCCGATTTCTGAAGTATGTAGATGGTCATACATTCTGGATTCATATCAACAAGGTCGGGCAGGTCACCATCCGTTTACACACCCCGAAGGAAGGGGCGGGAGTGAAGAATCACATTTTTTGTTAGTTTATATATATATAGTAATAAGATGAAATTTCATGGAGTAAAAGGCAAACTGAATCGATAGGCCAATTATTGAATTTCGTTAAAGCTAGTTCCAAAAAAACCCACATATCTCGCCTGCCCTGACACGCGCGACCCACACGACCCAGAGTTTGGGCACAGTGCCCAAATACGCTGAATACGAGCGAGAGGAAAAGAGACAGCAAGTGACGCCACCGATCTTGGGATTTTTAACACGCTTTAGGAAGTGGCGGTCAAGCTCGGGACTTGGTTTTCGAGAGGCGAACGAAACGGCGTGTGACGGAAGAATGAAAAAAGATCACCACGCAGAGGCCACGCAGAGATCTCACAGAGGCCCAGACACACAGCGACCGACGCGTGATCCAGACCGGCACCGAATTGGCAACCAAAGTCTTGACTAGGTGTTTTTGGGAAACTTTTGGGGTAAATGTGTCAGGGCCCCTAGCCTTAGGAAGTGCAGAATAGGCCAAGTGTCGGAGTGCGGTATAGGGAAAGTGTACAAACTCAATCATTGAAAAAAATAATTAAAGAAAACCATCTACTAAACTGTGTGAGCCATTCATTTGCCTACCGAGATCGTCACTTTAACTTGCTTAGTCCTCCCACGTACCGGGTATATACCCCGCATCCAGTTTTCTCCAAGAGACTCAAGTGTTTTCGAGTGAACTGGCTCGATACCCTACACTCAGTTTTCGTTGCCAAGAATCTCAAGTGTTTTCGAGTTAACAGGGTCGACACCCTACACTCAGTTTTCGTTGCCAAATAACTTCTACGCATATCGATGTGGCTTGTAGGTAGGTTTCCGAATATTCCGATAGTGGATATTGTTTGATGCTGCTTCTGACTAGGATACCAGTTCCGCCATGGGCTTTACCATATGGGTGATTTGTGCCGATTCGTTCGATTTTATTGTCTTGAAGAAATTTGGATAACTCCACTTTGTGGCGAGGAATGCCATTTGCATTCCAGAGTGATACTCTTGGGTGACCCATTATTTGGGTTGTTGCGAAGCGATCAGAAGGCCTTGCATTCTCATCTGTTCTTGCATTGCGCTTTGCATGTACACCATAACATCTTTCTTTTGTGGTTGCTCCACCTGTTTTGTTGTCAGTTCGAGTTTCGGGTGAAATTGTTCCTATTTTCAAGACGCTTGCGAAAGAAATGGCTTGGGTAGTAGTCGATGTGGCAAAAGACGATCTCGTAGCTTTGGTGAAGAAGACTCCTGGGGTCGATGGCGAGGGTGTATACATATTAAGGTTTCCATTGGAACGAGCAAATTCCGTGCGCGTATTAATCCTGCTCTTCAGATCTTTGTATACTTGGCAGCGTCTGTAGTTTGCAGTGTGGTTCCCTCCATAGTTACTGCATTTTTTAACTGAGTTATCCTCCTTGTTTGCGGGGTATGAGGCAGTATTGTGCAGCTCTCCGCATGCCACACAATCAGATCGCAGGGCGCAGTAGGATTTAGTGTGTCCAAATTCTTGGCAATTGGTACTTTGCACTGAATTTGTGCGTTTGTGTGGTTCTTTTACAGTTACTCTGTGGTGCAATAAGTAAGGTAGATTGTAAATTGGGCGCACTATATTTTTGTTAGGAACTATGTCTTGCGGGCTCAGCTCAACTTTGAAAAGCGGCTTGGATTTTTTCTCCCTGCTTATTAAACAGCTGGTATCCCTAATGTAGATTGGCGGAGGCTTTGGTTTTGCGGCATTTGCAGCTTTTTCTTCACTGTCAGCGTTAGACTGTTTGGCAATAATTTGGAACCTATTACCAATGCACAGTGGATCCGCCAGAGGCCAAAAATCAAAAATATGAAATTCAAAATTTCTAAATTAAATTGATGAGTTTCATTTCTTGAAAGTACTGGTTAATCGATAGAGTAGATCATTTTTTCCCATTCCAATCGATCCAGTTACAAATATCGTCTAAAAAGCTGTCAAAGAACCAGTTATAATTTTTTGCTTAAAACGCTTCACAGCATGTGTTGCAAAAGAGGGCAAAAAAATACTTAATTTATTTAATCAATATGTTTATTTTATGTTCAAATGATGGTTGTTTTGTGTGTTTATTTTTTAAATATTTGTTTGTCAACCCCTTTATTTGTGTTTTCTTGTTCACCAAAATGATTTTCATGTAAGCTTTTAGTTAATACCCCTCCAAAATCCTCCAAAACTACTTTTTGTATAGTATTAGGTAATCAATATAGATTTTAAAACAGTTAAATTTGGCTGCCGACTTGCGCCTCAGTTAGTTTTAGAAGCTTCGGAAAATTCGCTCTTGATTACACTTCCGTTTTTCGTTGTGTTCACGTGTTGTTGTTAGTGTGAAATTGTGTTGATTTCTTCATTCTCGTGTTGTTTTTATTTTGTAGTACGTAAAACTGTGGAGTCTTTTCGGTTTTGGTATGATTTCTTCTTTGTTGGGCTCATTTTATTTATCTTCTATTAGGCTCTTCATTTCACAGCATGTGCTCTCGCATGCATATGTTGGAACTTTGGTTGAGCACAAGCGGAAGAGAACCTGAAAAACTCAAATAAGTAACCAAACTTATCGAAACGGATCTCCAAAAAAAAATTACAAACCGGAACCAAACAGCTTAAGCAGGTGCATAAGCTACAGTTGCTAAAAGATGGCCGAGTTTTGGAAAAAATGCAAGCGTCAAAAAATTATGGTTTTAAATAATAATGGCTTGTAAAAAAAGAAACGTTTATGATATTCACAAAATTGGTTTGTCTCTACTTCATTCTTATATACGTTTTTTTAAATACTTTATCCACAATTCATATAAGTTAGAAACTTATACATGACTCCAGCAATTCAAAATATAAGTTTCCGGTGAAAACCTCCGAAGACATGGCATCGGTAATTAACAAGGTTGTAGACAGTCTGACACCTCTATCCAGAGGTAATGGCGAAGTCCTAGAAATAGTTAACATGTTGAAACACAAGTTCCTCACAAAAAGTAATTCAGTTCACTCAAAATTCAAACCTTTAAACGACCCCAGGGTGGTCACCCAGTATGAAGATGAGTATTAGAATATTCCAACAAAACATTCAATCTCTGATTGCAAACAAGGCAGACTTAGAATTTGTGTTAAACAATGAGTCATACGATATAGCAATTCTATCTGAGGTTTTCTCACGTGATGAAAACCCCCTCAGAAGGAAAATAGCAAACTTCAAGCTAATAGAGAAGTTCAGAGAAGATGGCTATGGCGGGGTCGCGCTTGCCTTCAAAACAAGTATTAAAGCAAAAAGAATATCATATAGAACGCAATATGATGTAGTGATTGGGTCTACGACCAATCTGACAAAGAACATCAAAATAGCATCAGTGTACTTTCCGCCTACAATCGCGACGGAGATTTTCAAAAACGAAATAAGTATGTTATTGATGCAATTTGAAAACGCAGATAATGGATACATAGCAGGAGACTTCAATGCAAGGCACGTACAGTTCGGAGATTCTGTAACAAATGCTCGTGGACGCTTTCTGGCTGAAGCTATGGCTAGTGCCGGCTTCAGATGTCTTAACAATGGAAGAACTACCTTTAGGCAACACATAGACAGCCAGTCTGGGTCCGTGCTAGACTTGACTTTCACAAACACCTGTTCTAGCTACGTCTGGAATGTCAAAAATGTGTTTGTTGGCGGAAGCCACCATCACCCCATTTCCTTGGAGCTATTTGACAGCATGACTAAATCAACCAGATTCCTCGCCAAAAATCGCCTATTGCATAACTTAGAGGATGCCAACCTCACGGGAGACTTCAGAAGCATAGCGAACGAAATAAACAGACACATCAAGGCATCCACATATGAAGTAAGGGATCAGAAGACACCTAAATTCTGGTGGTCCAATGACCTCAAAATACTCAATGCTAAGTACAATGAAGCCCTGCTGGCTGCAAACACTCATCCATCCACAAATGCATACATATTGGCCGTTAACATGAAAAGGAAATGGAAGGAAGCGGTGAAGAAAGCTAAAAGAGACAGCTACATGAGTAGAATAGAAGAATTAGACCTACAACCGAGCACAAGAAGTGCTTGGCGTTTTCTGAACAGTCTCAAGAATCAACAGAACAGCGACTTCGGGCGACTTGATGAGTCCCTAAATCAGGAGTATCTGCACTACCTTAAGGAACAAGTTCCACCAGAAGCCAGAAGCATAGTTAGGAGTGTGTCACCTGTCGAACATCAAGACAACTTTCAGGAAGAAGAATTAGAGGAAATTTTAAGCCTAAACAAAAAAACAGCAGGAGGAATCGACAAGATCACATACGAGATGATAAAAAGCCTGAATTCTGAAGCAAAGAATCATTTGTTGTCGCAGTTTAACGACGTCTTTCAAAGGAATAACATACCTATGGATTGGAGGGTTATCAAAATTACACCTATTCCAAAAAGAAACAAAGACCTAAATGACCATAGGAACTTTAGACCAATATCACTCATTTCAGTGCTGGCCAAAATCCTCAACGCCATGATCAAGAACAGGCTGAACGATCTGATAGACGATAAAGGCACACTACCACAAAGAACATACGCGTACAGAAAAGGTAAATCCACGTCTATGTGTATAAATGATTTACTACATACCATTGGATGCCTAAGGCATCAAAGGCAAGCTGTGGTGCTAGTATCGCTTGATATCAACAATGCCTACAATTGCGTTAATCTGATTTACCTAAAGCAAATCATGCTTTATGAAGGAATCCCAGAGCAATATGTCCAATGGATCACCAACTTCCTCTCGGTACGATACCTCAGACTAGGAAATGCTGTGGAAGAGGTGAACGGTGGCCTACCGCAAGGTAGCTGCCTATCACCGGTACTCTTCAATATATACACAAAACGACTACATCAGATCGAAGACACAAATACAAAAATATTCCAGTATGCTGATGACTTCATCATTGTAGCCCACGCGCGCACTTTCGTGAAGGCAGTCGACACACTAAAAAGGAAAATAAGCGATTTCAATCTACTATGCCAGGACATTGGTTTAACCTTCAATCCGGCTAAAACGCACATTCTATCCATGAGCTCAAGCAGCAAACGGAAAATAGAAATCAATCTAGAGGGAGTGTCGATAAAAAACGAAAAGGAAATAGTGTTTTTGGGTAGAAAGATATGCGCAAACATGTCAAACACGGCTCACATTAAAAATCTAAAGAAAGAAAGCAAAAACAACATCAAACTGCTTCAAATGGCTACCACCATCAAGTCGGGGCTCAGACCCAAAGTGGCAACAAACATCTTCAAAGCTTTCATCAGATCGAAACAAGAGTATGCGATATCCACCTTTGCAAATATGGGAATAGGAGCTGCCAAGGACATGAATATTGCTCAATCGCAAGCGCTCAGAAGATGTGCCGGCGTTACACCAGACACCCCGCAACATATACCCTTCGTCTTAACTGGGACGATCCCTCCTGCTTGGAGAGCGAAATTGCTAGCTGCGAAAGAGCTCCTCAAGGTGAAACAAGCAAACAAGAGTCTATATGATAATGTAACAACGGCGTTTGCAGAAACCAGCTACAGCTTCATCTACAATCTGTTCAAGGACGTAATAGATCGTACTAAAATGGCACGCAAGTACATACCATGCCCCAAACTAGCTTTATGTATTAAAACTATAAGACTGAGCAAGAACGAAATGGCCCCAGAAAGACTGAAAGCCATTTACGGCGAAAAATTAGCTCATTATAAGAGTAACAATTGGAATATCATTGCCACCGATGCATCGATAACAGAAGACTGCGTAGGCTTAGGAATTTTTGACAGTAACAGAGACAGAGAAATAATGTACAAAATAGATCAAAAACTATCGTCAGTAAATGCAGAACTCTTTGCCATAAAAATAGCGTGTAAGATAGCATGTAACCATGAGTACAAAAAAACTGTGATATTCTCTGATAGTACGGGGGCTATATCCATGCTTAAGGATAACAAGTCAAAGTCATACATTGTCTGTGACATTCATGAAACACTAAACTGCTCCAGAATAGAGAGGATGGATTTAATCTGGATCCCTGGACATAAGGGAATAAACATTAACGAAAGGGCTGATAAAACCGCCATAAAAGCTACGACAGAAGGACAACCGTACAACATACAGTTAAGTTATGGAGAAGCCATTAGACTAATCAAAAAACGTAATTTCTCCAGCTGGAACGACCATTACAAGGACCTATCAAGGGAAAAAGGTAGGTTTTTTGCGGAAATTTTCCCTGAAATCCCCGAGAAACCGTGGCATTCCCAGCTCAAATGGAAAGCTAGGGACATTAAGGTTATCAACAGACTAATGACGGGACACACGTACGACAAAACTTACCTTCACACAATTAAAAAAGTGCCTAGCAACATGTGTGATATATGCAATGTAACAGAAACTGCAGAGCATTTAATTTTTACCTGCCAAGGACTTGCTGTATTAAGAAGAAAATATAAAATCTTTAATTATTTTGGAAACACAAAGGATCTTTTGCTTTCGAAGGAGCCTTTGTATTTCAGAGAGCTAGCTAGATTTATAAAAGAAGCCGGTTTTGACTTTTGAGTAAAATGATATTAGCGTAAAAGACGAAAAGGAAAAAGTAATAAACCTCGGTTTGAAACCGATATCAACTACCAACCTCACATGCCTTGGAAGAGCCGCGCGCCTTGCCAAGAACGCACTTTGTACCTGGTCAATACGGTTGCCAGACTGTGACCAACAAATCATCACACACGCGGTGATCAAAGCCAAAAAAAAAAAAAAAGACATAAAAATGTGAAGTTGAAAGTTTTGGAGAAAGTGAAGGCATATTCAAATCCTATTTCGTGAAAAAATGGGTATTATAGTGGACAAGCCCAGAGATGGAAGTCGGGGATCGTCGAACGACGATAATGTTGGAAGACATTTTTTTTCTAATCCAATCTTGGCCGCCGACATCACAGAACTTAGTGAGCATTTGATCCAACGTCCTCGGGATATAAAATTAACACGGACAAGTTCAATAAATACGCACTTGATACTGCTATGGAATTAATAAAAGCGTATCCGTGGTATTATTATTTATCTGCTTCAGTCCATAAAGTGCTAATTCATGGTTCTGCTGTGATAGATCATGCACTAGTGTCAATCGGAGTCAAACAATACGGAAATTAAGAAATGTACACTCCAGCACAGCCGAAAAATGTCACGCATCTTGACAAACACCGACATAATCAACACAATACTACTTTCGCGTTCAGATCCACATCTTCCACATTATGATCATTTTTAAAACAATGATTTTATTGTTAACTTATACGTTTATACGAGCTTCAAGTTAATTGTGGGGGATCTCAGTTATAGGAGCAGGATTAGTGATAGAACAGAGGGCCCATAACCATCAATAACACGAGGTGTCTTATAGGTTGGAATCATACAATGCGTTTATTAATATAATAAAGTTCTGCTTAGCGCGGTCCACGGCTGATGCTTCTGCATTCTCTTTGACGACTAACTATGCCAGCGATTGATATGTGCGTCTGTACCTCTAATTGATCTGCTTAACGAAGAAGTGCAAGACATGAGAGAATCACATACACATACACATCTAATCTCTCTATGTACATTATGCATATGGATCAATACTCTATATTGGGTAACATTGCTGCTTTGACAAACTTCAAAAATAATTGTTATTATAGCAACACGCTCCCTCAAAGTAACAATATAGTTGACTTAAATATACGTAACGCCCAATGATGAAATGCACCCATGATGTTTACTACTCGTAAGGCCTTTCGTCAGGACGTCCGCTGGCGTCTGCTCCGTGTGCATGTACTCAACATCAATGTCGCCACTTTGATACTTCAGCTTGATGAAATGGTGGCGCACATCTATATGCTTTGTGCGCTGGTGAAATCCGAAGCCAGTAACCAATTTTTGTGCGCTCTGATTGTCATTATAAATGCGCACCATCTCGCATCTTCTGCCAACGCCATTTAGAAGGGCCTTCAAATATAGGGCCTCCTTGACTGCTTCGGACATTGACAAGTACTCCGACTCGGTACTCGATAGGGCCACTGTTCGTTGTTTACGTGCCTCCCAGCACACAGCTGCGCCAGACACTATGAACGCCTGCCCTGAATAAGAGCGCCTGTCGCTAAGGTTCGCTCCCCAATCTGCATCGACAACGCCAAATAGATCTATGCATGTTTGCCAAAGTAACAGGCCCAATTGTTTCGTACCGCTCAGGTAGCTTATGATGCGCTCGCTGCCTTCCAATGCTCCACATTGTAATTGCTGTTGAACTGATTCATAAAGCTCACAGCGAACGCAATATCTGGGCGTGTCGTAACTAAAAAAAACATCAAAGCACCAATTAAACTTTGATAAGGATACTTCCCCATTTCGCCTTCATCTCTCGCCTTAGGACGCCTCAAGTTACATTTCGCCTCGATGGGTGTCAATGCTGGCTTGCATTCGACCATGCCAAATCTCTTCAATATGGCACCAATGTATTGCTCCTGCGAAATGAAAATCCGGTGCTGGTCTAAGTTCTGCTTGAACTTAATGCCCAAGCAGGTTCTCACTGGGCCGATGTCTTTCATCTCAAAAACCTCACCAAGATCTGCCTTTGTCCTCTCTATCCACACAGGATCATTTGACGCCAACAGCAAGTCGTCAACGTATATAGTGACGAGAATAATTTTATTCCCTCGACGCTTCACAAATAGGCACGGATCTTGTTTAGTGGGCTCCAATCCACTCTCCAGTAGTTTTGTGGTGAGCTTACAGTACCATCGCAAGCCGGATTGACGAAGTCAATCACCATGAGTTTGCGTCTTCAGAGCTTTTCGCTTCTTGTAATGTAGATGGGTCATCTACACATGTGAGCGCCACTTCGCACTCCTCAAAGATGTCATCTTGCTCCTCAGCGTCTTCCGCCTCGCCGCTGCTGCTGCTGCCTACCCCTTGGAAGAACTTGCGTGGCCTTCCGCGCTGATCCGTCCTTAAGAGCCTTGGACGTCCTCTGCCACGGCGAGGTTCCTGCAGTTGTTGCTCTTCCTCTTCGGATTCGCTCACCGCTTCCTCACAACTCGGTTCGATACCCTCTTCGCCATAGAATTCCTCATATTGCGTCTTGAACCCTGGAACATTCAAGAATTTGACATCGTTAGATATTATTACCTTGTGCCTTTCCGGCACATACAGCCAATACGCTTTCGAGCTCCTTGCGTATCCCATCAGAATGCACTCTTCCGATTTCGACTCGAACTTGCCCTTGTTCACGCCCTTTTCGAGCGCAAATGCCTTTGTGCCAAACTTTCGCATATACGCCACTGTCGGAATCTTCTTCGTCCAGTATGTATAGGGGACATCTCCAGATAGCCCCTTTGTCGCACATCTGTTGCGTATATAGCACGCCGTACAGCTTCAGCCCAAAATGTTGGAGGCGCACCCGCTTGCTTCATCATGCACCTAGCCATCTCCACAAGCGTTCTGTTTTCCTCTCAGCCAGTCCATTTTGCTGCGGCGTATGTGGGGCAGTCATCCTGCGCCGGATGCCTAACTTCTTCAGATGGGCATCAAACTCCTTGTTGCAGTATTCCGTCCCGTTGTCCGATTAAAGAGCTTTTATTTTCTTTCCTGTGAAGTTTTCCGCTGCTGCTTGGTATTCCTTGAATGCCGCAAACACCTCGGACTTGTGCTTTAGGAAATAGACTTCACAATATCTTGAATGGACATCAATAAATGTTACGTAATATCTGCAACCTCCCATGAACTCCTTCCTCATTGGGCCGCACACATCACTGTGTACGATCTCGAGCAATTCGGTTGTTCTCCTTTCTGTTACACTATTGTAACTGTTTGCTGCTTGTTTCTCGGTCAAGCAAATCTCACACTTTGACAACTTTTCGTTGCCTTTGATCCGCATTCCGTAGGCCTTGCCACTTTTGGCCATGCTCTTTAAATCTCTTTCGTTCAGATGTCCCATACGGTAATGCCATAAGTCAATGTTGTTTTGACTGTTCCATTCTATATTATTCGCTTGGTGCTCTTCGCCGTCCAAATAATATAGATTTCCGTTTCGCTTTGCGCGTAACCAAACCATGTTATTGTTTTTCACAATTAACACATAATTTTTCTGAAAATGAACCTCATACCCTTTGTCTGTTATCTTCGCGACTGACAACAAGCTTTGCCTTAGGTCAGGCACATACAGCACTTCACTCAGGGTTATGCCCTCTTTTGTTTGGTTTTCCTTCACTGCAATACTTATTTCTCCGACTCCACTGATCTGGGTCGTCTTTTCGTTGGCCAAATGTAATGTCTTTTCGATCATGCCATTTTCTCAAATGAATCCGCATTTGAGCTCATATGCGCTGTACACCCACTGTCTAGGCACCACACACCAGCTTTATCTACACAGAAATTTGCTTGGCAAGCGAGCGTGGCTTCTTCAGCTCTACTCGCTTCTTCTCTTTGGCTGTCTGGCTCTTCGCCTTTGCCTTTTGCCTTACTTCGACAGTCTCGCGCTAAATGCCCCGTACGATTGCATGTATAACATTTTCAGTTATCTCTTTCTCTAGGCGCCTTGTTACTTCTGCCGCCTTTTTGGCGGTTTGCGAACATAACGGTTTGCTCTTCTCGTTCACACTTTGTTTTGCGCGCTTCTGATTCCTGATTTTCACTCTAAGTACACCTGACCTTGGAAGGTCGTCCCTCGTACGTTTTCCATACGGCGAGCTCATCCGCTGCTGAGGGAGGGCGCGACTTAGCACCATCCACGTACTGCCTTAGTTCGTTTTTCACTAATACGGCCTGCACTTGTAGTTTCCACGTATCGTAATTTTCCGCACACAGCGGTTCTATTCTTAAGAGAGCACTTGCCATTTTTAAGGGTTTTGCAAACATAAACTTCTATAATTTTCCAAGTATTGTTTTTTTCGCGCACTGGAGCCGTGCTGGGCCCATAACCTGTGGGGGATCTCAGTTCTGGATAGAACAGATGGGCCAATAATACGAGGTGTCTTATAGGTTGGAATCATACAATGCGTTTATTAATATTATATAATGAAGTTCTGCTTAGCGCGGAACGACGACTGATGCTTCTGCATTCTCTTTGACGACTAACTATGCCAGCGATTGATATGTGCGTCTGTACCTCTAATTGATCTGCTTAACGAAGAAGTGCAAGACATGAGAGAATCACATACACATACACATCTAATCTATCTATGTACATTATGCATACGGATCAATACTCTATATTGGGTAACATTGTTGCTTTGACAAACTTCATACATAATTATTATTATTGCAACATTATTAATATTAATGTTTACGAACTAATGATTAATGAACTAATCATTTCATTTTCTCTTTATTTTAAGATTAATATCTTATGAAAAATAAAATAATCCTTGTTTTTGTAAATTTTTTGATTGGTTATGCTTGTAGTGTGGTTTGTGGGTGTAGGAGGCATGTCCAATCATGTCCAATCTTCTTACCACATTTTTTTAATGCTTCTTAATAGAATTAGTGAAAATTTTAGCCTCTACCTCTTTTGGAAGTATTTTTGGCCGCACTTCCATACAAGCGAAACCAGTGTGCATTGAGGGAATCTTTGTCCGCCGGCTTATCGTTTGTTTTGTTAAATTTTGGTGCGTAGCCGTTGTTTTGTTTTGCGGGCTTAATTTTCTTTTGTTTATTTTTACATACCGATCGATCCTGGTTTGCACATACGAATGGGTGGTGGGTGTTGTGCTCACTTGTGTATGTGCTAGTGGGAGCGCGTGCTGAGTTGACGCTGGTTTCTGCATACTTGCTGTTGTTGAGTTCGTACAGGTTGATTGCGCTGGAGTAAGCGATACCGTATTTTTTGTTGCATTTGCCGAAAAGTGCATCATCGTGGACTGAGGAGAGGGGGGTGGCATAGGGAGCTCCACGTCGCAGTGGTGGTATGAGAGCTTACAGTCGCCGTGCTGGTGGGCTCTGGAGAGACAATTGAACAATTAGCGTTGTTGCGCTGTACAGAAAGTCATACTCTAACCTGATAAATTTACTAGCGGACTTTTCACTGCTTTATTCCGATGTCATATTGACTGGTGACATGAACAGCAACTTGCTCAATGAAAACCACCTCCAACACGAAATGGAATTTCTTGGGTTAAGTGTGGTCAATAACACTGTACCTACACACTTCACAAATAACTCTAACACCCTGTTAGATGTTTTCTTTGTCAGCGACCCTAACAAAATTCTAATCTACGACCAAGTCTCAGCCCCAGCTTTTTCGAAACACGATCTTATCTTTTTGACTTACGAGTTAGACCTAGACCACATTGACCTTACTTTTACATATAGAGACTTTAAAAACATTGATTATGCATCCCTCGCTGTAGAAGTTAGTAAATGTGACTGGTCCCCTATCTATAACATGTCCACCCCCGACTCGCAACTAGCAGTATTTCACTCGACTTCCTGACTACCTACTCAATACATGTGCACCACTTAAATCAAAAATAATCAAGCCATCCCAAAATCCATGGTTCAATAATACCATTAAACGCTACATTAAACTGCGTGACGTTGCCTACAACAGGTGGAAACGTTACAAAACTCCCTCTTTACGGTCAGAATTTAAAAAACTTAGAAACACCGTCACCAAAATGATAAGCTCTGCTAAAAGTGCATTCTACCACACTAAGCTTACCAGTGCAAGAGCATCGGGTCAAATTTGGAAGGAGCTCAAGAAGCTAGGTATAAGCAAAAGTAGTCCTCTACCAAGTTGTGATTTGGATGTGAATCAACTAAACGGAAAATTTTTGCAGGCAAACGTATCAGCTCCAACTCGAAATATGTATGTAGACTTTAGACCCCGCTGTGATATTAGTTTTAGCTTCATGTGTGTCCGCTCGTGTGATGTCTTAGAAAGTATTTTAAATGTTAAGTCGGATGCAGAAGGTCTGGACAACCCTAAATTTTTAAAAATTCTACTGCCAATGATAATTGATCACATACTACGTCCATTTTCCCTAGCATGTGGAAAGCCGCAAAAGTGATACCAACACCTAAATCGAATGGCGATGTCAGACCTATCTCCATCCTTCCCTTTCTATCAAAGGCCTTCGAGCAAATAATTGCCAAGCAAGTGCAAACATTTCTTGACCTAAACTCTTTCATGAGTCAGAAGCAATCAGGATTCAAAAAGAACCGTAGCTGTACAACTGCCATCTTAAATATAGTCGAAGAAATCCGCAAGCAAGTTGATGAAAGCCATGTAACATTCTTGACCCTATTAGATTTTAGTAAAGCATTTGACACGGTGGACCATGATATACTATGCACTAAGCTAAGCCATTTATTCAACTTTTCTTCCTCTGCTTCGAATATGATTAGATCATATCTTTCATATAGACAGCAAGCCGTAGTTTCAAGTAACCGCATGTCACAGTTGCTTCCGACTACTCGGGGAGTCCCTCAAGGGTCTGTTCTTGGTCCACTTTTGTTTTCGATGTATATAAATGACTTACCTGATAGTTTGTGTAACTGTGCAGTCCATATGTATGCTGACGATGTTCAGCTGTATGTTAGTCGTCCGTTGCGTGAAATCGTTGACTGTGTCAGTATATGTAATGAAAACCTCCTTAAAATTAGCAATTGGGCAAAGGCGAACGGTCTGGGGTTGAACCCGTGAATATCTAAGTGCTTAATTGTGTACAAAAAGACCATTGATTTAACCCAGCTACCCAAGCTTACTATTGATGACAATGCCTTGGAATATGTGAATCAAATATGTAACCTAGGTATACAATTTAATGCAATGCTCTGCTGGAGCAACCACATAGCAAAAGCTTCTGGAAAAACTTATGGCTATCTCAGGCAACTATCTGTTTCAAAACAAATTATACCGCAGAACATTAAAATGCTCATAGCAAGAACATGTTTAGTACCGACTTTATTTTATGGTATAGAAATTTTTGCTTGTAGCGATGCTTATAGTATGCAACGACTCCGAGTGCCCTTTAACTCTATTGCGAGATATGTCTTCGACCGTAAGCCCTCTGAGCATATAACGACATTTGCCAACCAAATATTTGACCTGCCTCTTGAATCGTGGATTAAGCTTAGAACTCTCATTTTTGTCCATAAAATAATTGTTAATTGTGAACCACCGTACTTATTTGAAAAATTAGAATTCGCCTCATCCGCGAGAACTAATAATTTAATTTGCCCAAGATTGAACCTGGCCAGCTCAGGAAAACATTTCTTCGTTTTTGCTGCTCGCTGCTGGAACCTGCTTCCACACCAACTCAAAACCATTAGGAACGCAACACTTTTTCAAACTAACCTTACCGCCAATCTTAAAAGTCAAAACGATTAAAAATGATTAGGTTATTCTAATAACAATCAATTCTAAATTTTTGTAAAACTATATTAAATGTTAAATTTCCCTATTAGTAATTAAGCTAGGATACATTATTTATTTTTCAACTACCTACCAACTACCAAATTGTGACCAATACTATAATTATCAAGACTAGTTCTTGTTGTATTGGGAAAACTATTAAACAAACAATCAACATAAGCACGCGTGCTTATGTATGCCGATGATGTGAAAATTTGTTTAACATATACTATTATGGTTTCCCGTTATAATTTCAAAACAGACTCGGATGCATTTCACTCTTGGTGTCAAGATATTTTTTTGAACCTCAACAGTTTGAAGTGTAAGGTTATGTTACAGAATTTTACCACAATTATTCACTTACATGCTATATAATGTGGCATTACAGCGTCTTAATGAAGTTAAGGATCTTGACCATCAACTTAAATTTAACTTTCATGTAACTGCTGCTGTTAATAAGGCCAAAAGTGTTTTTGGGTTTATTAAGCAGTGGTCTAAGGAATTTGATGATCACTACACTACCAAAATTCTTTACACTTTTTTTGTCTGTCCTATTCTTGAGAATAGATCATGTGTATGGTCTCCGCAATATTCGATCCATTAAGATAGAATTGAATCTGTGCAAAAGCAATTCTTATTGTTTGCTCTTCGTAGTTTGAACTGGAATCCAGAGGTCCGTTTATCATCATACTCTATTGGGCTACTTTTTGTTAATTTTCCCTTCTTACTTTACCGTAGAGTTATGCTTGGTGTAATCTTCATACATAGACTAGTTAATGGGGATATCGACTCATCAGAGTTGTTGTGCCAAATTATTCTCAATGTTCCTAGTAGATCGTCCCGTTACCTTGTCCCGTTATCTCTGCATCGTTGTCGTTAAGAGTCCTCTGTGCTGATTACAATAAACTCTTCCGCTTAATCAACTCGGAGCTTTCTCTTCCTGCTTTAAAAACCTCAACTTTAACACATCTAGCCCGTAGCGATCATTATTTTATAATTTTCCTTCCGGTTTCCGGTTTTCGTGTTGAACTTTGGCGGCTGCGCCCTCGATCGGTGGGGCGGGAGGTGTGCTGCCTGGGGTACGCGCGTAACAAGCTTCGGCTTGGTGTCGTTCTTAAACGTACTGCGCATTGTACGTCAACGTCCATCAACAGTGGTAGCATGAGGAGGAAAAGCTGTTCGATTAAATTTTTAAAAGGATGGAGGACCCAGCAGCACAGCCTGTAGCGTTTGATAGAGCAGGCTGGCTGTATGGAAGCAAAATCCGAAAAAGTAAGGACTACTTCACCCTAAAGTGGGTCAAAAACGTCGTTGCAGACATGGGAAGCCTGTGGGAGACTATTCCGTCCGTTCCGAAGGCGAAAGTACTCTTTCCAAAGGCCGAGGATTTGCTTTACCCAAGATTCGGGACGATGGCATGGGGAGTAGGTAGCGTGCACCTACGTATGATGGTCGCCATCGAGGCCAGCAGTCTCGATATTACGGGGGCAGTACAGTCTGCGGAGGAAGACGAGGATGGCGATACAACTTTGCAGGCTGACACATCGGGACCGAAGGATGCTGACACTAGTCATGCAGTTAAAGGTCCTCCAGGTCAACTTGCATAAGAGCAAGATTTTAACCTTGGAGGAAGGACCCGCCGATTTGGCTTTAGTTCAGGAACCTTAGATAGCGGTGGGAAACAAGGTCTCCGGGCTAAAGTCACAAAACTACAATACCTTCTACCCCATCGCAGTAACTAGAGCAAAAACGGCCATTCTGGTAAGTAAGGGCATCTGTGCGTATCTAATGACTAATTACAGCACGGATGACCTCACTGTTGTGATAATGGAGAAACCATGAATTCGGAAGACTGACAGCGGCGGCAAGCAACTAGAAACGACCCCTCGTCATTGGAACAAAAGCTAAAGCACACCCTACTGTGTGGGGTAGCCCTGCAATCAGCGACAGAGGTGAGTCTCTCTTACATTTTATTATACAAACTAATCTGAATGTAGAAAACATTACAGACGTACCCACATATGTGGGACTAACCTCCGCCAACGTCCTAGACTTAACTATGACTTTAAGGAACAGTACTCAGGCGTCAGAATGGAGAGTTCTCGATAAGCCCTCCTTCTCCGACCACAAGTACATCCAGTTGAAGATCCAATTTAACTACTGCCCAAACTAGAAACGTCTATAGTAACCCCCGGAACGCTGACTGGGTGCAGTACCTTAAGACAGTGGAATCAAAATTGCCGACGCCAACGCCCATTTGCTCGGTGGGAGACATTGAGCAATCCGGTAAGACTCTCACTGTCAATTTCATCGAAGCATACAAAACCTCGTGTAAGCTCACAGTTATAAAAGGAGAACCAGACCCTCCTGGCGGACCATAGAACTGAAAGAGCAGAGGAAGGACGTTCAAGAATGCGTCAAACTCGCCAAGCAAGCGGATGAAGCGATCATCTGGGAGGAGTACAAGATAAGACTTCAAAAAGACGTAAGCAAAGCAGAGCAACTTTCATGGAGAACCTTCTGCTCCAGCATAGAGAAGGTCTCGGATCAGTCAGACTCAGGAAGCTGCTTTCAAAGCAGCCACCTAAAAACGGAAGAAGGTCACTGAACAGAAAGTAGCAAGGAAGCTACATGCGCTCTCCTCGATGCGCACTTCTCGGGCTGCACTATAGTCACCGAGCCAGATACGCTTCAGGACCTAAACACTCAACAAACTAACATCCCAACCAACTTAGTCACTCCAGGAAAAATCCGATGGGCGATCGACTCGTTCGCGAGTTACAAATCCCCCGGACTGGATGGCATAATTCCCGTCATGCTAAAAACGACCAACGGTTTGATCGTACCATGGCTACAGTCCATTTTTGAAGCCTGCCTGGGGTGGGGCTATGTACCTGTGGCCTGGAGGACAGCACGTGTTGTGTTCCTACCCAAAGCGGGGAAATGCAGTCGTGCAGCCAAAACACAAAAGCTTAAAACAATGGAAAAACCACCAGACCTCCACATAAAAGAAGGCATGAACCTGGAGAACAACCAACATGCATACACGAATGTGAAAGCTGTGGAAACGGCGCTACACTCGCTAGTAGTCACCATCGAGAAAGCACTCTACCAGAGAACTGCAGCGGTGTACCGGAATTTGTTGGCACTCCAAATTTACAAATTTTTTATAAATATTGATATAATTTATATATCCGGACAAATAAAATAATAAATGAAGTATCAAATTGTGAGAATACACAGAGTATGATTACGCGTGTATAAAGGGCAAAAATCATTCTCTGTTTATTCTAACAATTTGATACTTCATTTTCAATATCGTGTCACCGCCTACTACCGCATTTCAATGTCGTACTACCGCCTTCTACCGCATTTCAATATCGTAAACACCGCTTTACTACCGCATTTTTTAAACCAAAGGCAAATGGTCTAGACCGATAAGGCAGGAATTTTCAAATTTCCTTTTTAATTCAATAGGTTTTGGTAGTTCCCATTAAGACGGCACTAAAAGGCATTAAAGCCAATTTCCTGTAAGTTTAAAAAAAATCGAAGATACGCTTCTTAAAGAAAAATTTAAAAATAAGTTCACACTTATTTTACTTACTCATCATCTTCACTATTTTCTTTTATGACAACAGTTGCTTCGATGGACTGAAATATTTTCGATAAAGTTGCTGCTGGACGGATAATGCATGATTAGTATCTTGCAGCATGTGTGCAACAGCCAACAAAGAAAAGGCTTTAACGTTCTGATGCCAGCAGAAGAAGAAGTTGAGATAGAACGTTATAGCAGAAGAAGAAGACTCTTAAGTCCATCAAATCGCTTTTAGAATTTCCTAGACTTACGGAAGACGAGCTTAAAATGTTATTTTCTGGATCTTACCAACTGTCACTAGCTGTCTCATACCCAGCTGGAATCCTTAATGAGGACAGCACGGTTAATGCTTCTTTGCTTAAAATGAGTCCCTCAATAATAAAATTCGAGGTTCGTTCGAGGCATATTAACAGCAAGTGGTATAGTGTCTATGGAGATTTCATTCCGAGCCAAACTAACATGGATGGCGTATAACGTTGTTGCTGTAGTTGTCCCAACGGAAAGAGGACTGTTGGCTGTTGCACACTGCAAGTGTGATATATTATATTACTTGACTCATGCAAGATACTTATCACGCATTATCCGTCAAGCAGCAACTTTATCGAAAATATTTGCGTCCATCAGAGCAAATGTTGTCAGAAATGAAAATAGTTAAGATGATGAGTAAGTAAAATAAGTGTGAACTTATTTTTAAATTTTTCTTTAAGAAGCGTATCATTGATTTTTCTTAAACTTTCAGGTAATTGGCTTCAAGGCCTGATGAAGCTACAGTAAAAGTTTTAAGGTGGCGTCATAACTACCAAAACCGTTTCAATATAGTTTTCATTTAATTATACACGTAATTATACAAGTTTTTAATTTCCTATAACCTTGTTCAATTCTCTGTCGCTTGGAATTTATTTCACTTCTCTAGCTACTCTGGGCTCCGAGATATTGCCATTTTAAAAAACCCTTATAAAAACCCGATTTTTAGCGATATCTTAAGGACATAGCATAATAGAAACCCAAAAATAGGCTAGTTCAGTCTGATTTGAAATAACCTATTGAATTAAAAAGGAAATTTGTAAATTTCCGTCATTGGGCCGCACCCCTTCCCTTATCGGTCCCTTTATACATATATTTACTTATCCGAAACTTGTTGATGGTGTGTGGACGTAGCTCAGTGGGTATGTGAACGAATCTTGAAACAGTTTACTTAAAATGTGTGGGTTCAAGTCCCGGAGAAATTTTTATACCCGTTACTCGTGGAGTAAAAAGGGTTTACCAAAGTCGTGCAAATGTATGTAACAGGCAGAAGGAAGCATCTCCGATATAATAAAGTTTATATATTCTTTATCAGCATCAACAGCCGAGTCGATATAGCCATGTCTGTCTGTCCGTCCGTATGTCCGTCTGTCTGTATGAACACCTAGTTCTCAGAGAATAGAAGAGGTAGAGCAATCATATTTTAGATGTAAGCTAGTATTGTCTGCAGGCAGATCAAGTTTGTTTCAAATTTTGGACACGCCCCTTCCCGCCCCCGCAAAAATTAATTTTGAATATCTCCTACAATATATAAGATATCGAAGTCAGATTTTGCAGTATATTTGCATTGAGTAACGGGTATTTCAAAGTCGGGCAGGGCCGACTTTAACTTACGTTCTCGTTTTTTTTTTACGTGGCGAAAGATGGCCCTAAGACTGTGGGCAGCATCATTTTTCTTCACTCCTATCAAAAAAACTTTAGTCACACTTAAATTCTAAAGAATTAGTTAATAAATAAAAAAATAAAATGAACACGCTACCATAAACATTTTTTTAAGACTTGTTTTTTTAGGAGTCATTAAAGGCTGACTCAAAAACAATATACTTATATATATTTTATATTTGGCCAGAAACAGCATCCCAAAGAGCCAAGGCCGAGCGTCCCTTAATATCTTTTGGCTAGTGTGCTTCTAGTTTCCGCTCAAAGGAAAAAGAAGAATCTACAGTTTATCGCCGAGTCTGAACGGCAAAGTTGGAGAGTCTTTTTCATGGCTAGTTAGTTCAGAGCTGGCGCAAATTTCAAGCGAAAGTGGCCGGTTGAGTAAAAGTTTTTACAGAAAAAACTTATTTCTAATTCTGAGGTGGAGTCGAACACCCGCGGACCTCCTGCACAGGAGGCACACACAACATCCGATGCACCAAATATTTGCATACACTTAAACAAAAATTCTGGATCTTGAACCCAAGAAACAATTTCATGTATTGTTACTTGAACTGTACACACACCCACTGAGCTGCGAACACACATATTCAGGATTCTTCGGAAAAATAAATATATAATATTAGCATTGCGGTACAAATGCGGTGTTTACGATATTGAAATGCGGTAGTAGGCGGTGGTACGATATTGAAATGCGATAATTATGGTAATGTAGTACATGCGGTGTTGCGGTGTTTTGCGGTGTACGTATAAAACTTACTCATACCGCATTTTCGATAAGTATACTTAAAGTCAACAAAACAGCACCGCATGCAGTTCTCTGAACTGTACCATCCAGAGTATGCCCTGGGAACAGTCCTCGATTTATGTGGTGCATTAAACAACCACTCCACGGAAGCTATAATGCGCAGCCTAAGAGCTGTATCAATACACAAGGTCTTGGACTCGTGGGTATAAGTTAACAACAATAACATTCACAAAGCCATAAAATAAAGTAAAACAATAACAACTCCTAACACGCGCATCCGCTTGCGCAAGTTCAAAGCCCCAATTTACGGAAACCCGATATGCTGACTCCAGGTCTACAGCGCTTCCCGTGGGAATCGCTAACGCATCATAAGGCGACGAAAATGTTGTGCAACTGCAGCAGCGCAGCAACTGCAGCAAAATGTGTTGGTTGGCAAGTTGAGGGTTTATTAGGTCCAAATTATTGTCATTTACTTTAGTTCTGATTTTGACTCAATAAAGAAAGAATGTGTCGGCTTCGGTCGAATAAAAATATTTTTTTTATTTAACAAGTCCGTCAGGATTTAATTGGCGCCCAACGTGGGGCCTTGGCGCGTTATCCTTCGGTCGTAAAAAAGCACCTCAAGTAGCTGCAAGTGTCGGGAGAAGTCACGGAAAAAAAACACCCTAAGGCTGTAAAGTGGAAAAAAGCAAAAAAGTACCTCAAGTAGCTACGCGTGAAAACTCACAAAGCCAAAACCACGAGAAGTGACCAACCAAAAGGCTATCAAGCGCCTGCAACGACGCATACGACGTACGGGAAACAAAGCACCTCAAGTAGCTGCAAACCAAACGCCAAGGTCCAGAAGCAAGAACCATCGCGGGAGTGTCGAGTCTGTAGATTTTGTTCGCAGACAACGGAGCGGTAGTGTTGTGCCAGGGTACCATAGTAGCTAACGCAAAAAGGAAACATACCCACCAACCGGCTACGTGACAGCCCCGAAAACTACCAATCATCAGTCTGTAGATTTTGTTCGCAGACAACCGGAGCGGAGGTGTTGACCCGGGTACCCCAGTAGCAGATGCAAAAAGGATTCTACCCACCAACCGGCACGGGATGTTTTGGATTATATTGTAAGTAGTTTTAAGCTTTTAAAAAAAAAGAAAAAATTAAAATTCCAAAAAGGAAAATTCCAAAGAATTCAAAATAATTTTTACACAGAGCAAGAAGTTCGATATAAAGTAATTCAAATAATAAACCGGGGAAACCCCGCAAGAAAAGAAAGAAAGAATAAGAAAGTATTAAAACTTTTGTCGATTTGACACCCCAGAAATTTTTAAAAAAGAAAGATATTTGTAATAAAAGTTCTATACTTATTGGTCATCTCTCCACAAAGCGAAATATTTAAACCACTTCATATTCGAAAAATTCACTTAATAGACAGAGCACACAATCTCATTTGCGCAACTTTCATATTCATATAAATACACAAAACCACAATGGCTACAAACCAAAACAATTTAATTCGACCTGCTCAGTTTTTGCCTAACAACAACAATGCACAAAACGAACGGGCAGAAAATGCGCCGGTTCAAATGACTGTGACCGAACTACACGCACAAATAAGAGGTATAGTTCAGGGTATGTTAAATAGCAGAGAGCCAGACCAAAATAATCAGCCACTGGTAGACCAGGAAATTAACGTAAATGCATCCAATCTTGGCGATCTGGACAAAATTCCAGATGTAGTAAAGTCTCTACGCGAATTTTCAGGTCAAGCAGGAGAATTTAGCTCTTGGAAAAAAAGTGTAGAGCGCATATTGCAAATTTATACCCATATCCGAGGCACACCAAAATACTACGGAATTCTAAGCATAATCAGAAATAAAATTACAGGAAACGCAGATTTGGTTCTAGAATCTTATAACACGCCTTTGAATTGGATCGCAATTTCCAAATGCTTGACTGCTCATTACGCTGATAAGAGAGACATAGGCACACTCGAATACCAAATGACTTCTTTAATACAGGGAGGCCAGTCAATACCAGAGTTTTATCAGAAAGTCTATTCACACCTGTCACTAGTTTTAAACAAAATTTCATGCATGGAAATGAGCAGGGAGTCACTTGACTTATTCTCTAAAAGCTATAGAGAAAAAGCGCTTGATACATTTATTAGAGGTCTAAATGGTGACCTACCAAGACTGTTAGGTATGAAAGGCCCAGCAGACATGCCTGAAGCACTTCAATTGTGTGAGAAACTGGAAAACCAGAAATTCAGAACTAACTATGCCAACAGCAGCCAAGGCATGCTGAGAAAAGTAAATATCCCCTCTGCCCCTCCATTTCCACCTCGTAGAAATATTCAGCGTTTAGCTTCACACCAATTTTATCCAAACTTAGCCCACTTGCCTCAGCAAACCATGCAGAAATATGAGCCCCAACAACAGTTCGTCCCAAGAAATCCTAATTTTCGTCCGAACGGCTACATGACACCCTTACCTCAACGTCCGATAGCTCCAAAGCCATTGCCCAAACCAGAGGCAATGGAGGTGGATCAAAGTATCCAAACCAGGAGGGTCAATTATATGAACCGTCCATACAACGACATGGCAGGGAAGAGACCCCCACCTAATTCATCTGGCGATCAGTCAGACAAAAGACAAAGAAATTTCCACATGACACAGGAAGAAGAAGAGTATTACGCGGCCATGAATAATACAGAAGATATTAGCGGCGAAACCTTAGCTGACTATTTGGAAGCGACGGAAGAACATCCCGCAGAAGAAGAGGAAGATCAATCGGTCGTTGACCATGTGGAGTTAAATTTTTTAGTATAAAATATTCTTCGTTACCTTACATTGAGTGCAAGCTCAGTAACGGAGAAATTGTCAAAATTTTAATTGATTCAGGCTCTAACAAAAATTACATTCATGGAAAAATTGTCAAAAATCCTATTCAAAACAAACAACCCTTCATAATAAGTTCAGTCGGAGGAAAAGTAAGAATAACACACCACACAATTGCAAACCCGTTTGGTTTAAAAGACACCAAAATTAAATTCTTTATCTTACCCCAGCTCACTACATTCCATGCGATAATAGGGAACGACTCATTGCGCGAGCTTCAGGTAGACATCTTCAACACAAGGGGTTACATTTCAATTCAGAACAAGCTCAAAATAAAAATAAAACAACAAAAAGCGACAGAGGTAAACAAAATAGATATAAGACTCGATCATGCCAATGAGAATCAAAAGAAAAAAATGAATGAGCTATGCTCAAAATTCTCAAAACTATTTTGCGAACCAAATGAAAAACTGACATTTACAACGAGAGTTCAAGGCGAAATTCGAACGAGCCATGAAAACCCGGTATATTCAAAATATTACCCTTACCCAGAATCTTTAAAGCCGGAAGTTGAAAAACAAATCAAGCAAATGCTTGATGACGGTATAATACGACCTTCACGGTCGCCCTATAATTCACCCATATGGGTAGTACCCAAAAAAATGGACGCTTCAAACGAAAAAAAGTACAGAATAGTACAAGATTATAGGAAAATAAATACTATCACTATTGCGGACAAATATCCCATTCCATACATTAATGAGGTTCTGGCCCAGCTGGGAAAGAATAAATTCTTCTCAGTTATTGATCTTAAAAGTGGATTTCATCAGATCCCATTAAGAGAATCGGACATCGAAAAAACGGCTTTCTCAGTCAACAACGGCAAATACGAATACACACGTTTGCCTTTCGGACTGAAAAACGCTCCCCCAATTTTTCAACGTGCCCTTGATGACATATTAAGGGAACATATCGGGAAAAGATGTTTCGTCTACATAGACGCCATTATAATTTTCAGCGAAAGCGAGGAAAAACATCTTTGCGATATTGAGAGAATTTTCGAAACTCTCGAAAAAGCAAACATGAAAGTTCAACTCGACAAGTGCGAGTTCCTTAAAAGAGAAGTCGAATTCCTAGGGTTCATTGTCGCAGAAAATGGGGTGAAGACAAATTCAAAAAAAGTCGAAGCGATTCTCAACTTTCCAGCTCCCAAAACCATCAAAGATCTTCGCTCATTTTTAGGACTATCGGGGTATTATCGCCGATTTATCCAAGATTATGCCAAATTGGCAAAAACCCCTCACAGCCCTTTTAAGGGGGGAGGGAGGACGGCTGTCCAAACACAAATCCAAAAAGACAAACATTACGCTTGGTAAGGAAGCCTTGGAGGCGTTCGAAAAATTAAAAACAACTCTCACAACAGAAGAGGTTATGTTGACATACCCAGACTTTACAAAACAGTTCCAATTAACGACAGATGCATCTGACTTTGCGATAGGAGCAGTTTTAGCTCAAGAGGACAAACCTATAATTTTCATTTCCAGAACACTTAACCAAACAGAAGAACATTACGCCACAAATGAAAAAGAAATGTTGGCCATTGTTTGGGCTTTGAAAACATTAAGAAATTATCTGTACGGGCAGGCCAAAGTCAAAATTTTCACAGATCATCAGCCCCTAACATACGCACTCAGCCACAAGAACCATAACAGCAAAATGAAAAGATGGAAAGCCATACTAGAAGAATATGACCACGAACTCGTTTATAAACCAGGAAAGGCAAATGTTGTAGCAGACGCACTGAGTAGGCCACCTATGCATACGACATCTGAAGTAAATTCGATATCAGCAACAATACACAGCAGCGATAGTTCGTCAGAAAATCTTATTCAAACGGCAGAGGAACCGATCAATGTTTTCAAAAACCAGATTGTGCGTAAGACAGGCGAGGAACCTTCATATAATTTCGAAATCATATTTCCCACATACCATAGACACACTATTACCGAAAGCTCATTCGACTCCCAAAAGTTGATAGACATTCTTAAGACACGTCTCAACCCCTCGATAATCAACGGCCTACATACAGAAGAAAGGATCCTAGGTCAAATTCAAGAAATCTACCCCATCCACTTTTCCAACTATAGAATTCGATTTTCGAGTAATATGGTCACAGACCTTATAGACGAAATCGAACAGGAAAATGCTATAATAAAAGAACACAAAAGAGCACACAGAAATAGCTTGGAAAACAAAAGGCAACTTCTTGAGAAAGTCTATTTTCCCCAAATGCACGCAAAGTTTAAGAAAGTAGTTCAGGAATGCAAAGTTTGCAAAGAGCAGAAATATGAAAGACACCCTAACAAGCCAATACTTCACCACACCCCTATTCCGAAGTACCCAGGGCACATAGTTCATATCGACTTATACTTAACCCAAAAACAAGTAGTGCTGACAGGGATCGATAAATTCTCAAAATTCGCAGTGGCCAAGGTAGTGAAGTCCAGAGCTACTCAGGATATTAAACGACCAATCAAAGAAATACTTATTGGTTTTGGAATTCCCGAGGCAATAGTAATGGATAACGAAAAGTCTTTAAATTCAAACCCTATAACAAGAATGATGCAAGATCAGTTTAACATTGAGGTCTACAAAGCACCACCCTACAATAGCCTCGCGAACGGTCAAATAGAAAGGTTTCACTCCACGCTAGCGGAGATTATGAGATGTCAAAAAGCAGAAAAAACACACGTCTCTTTCGAGGATCTCCTTGACAGATCTATTTGCAAATATAACTATTCTATCCATTCAACAACAAAACGAAAACCCGTTGAGCTATTTTTCGGAAGACGAGTCGCTAACGACCCGCGCTTATTACAAAAAGAAAGAGAGGAAAACGCAGATCAGATAGCACTCAAACAACAGACCGACATAGACTACCACAACAAACACAAACAACAAGTCAAAACATACGCTCCAGGGGAAAAGATTTTCGTTAGAAATAACAAACGAATAGGAACAAAATTATCAGCCCGATTCAAAGAAGAGACAGTTAAAGAAGATAGGAACACGACAGTACTAACAGAGACAGGACGCATAGTTTACAAAGGACCAGGGTTCGTAAAATGCTCAAATGATATTTTTCAGTCATGATAATTAACATCAATGAAAAAAATTTTTATTTTCACTCGTGTAAATAACATTTTTTTTCACATGAAAAAAATTATTTTTTTCATGAAACTAACACGAACATTTTTTACACGCATGATTCTATCACGCGTGTGAGAAATTTTAGCAGCCTCGTGTAAAAAAAAATGAGAGCAAAATTTTTTTCACAAAATTTCTCACACGCGTGTAAAAAATTTTTTGAATATAATTTTCACTGCATTGGTGTTGGTGTGTAAGTTAACTAATATGCCCCTCCTGGGATTGTAGGGCATTGTAGTTGTGCCCGCTTGGCTCCCAGTTGTTGACCGTTGCATTCATTTGGGTCAGCAACTTCTTTGTCGCAAACCAAACATCCGTCGCTGAGAAATATGACACCGCGCACGAGGCGCAATCTCAGCGTTTTCTGTGAGCCACAGTGACCAGGCGATATCAGCAGCGCTGCCGTGGGCTGAGCTGCCAGCGGAGCTAGGGTAGAACGTAAGATCAAAACTTTGCATAACTCAGAATAAATGCGATAATCGAGGAGACAAGACATCCATCGGAAATTTATTTCTCATTAGTCGGACAACAAATAACTGGCGCCCAACGATTAAAGAACTCACAAGTGTTCCAACGTAAAAAAAAAAAAAAGTCTCTAACAAGAGCAGAACAACCAACTTAGCTTAAACAGCTAAAACAAGTGAAAAAAGGCTCCAGCACTGTGCTGTGTGAGTCAGAAATAAATCATCATTATTCTCACCGGTTCCGCTGGCGCTCTCCGGGCAGCGGCTTGATCACCGATTAGCACCTTAAGCTATTCGGGCAGCGAAGAAGACCTGATTTTCCAGCATCCATTAAGGAGCAGAATGGCTGACATCCTAAATTACATGTAAGTGAGATGGTTATTTAAAATAGCCGAGTCAGTAAAAACGTAAAAAATAAAAAACCTCAAGTCAAATTGAAACAAATAAAATTGAGCAAAAATCTCAACAAGTAGTGAACATTTTCCTTTGTGACAATAATTTGGTCCGACAGACGCTATCTGACTCATGAGTGACAGTGAAAACGCACACACGGAAGACTGTGATCAAGACGACAGTGACTTGATTGAATTGCTAGGCAATCTTGACATTAAAAAAAAACGAACCATGGACCAAGGACAACTACAGGCCGTATTGAAAGTGGCGGTAGAGGGTGCGTTGGCTGCTCAAGCAAGTGCATGGCAACAGAAAGTCGAAGACCTGAATGAGAAAATACATAATTTGGCAGTCCAAATTGATAAGACAAAAATATCCGAACCAGAGATAGAACTGTACAAAGACGTAGAAATTGTCCAAGGGAAGACATGTGACGAATCTTTAGATGTAGTGAAGCTTTTGCCCGAATTTCGCGGCACCCAGGAAACATATGTCTCATGGAGACAGGCAGCCAATGCTGCATATAAGATATTCAAAGAATACGAGGGTAGCTCGAAACATTACAGCGCAGTACTGATAATTCGTAACAAAATAAGGGATTCTGCAGACGCAATACTGGCATCCTTTAATACACCTCTAAATTTCCACGCAATAATTAGCAGGCTGGATTTTACCTACTGTGACAAACGTCCGCTCCACAGTATCGAACAAGAATTAAACACACTGAGGCAGGGAAATCTCTCCACCTTGCAGTTCTATGATGAGGTTGAGAAGAAGCTCACCTTACTAACAAATAAAGCCCACATGTCCTACGAGCCAGAATTGGCCAGGGGAATGTGCGAAAAGTTTAGAGCGGATGCCCTCAGGGTATTCGTGTCTGGCTTAAAGCGAAATGTTTCAAACGTTCTATTTGCGACACAGATTAGCGACTTGCCTTTTGCTCTGGCAAAAGCCCAGGAGTTGGAGGCAAACATAGAAAGAAGTATATTTGCAGAAAATTTTGCTAGGAGTTTGGAAGAGAAGGCGCAAAGAACGGAACAACGCCAGCGCCAACAACAGAAACAAAATGAGCAAAAGAACCATCCCCAAAACGGACAAGGAAAAAACCCATATTTTACAAAATCCCATGGTAACCGAGGTAACCAGGGAAACCAGAGCAACAACCATCAGGGCCAAGTGACACCAAACCCAGACACCAGCGAGCCCATGGAAGTGGACCCCGGGTTGTCCAAGTTTCGTCAACCCACTTCGTATCAGAAGCCACAAGGCTCTGGAACACACTATTACAAACAACAAAATCCCAACAAAAGAGGAAATACATCAGAGAGAGTATCTGGCCAAAGACGTCAGCGAGTTGACCACATCGCGCAGGGGGCAGAACAGCCAAAAGGGAATTACGCTGAGGTAGCCGCACAGGCGACTTCAGACATCGAGGCGCAAAGCGAGTGCGACTATCAGAGCGACTCGGTCAATTTTTTAGGGGAAGGTCCCAGCTGTCATTTATACAGCGAAATATAGAAGGGAAAACCTTCAAATTTTTACTCGACCCGGGTGCTTCCAAAAATTACGTAAGGAGCTCTACACTCTTAAAAGGAGTAGTCCCGGTCGAGTCACCCTTTGCCGCTTGTTCTATTCACGGCTCAACAAATATCACACAAAAATGCGTGCTGCCAATGTTCGGCAGAAACGCCACGTTTTTTATCCTGAACGATCTAGCGACGTTCGATGGGATAATCGGCCTTGACCTGATAAAGGAGGCCGGCGCCGACCTTCGTTTCAGTGTCAATAAAATCCAGATCGGTAACAAAACCGAAACAATCCAATACCATGAGTGTACTAATGTGAACACTACGCAGGCATTCAATACTGATGCCCCCCCCCCGGAGTAAAAGGACGTTTCTTAAAAATGCTCCAAAGGAATCAAAAGGCATTCGCAGACCCAGATGGGTCGCTGCCATACAACACGGCTATTGTGGCCACAATTCGCACGGAGAATAACGAACCTACATACGCTAAGCCATACCCATACCCTATGGGTGTAGCAGATTTCGTTGAAAAGGAGGTTTCCAATCTGCTAAAATGCGGCATCATCAGGAAGTCTAGATCACCATATAACAACCCAGTATGGGTGGTCGACAAAAAAGGCACCGATGATTTAGGAAACCAAAATAAGCGTATGGTGTTTGACTTTCGTAAGCTCAACGAGAAAACTATAGCAGACTCATACCCCATGCCGAGCATCCCCATGATCTTAGCGAACCTAGGAAAAGCAAGGCACTTCACAACCCTAGACCTTAAGGCAGGGTACCACCAAATTCTACTCGCAGAACACGACCGAGAAAAAACGTCGTTTTCAGTAAATGGCGGAAAGTATGAATTCTGCCGACTTCCTTTTGGTCTAAAAAACGCAGGTAGCATCTTCCAGAGAGCCATTGACGACGTATTACGAGAACAGATCGGAAAGACTGTTTACGTTTACGTCGACGACATCATCGTTTTCTCTGAAAACGAAGAAGATCCCGTAAAACACGTGGATTGGGTATTGAAGAAGTTATTTGAAGCTAATATGAGAGTGGCGCATGAAAAGTCACAATTTTTCAAAGATTGCGTTGGCTACCTCGGCTTCATAGTCACCAAGGATGGCGCAAGAACGGACCCTGAAAAGGTGAAAACCATTCAGGAGTACCCCGAGCCAAAGAGTCTGTTTGAAGTCAGATCATTCCTCGGATTGGCTAGCTATTACAGGTGTTTTGTAAAGGACTTTGCGGCAATAGCAAGACCTATTTCAAACATACTAAAGGGGCAAAATGGATCTATCAGCAAGAATAGATCAAAAAACGTCCCCATCCAACTTAGCGAGGCCCAACGGCACGCATTCAACAAGTTGAAAGACATTTTAGCATCAGAAGATGTGCTACTTTTGTACCCTGATTATAAGAAGCCGTTCGATCTAACGACGGACGCTTCAGCATACGGTATCGGAGCAGTTTTGTCCCAAAACGGCCGCCCTATCACAATGATCTCACGAACATTGAAGGATAGAGAAATAAACTATGCTACCAATGAAAGGGAGCTATTGGCTATAGTTTGGGCATTACAAAAGTTGCGTCACTACCTATATGGAGTGAAAGATCTAAATATTTTTACAGATCACCAACCGCTAACCTACGCTGTCTCCGACAGGAACCCAAACGCAAAAATTAAGCGTTGGAAGGCGTTCATTGACGAACATAACGCCAATGTTATTTACAAACCGGGGAAGGAAAATCACGTTGCAGACGCGCTGTCGCGGCAAAACGTCAACGCATTAGAAAACCAATTACCCCAATCTGACGCGGCCACCGCTCATAGTGAACTCTCGCTTACGCATGCTGTGGAGTTCACTGACAAACCCTTGAATTGTTTCCGAAACCAACTCGTGTTGGAACAATCCCAATTCCCACTGAAACAGACCTTTATTATGTTCAAGGAAAAGAGACGCCACAGAATTCTCTTTACGGACATCGACTCACTTCTCAAGGAAGTAAAAAAGGTAATAAATCCTGACGTGGTCAACGCAATACACTGCGACCTCCACACCCTGGCTGGTCTGCAGGACAGTCTCATAAGACAGTTCCCTGTCACCAAATTTTGGTACTGTAAAAATTTTGTAACTGACGTTTTTAACCAACAGGAAGCAAAAGAAATTGTGCTAACTGAACACAACAGAGCCCACAGGTCCTCGCAAGAAAACATAAAACAAATAATGTCCGACTACTATTTCCCAAAAATGGCCAGAATGGCCAAGGAAGTAGCGCTGAATTGCAAAATTTGTGCCAAGTCAAAATATGACAGGCACCCAAAAAAACAAGAACTTGGCGAAACGCCACTCCCATCTTGTGTCGGTGAAATGCTGCACATAGACATATTCTCAACAGACAAAAAATACTTTCTAACTTGCGTCGACAAGTTTTCAAAATTCGCAATGGTACAACCGATTGCTTCTCGAACCATTGAGGATGTAAGACCACCCCTAATGCAGCTAATGAATATCTTCCCAAACGCCAAATCGATATATTGTGACAACGAAGCGTCATTTAATTCGGAAACAATCAAATCATTATTGTCCAACCACTTCGGAGTGAACATTGCAAATGCCCCACCATTACACAGTACTTCAAACGGCCAAGTGGAGCGTTTCCATAGTACTCTTATAGAAATTGCTAGATGCTTAAAACTCCAAAAAAATATTGAGAACACGGTTGAGCTCATCCTCCTTGCCACAACAGAGTACAACCGCTCGGTGCATTCGGTAACAGACAAAAGGCCGATTGACATCATTTACTCGTCTTCAACACAACTCGCGGAAGCGGTACGGAAAAAAGTACAGAAGGCACAAGAACTACAACTCGAGAGAAACAACTCTGACAGGCAGAATAGAGTCTTTGAGGTAGGTGAAGAGGTTCTAGTAAAAACGAACAGAAGACTTGGAAATAAGCTGACACCCCTTTGCATAGGAAATAAAGTTGAAGCGAACCTCGGGACAACGGTCCTAATTAAGGGGAGGGTGGTCCACAAGGACAACCTACGTTGAATCCGAAACCTAAACAAAACCCAAATTTTATTTTTTTTTAGGATTACGTTTTATTTACTGGTAACAGCGACGGCTAGACTTACGGACTACACGCACTCGGACTACGTACCGGTATCGGACGGGGACATCCTGGTATGGGACCATTACGACACCTTGCGGCATACTACTAACTTGTCCGATTACGCCAAAATGGCAGATGACACAACCCAAATGTTGGCCTTGTTCCCGCAATCACACATGCGGAAGCTCCTCGAAGTCGACACTGGACATCTGAAGACAATGTTGTCCGTTTTAAGAGTGCATCACAGAATGGCGAGAAGTTTGAACTTCTTAGGCACCGCCCTGAAGGTGGTTGCTGGCACCCCGGACGCTGACGACTGGGAAAGGGTAAGAATGACAGAAGGACGACTAGTGGACGCGAACAACAGACAGATTTCAATAAATTCGGAACTCCAGGTACAGATAGCCCGGCTAACCAACGCCGTTAATAAAATTTTAGAAATCACAAAAAAAGAGCATATTGACACCGCTCACTTGTTTGAGATTTTACTATCAAGAAATAGAATCCTAATCACGGAGTTAGAAAACCTAATGCTCACAATTACACTTGCAAAATCAAACATAGTAAACCCAACCATACTTGACAATATTGATTTGAAATCTATTTTAACTGACCAACTCACATCTGTTGCCGTTACAAATATTGTAGAAGTCTCTAACATTAAGGTTTTGCAGTCCGAGGATATTTTACATTTCCTCATCAGTTACCCTAGAGTTAAGATAATTTGTAAGAAGATCTATATTTTCCCCGTAGAACACAACGGGACAGTTTTACAACTTTCCAACAACATAGTGGCGGATTGCAACAAGGAGATGCTATCTGTCACAAATTGCTCATCGGCGACCACAGCGACATTTTGCCTGCTATCAAATGAAACAACGTGCGCTCAAGCTTTGCACGCCGGGTTCGTAGCCCACTGCGTTACTCAGCCAAGTCACCTGGCACCCGTCACAATAATCAATGATGGTGTAATCATAATCAACGATCGTCCCGCCACTGTGAGCACCGACAACAGTTCTGAAATATCAGTGACTGGCACACACCTCATTACCTTTAACGAGTTCGCCCTGATAAATGGTTCCAAATATGTGAACCGCAACAACATCCAGAGGGGCATTCCCGAGCCTGCCGCATCCCCGCTTTTAAACATCACCGGGCATGCTGCAGTCCTTAGTCTTCCGTTCTTGCACAGATTGAACGAACGGAACCTGCAGTACATCGAAGAGGTCAGGGAAGAAGGCTCATCCAACAACAAGAATGCCATTGCATTTTGCCTGGGTCTCGGGTTGCTGGCTACAATCAACATTCTCGCTTTCGCAGTACAACACCTCAGGAGGAGGCGAGAATCTTTGAACTTAACAGCCGCCATCAACCAGTTAGGCACGGCCGAGGACGGCCATGTTCCGAAGGGGGGGGCAGTTAACTAATATGCCCCTCCTGGGATTGTAGGGCATTGTAGTTGTGCCCGCTTGGCTCCCAGTTGTTGACCGTTGCATTCATTTGGGTCAGCAACTTCTTTGTCGCAAACCAAACATCCGTCGCTGAGAAATATGACACCGCGCACGAGGCGCAATCTCAGCGTTTTCTGTGAGCCACAGTGACCAGGCGATATCAGCAGCGCTGCCGTGGGCTGAGCTGCCAGCGGAGCTAGGGTAGAACGTAAGATCAAAACTTTGTATAACTCAGAATAAATGCGATAATCGAGGAGACAAGACATCCATCGGAAATTTATTTCTCATTAGTCGGACAACAAATAACTTGTATATGAGAGTCGGCTGTGTGTCGTATTCTCGTGTGCGGCTGCGGCTCGGTCAGGCACACTGAGCTGACAAACGGGGGTGGAAAATTTAAAGACGCGAGTACCTGCGCCTGAGGGCCATAAAAATTGCGATCGGCTGCGTTCTGACCAATCAATGAGCTGTCAGGAGCTGCATTTGCTGTGGTCTATGCTAATATCCATTTTTAGGCACAGTTTACGACTTTTTACTTTATCGGCAATGGAGTCGCGCGAGAGTGCCTGTCCCTTTTATACATGGGGTCATAAAAATTAGAGATCCGCAGTTTTTGCAATGACCTGCCAATCATCAATGGGCTGCGAATCAAACTAGGTACGAGCTTACCCTTTTAAAAAAGGGATAAATGCATTTGCCACAGGTGTGCCAGCTCGTTTACCAGCTCAGTGTGCCTGACCGAGCCGCAGCCGCGCACGAGAATACGACACACAGCCGACTCTCATATACACACCAACACCAATGCAGTGAAAATTATATTCAAAAAATTTTTTACACGCGTGTGAGAAATTTTGTGAAAAAAATTTTGCTCTCATTTTTTTTTACACGAGGCTGCTAAAATTTCTCACACGCGTGATAGAATCATGCGTGTAAAAAATGTTCGTGTTAGTTTCATGAAAAAAATAATTTTTCTCTTGTGAAAAAAAATGTTATTTACACGAGTGAAAATAAAAATTTTTTACACACTGTATTTTTTCTTTGTGATAATTTTTCACGTGTTAAAAATAATGTGTGTTAATTTACGAACCCTGCAAAGGACTGATACGAAACTTACAGACAACTCTCATTTTTAGGCTATTGACAGGCACATGTTGTGCAGCGGACGTACAAGTTATTGACTACACGAACTCAGAGACAGTGACCATGACCACCGGACTAGTAAAAGTACAGAACGGGACTTACAGTCTAATCCACATGGTAGACTTGGAAGAATACCAGCAGACCCTTGACATTATAAACCGGACAATACGGACAAGACTCAAGACATTTGACCCCTTACTTCCGTTCGCGCAAGAAGAGCTTAGTAAAACACAAAATTTGTTAAACAAGCTTGTTGTCAGGAAACGGGACAAAAGACACGTCGACTTGATAGGAACCGCTTGGAAGTGGATAGCAGGCTCCCCAGATAATAACGACTTTCAAATAATAAAAGAAAAAATCAACAACGCTTTGCAAAATAACAACAATCAGGTAATCATAAATCGACTTATAATGGAAAAAATAAATAATATGACCCATACAACGCAAAATATAATGAACAGCATAAAATTTGAAGGCAGCGCTCAAAGAGAAATAGGAATGATTCTAATGTACCAAATCCAAATTTTGAAAGACGAGATCTTAAATCTCAATTACGCCATACAATGGGCAAAAGCCGACATCAGCAATCCCCACATATTAAGTGAACAAGAAATTAAAAAAGTAAAAGAGATAATAGAAACAGATCAGATTCCATACATTAATCTGGACGAAGCGATGCAAATAGCTGACGTAAGCATCGCAAGCAGCGGCTCGTCACTTATTTACATTATCAAAATTCCAATTACCGAAAAAGAACTTTGTGACGAGATGCTAATAAAACCTATTAAAAGGGGACAATTTATCTATAAAATCGAAAACGAAAATGTAATTAGATGTAAGAACAAATTACTATTAGTAAAAACAAATTGTAAAACTTATAACGAAATCAAAATATGTAGAAATAATAATATCGTAGATATCACCAACTCAACTTGCCTACCAAACTTACTAAGAGGTAAACCAACCACCTGCATACGAATCAACAACCAGCACATACCTAACATCGAAAACATTCAACCTGGCATCATTTTACTTAACCAATTTACCGGCACCATAAAAATAGACAAGGAGTTAAAAACCCTAAACCGTACTTTCATCATAAAATTCAGCAACGCCACCGTAGTAATCAATGGACAATCATACGTGTCCAAAACTTCAACAGACTACAAACCTCTACCCGGAATCCTCCAACCTGAAGAAACCATTCGGAAATTCGAGGAGATTCTTACGCTGGAGATGGTAAAAGAGTTGCATCTGAATAACACACACGCAATAGACCTGCTAAGAATCACCTCCCACACTACGGACATTTCAATTGCACTCGTATCAACGATTGGTCTCATTATCATGCTAACTAGGTTCATCCTTAGAAGAAAAGGGCGTGCACGCATTACCTACGTGACCCAGAAGAAACCAGACGAGTCAACCCATCATGACGAACGAGGATGTTCGAATTTAAGGAAGGAAGAGTTAACAACAATAACATTCACAAAGCCATAAAATAAAGTAAAACAATAACAACTCCTAACACGCGCATCCGCTTGCGCAAGTTCAAAGCCCCAATTTACGGAAACCCGATATGCTGACTCCAGGTCTACAGCGCTTCCCGTGGGAATCGCTAACGCATCATAAGGCGACGAAAATGTTGTGCAACTGCAGCAGCGCAGCAACTGCAGCAAAATGTGTTGGTTGGCAAGTTGAGGGTTTATTAGGTCCAAATTATTGTCATTTACTTTAGTTCTGATTTTGACTCAATAAAGAAAGAATGTGTCGGCTTCGGTCGAATAAAAATATTTTTAGAGCGAAGCTCTTTTACGGACGGTAGACTGGGGGGTAAATCCAGAAAACGATTGTCTTTGCGACAGATTTTTTGGCTACGCTTTTGACCTTGCAAAGTCAGCAGCGTTTGTGTGTGAGCTCACTCAGTGCGTGCGAGTATATGTATGTATGCAACTTTAATGTATGCTGCAAATTATATGCGCTCTCTCATTTTCTCACGCTCTGGCACTCTCTGCTGCCGACGCTTTCCTTTTTTTCGCATGTTGTTGTTACTGTTGGCATTGTTAACGGACTACTTTTTGCCGACGAGACCACCTAATATATTGCATCATGTCTCTGCTTACACTGGAGTCTGCTAACCAGTGTTGCCAATTTAACTATTTTCGCACCAGATCTAGGTATTTTGTAAGGTCGAAAGCCAGAAAGTCTGTGCAAGAAAGCGATAGCAGCATGTGGGTTGTGAGCAGAGTTCTCAACAACCGGTCCTCACTTTGCAGTTGTCAGAAAAAAGAACGGTTATGGTTTGCAAAGTCAGCAGCTTTGGCCTATACAAAACAGCCATAGCAGCAGGTGGGTTGTGAGTTGGGGGGTCGTGGTGGGAGATCAGAGGTGACTGAAAAAGTGATCAAAACACTGACCGAAAAGGTGACTGAAACAGTGACTTAACTATGACTGAAACAGTTACAGAAACAGTGACCGAAACAGTAACCAAAGCAGTAACCAAAGCAGTGAAAAGTGCTAAGTTAAGGCTATTTTCTGGCTTTATTTTATTTTGTCAACTCAATTAATGCACAATTTTTAAGGAATTTCAGCAACAACTTTTTTGGTTAAGCCGGGTATTCTGCACCGCGGAAACCCAAAATTCCTGCCAAACTTCATATCAAAAAATTGTGTCAGGAATTTTTCGTTTGTCCGTCCAGCAACATGAACAAAATCCACACTTTGTCTTGATAGCGACGTATCGATAGCGGCGTTTCGAAGGCGTGTGTGGTTCGAGAAACAGCTGATACACAGCTCAGGAACATAATGTTTACAATTATTTTGGAAGTGATTTGTTAAAAAAAAATAGAGGCAAAAACTGTGAGGAGAAAATTGCTTTGATACAAGCAGTTGAGGCAAGACCATGTCTTTGACGAATCTCACATTTCTGGAAAAAGCACTTTTAAATAAAGGAGATACATGTTATTGTGATTAAAGTTATTAATTTCATGTGACTGGTTTTTCTGTGACCTTTGTTCTTAGTAAACCTGCAGTTTTTTTAGCCGGCTCGAGGTCATGTTATGCTTTCGCACAACTTTAAACAGAGACACAACACCACAAAGGAGGCTGGTAGATCGTACAGCTGTTTCAAAAGAAACCACCCTCTATCATCAGCGATCAATGCATACCAACTGAACGTGTCTAAGAAGTCTCTCCATGCCAGCGGAGGCATAACCGTTTGGGAATCCCAAAGCAGAATGCGCGGAAAAACGTAGAGAGGCAGCGTAGAGGCAGTTCATTAATTTTGTGTATGCTAGCTAGCAAATGACTGTAAGAAGGCTTTGGAAGAGAGAGACAGAGAACGCTATGAGCGACAGTTTGTTATAGTTGGTCTCCACACACTCAAAATAAATAGCAAATTTCCGGCAGTAATTTCCCGCAAAGCTGGATACAGGCCTTTGATAAAAAATATCAAAAAACATGTAGCACTATCGACATTTACTTTTAACCATTAAACAGAACACGCAGTCAGAGGTTCTTTATTGTTTTGATGGAAGTTAAAGACAGAGAGCCCCTTTCTTGGGAAACACTTTTTTACTAGTCAAAATGTAAATTGAATTAAAAACAAAATTCATCTGGATATAACCATACAAAAACAATGGTACTTTATATTCTTTTGAAAGTGTTGTAGTTTCAAATCAGATTATTATTATCCTTCGTAAAGAGCTTCGCTCGTACCGGGTGTTCCACGACGCCCACTCTTTTTTTTTATTTAACAAGTCCGTCAGGATTTAATTTATACAACCTGCTGAGCTGCAGAAGAATACAAGCCGAGTGGGGCACCACAACTATAGCAAAATTATCGTGGGAAAATGTCCATTGACTCTCAGCTCAATCATAGACTCTACACTTAAAGAAATACTAAAATGGGCCACAGACGCCGGTGTGAAGATATTATTTGGCTCATGACCCTTGTTTAAATCACTAGGTAGTGACCTCCTACTCTTGTGTGGTTCTGATGTTCACAAGTCTTCAGTTTTCGGTAGAGGCACCATGTGCACTATTTGCTTGTCAATTTATTTTTGTTTTTAAGTAAATCTTATGCTAAGCTGCGAGGCTTATTTATACGGTTACAAATATGTATATTGTTTGGCGCAGAGTGAGCCACGAGCGGTGAGCATGTACATATTATGGCTGCATCAATTATGCTGACGTATGCATATATGAGAACAAGAAAGAAAGTCGGTCAAGCCCGGTTATAACATACTCTATACCAAGGAAATTATACGCTCAGCATAAATTTTGATGCTGCAGTAGCAGCAGAAAGCAGCGCTAATGCTGCGCTGCAGCAGCGAACATTCTTTTGATCATAACTCGAAAACCGTTCATCCAATCTTCACCATTCCTTTAGCTGATCGATAAGTTATCCTTATTACTAAATATATCTAGAAGGAACAACCCACCTATCTTTAAAACTGTAGGATGTATGACGTTTTTTCTAAATTGCGGGGGCGGCAGGGGGCGTGGCCAAAATTAAAAATAAACTTGATCTGCCTGCAGACATAAGAAGCATATGTCCCATACATGTCAAACCTCTATCTCTTACCATCTCTGAGATCTATGCGTTCATACGGACAGACAGACGGACGGACGGACAGACTACACCTCCCCTTTTAAAGGAATATCATTCATTATATAATTAAGTTATTCGAATACAGGAATATATGTATTTGGCTGATTTCCTTAGACATCAGAGTTTGATTGATTTTATATTGAATTTTTAAATAAATGCAATTGGTTGATCACAATTCAACTGATTTGTGCTGTTTATATCTCTTTTTATTCATTATCTTGCATATGTGTTATAAGCTTTTAACCTATCCTTATGGACTTTCTGAATTTTAGTTTTCTTATCTATAATTATTATGTTTTCTCTATCTTCTATTTTTTTACGGTATAAGGTCCTATATATAAGGGTTCTAACTTATGACCTGTTTCATTTTTTAATAGTCTTTGGTCTCCTATTTTAATTTTAAAATCAAATATTTTCTTATCATAATATTCTTTATTTCTAACCTTATGTTATTCTAACATAATTCTGGCTCTTTTGTAAGCCTGTTCTAATCTAAACTTAGATTTTTTTTGCGTAATCTTCCATGTTATATATTGGGTTAAACTTATCTGTCGTATTATAATGTTTTGGCAAATTGCTTTGTTGGCCGAAAACTAGCTCATATGGACAATAATTATGTACCATAGAGGGTGTTGTGTTAAAACAATATACAAAGTAATGGAGCCATATGTCCCAATCCGTCTGGACGACAGATATATTTGAATGTATATATTCATTAAGGGTTCTATGACTTCTTTCTACTATTCCAACTGTCTGGTGGTAGTGCGCTGTAGACGTTATATTGTCTATTTATAGGTATTTGCAAAGGTCATTAATTACAGAATTTATATAAAAAAAAGTCTTGTGGTATTTCCGCAAGCTTGTCTTTGCAAGCGCGTAGTTCTAGTTGTATTCGTCGCATCGGTTCACGCTAGAGCTTTTTGGAAAGCTCTTTTCACGCGCTAACACGTGTTTGATTTATTGTTGTTTGTTTTTAGTCGTTCGTGAGTTATAGCGGCGCAAACATGGAGCAAAATAAAGAGAAAATACGGCATATTTTACAGTACTACTACGATAAAGGCAAAAATGCAAAATCGGTGCCAACTTAACCACTGAACAATATATATCTGGCCTTGTCGTCAAAGCTAGCCACATTAATTGGCCGATTGATGATTGATAAGCAGGAGGATCCTCCACCAAGCAATCATCACGATGACACGCCACTTGAAATCCCGTATCTAAAGGGGTTGCTGCATACCTACAATTTTCCATTTCATGCCGTTCTAGCATCTCTTCTATATAAAGTTTTTGCTTCACTGTTATGTGTCCAATATCACCATCTCTCTCTATTTGCATCCCTAAGATTAATTGAACTTGACCTTTATCCACGCATTCAAAATTTTCAGCAATCTTGGTCTTAACTAAGCTTCCTTCTTCTTGCATGCTACAAGAATGTCATCTACGGAAGTTAACACCCAAGTCCAGTGCAAATTCATCGCAAATACACTGTTGTCGTACCACCGTGCAGTTTCTACATTCTGACACGCTGGCCATGCCGCCAGCATTGAACACAATGCACAGAAGTGACCAGCGTCAGCAGCGAAGTACAACGGCAGCAGTCACAGCAGCAGCGGCGACGGCACCAGCGACAACAGCGACATATGGGAGAGGGAAGCTTTCAGAAACAACTGTATTGAGTTGTAAGCTTCAGTTCTAATAAATGACTCATCTGTAGAGGTTGGTCTCCTCATCATTGGAAAAGAAAATTATCTTTTCTTATCTGGCGCCCGAGCAGGGACCCGGTAAAAAGTCACGACCGCTTTAAACTTCCGGAAAAAATCCGCAAGAGCCTAAAATCCTCCAGCAAAATCCGTGGGTACCGAGGCGTGCTTAACCGGGCCAAATCATCACATCGCTGTCAACCACATCGCCTCCAGGCATCCTTAACAACGTGCCGTCGTCGCCAACGTGGGACAATTCCGATGCTGATGTTAGTGATATAAGGTAGTGATAAGTGTAGCAAAAAAAAAACGCGTGCACAGGAAAAGTAAAGAAAAGTAAAAAAATTTTATGAAGGTTAAAAGATCATCGAATGAAAGTATTTGAGGTCTAAAAAGGCAAAGCAGAATATAATTATAACCATAAGGCGAACGCATATAGAGAAAACGTGAAAAATTAAGAGAAAAGTTATAGTAAGGCGAAACTAAGAGGAGAACACATGGAAAATTTTGAAGTCAATTACAAAGAACAGTAAAATTAAAGAACGAAAAGAAGTAAGCAATAGGAGCGAAAGAAAAAAGTCCCAGCGAAGTGAAGAAGTAAAGCTTATCGGCGTTCAGACGGCTTTGGAAAGCATTAAGCAGAATGGTAGGCCCAAACGATAATGTGGACACAAGCAACGCCGGAGCAAATGGCAATAACGCCACACCACGTAGTGACGATGCAGCGATCTCCTCCACCTCTCTCACACCCACGCTAGAGAGATTGGTCAAAAAATCATGGAGGAGAATTTAGAGGGCATTATCCAAAGGGTGCTTAAGCCAGCTGTCCCAGCCGGAATAAGTGACCAAGTTATTCAGCCAGAATTCAGGAATTTGATACACGAGCTGGACAAGACTCCTGATATAATTCGAAGCATTAGAGAATTTTCTGGGGTTAGGTCCGAATTTAATTCGTGGCGCAAGAGCGTCGAAAGGGTCTTGGCCATTTATGAAGAGTGTTTGGTTCTTTCATTAATTTCATTAATTTAACAAATTGTTCAATTCTAAAAACTATAGAGTCAGCCCCCTTTGTAAGGCTCTCTTATATTCTCTCTATATCGCCCTCTATTATTGTATATACTTACATGCATATTGAAACGGCGGCTGCTGCCTTTGCTGCAGTCGCCAAATTAAAGTCAGTTGAAAAGTTGAAATCAAAGTAAAGGGAAGTGCGTTTGGTTGTGGTACAAGGCGGGTCCAAGGTTCAACAAGAAATCCTGAAAGACGATCAAGTTGTTGAGAGGCCATTATTGGAGGTCTCGTTATCATCTCCGCCAGTGTTTGGATTTGGCGGATCATTTTGGCGCCCCCGGGTGGACAGTTGGATTGGGAAGCATTACACACTAGCGTTAGCTGTCAGCAGCGCTCGAGTCAAGCAGTGCGTCAGAATTATTCGCATTGACGCTGTTGGAATTGATCGCTTGGAGCCGGTTGCAGTTCGACGGTTGAACTGAAATTGAAGTGGATCGACATTGGATTGAACCAAATGGATTGAAGTGTGGTTTGTAGAGTGTGTGTTAAGCTTGGGTAACAAATAAAATTGCTTATCATAAAAATTTAATTCTTGTTATAATTCGTGTGCTGTGGCTTGATTCTCACAAAGAGTATTCGCATTTAATTGGAGTTTTAGTGGAAAGTCTCATCTCAGAGTTATATAAATTTGGTCATTGGAAATTTTAAAAATTTATTGTTTGAGCATTAGAGCAAATCTTAAGTACTTGGACTATAGGAAAAAGCACCCAATTAGTTTTTGCAATGGGAAATTCTAAAGAGGATAAAGATGATGCGGCAACCAACGAGTCACTCATCCTAACTGGGTTACTGGCGAAGCATAACAATGTTTCCAAAGATATCAAGCGGATAAAGGAGACCATGAAGAACTTAAAGAAGCCAGGAAAGCCGATAAATCAGTCTGAATTAAAATGCCGTATAGAGATTTTAGAAAAATATATTGATTCTGCGCTTCAGGTTCAAGATGAATTAGATCAAATTGGTCCTGATCTTGTATCGCGGGCAGAGTTGGAAACTCTGTGCATTTCCACTAAAGAGTTGTTGTTGTCAATGGTGAGCCAGCCCACACCTCCACAGCAAATGAGTGCAAACTCTACCATGAATATGTCACTGTCTCAAACCAGGTATTTGCCGAAGATCAAATTGCCAAAATTCGGAGGAACGTATTCCGAATTTAAAAATTTTATTGGGTTGTTCGAGAACTTAGTGGATAACGACTTGTCAATGTCCAATATTGAGAAATTTCATCATTTGCTTTCCTGTCTAGAAGATGAAACATTAGGCACAGTGAGCGCGTTTCAAGTCTCTGACGAAAACTACCCAAAGGCATTTAGTGCGCTAAAACGTGTATACGACAATACATGTCTGATTTTCTTTGACACTTTAGCCAAGCTGTTCAAATTGCCAATAATGCAAAAACCTTCAGCATCTGCTTTGCGAAGTTTGATAGATAGTGTCTCAGCGATTTATGGTTCTCTTCAGACATTAGGAGATGATACTCAAATTGTACACGCCATGCTAATTCAGATCATAATGGGGAAAGTTGATGCAAGGACAAGATCGCGGTGGGAAGAAAACTTGAACTATACAGAGATTCCAACTTGGGACGATTGTGAACTTGCCCTTAATAAGCGGTATCAGCACCTATCTGCTGAGGAAACAACATCTGGTAGGCCTAAATCGCAAAGTGCAGCTCAAGCTGATCGACCTTCTGCAAAAGGCAACAAAACTGTTTTATCAGTAACAAACCCTGTTGAGAAATGCCTTTTTTGTAAGGCCAGCGATCATTTTATACAAGCGTGTAGTTCGTCAGTTCGTAGTTCGTAGTTGTCAACAGCGCTTTAAATTCGTGAAAAGTTGTCCCTTGTGTATAAATTGTTTACGAAAGGGTCATTCTGTTTCAACTTGCAAGGCTAGTGTCTGCAGAGTCTGTTCCAAGCCGCATCATTTTTTGTTACATAGATATGAAACAAACGCAAGCCAGGTTTTAGCTTCCAGTCATATTGCATCAGCACCAGTCGTTGCTCCAGAACATACTTCGTCCGTTAATCATGCGGCAAAAGAGAACTCAGATCAAATAATATTGGCCACTGCAGTTGTACGTGTAATGAACAATTCTGGTTCATATGTTATGGCAAGAGCGTTATTGGACTCTGGATCACAGGTTAACTTTATGACTGAAGAATTAGTAAGCCGATTGCAGTTGTCAAGGGAGCGAAAGAATATTAATTTGTTGGGAATTGGAAAGTGCAAGTCACAAGTTCGACATGCAGTACAGACAATTATTGCATCACGAGTCAGTTCCTTTGTAATGACGACAGATATTGGCGTTCTAAAGTCTATCTCTTGGTACCAGCCAGAAAAGGTGGTAGTTGATGTGTCTGTCCCTGAAAACATGGAGCTTGCTGATCCATTGTTTTATAAACCACAATGCATAGACATTTTGCTTGGAGCAGATGTTTTTTATGATCTATTGGAGACAGGTCGAATAAAAGGTGCACAAGATTCAACTACTTTACAGTCCACTACATTGGGTTGGATTGTTTCAGGTCGCTGTCATGCTGTGGGGCCATCGGAACAGCGTGCATCTTCACATATGACTTTGTTAGAGGATTTGACTCCATACGATGCAATTCTCAAAAAATTCTGGGAGTTGGAGGAAGTTCCAAACGTGACAAAATCACAGCTTTATACCCCAGAACAAGTGCTTTGTGAGAAATCATTTAACGAATCCGTTACACGATTGACCTCGGGACGTCTTAGTGTGTCATTGCCATTTAAATCTAGTCCAACTTGCCTCGGGTCATCTTATGAAACCGCTAAGCGAAGATTTCTTGCACTTGAGCGAAGATTGGCAAAGGATTCTGAGGTTCATGCAATGTTTATTGCCTTTATGAAAGAGTATATCTCATTAGGCCACATGACTGCCATAAACGACACAGTTCCGAGAGAAACGCACTATTTTATACCGTACCAATGCGTGTTAAGACCGCAAAGCACTTCCACAGCACTTCGAGTTGTATTTGATGCATCCAGCAAGACATCCTCGCAAATGTCTCTGAATGACATTTTAATGGTAGGGCCAACCATTCAACCCACTCTATACGCTACACTGTTGCGATTCCGGCTACGTCCGTATGCGTTAACGGCAGACATTAAGAAAATGTATCGCCAGGTTGAAATAGATGAAGCTGATCGCAAGTTTCATCTAATTGTGTGGAGAGAATTACCAAATCAACCTCTTACAGTGTTCCGATTAAACACCGTGACATATGGTACAGCGTCAGCTCCGTTTTTGGCAGTCCGATGCTTAAAGTATCTAAGCGATCTACATGCTGAATCGTCTCCTGTCGGGTCTAAATCGTTGGCCAACGACTTCTATGTAGATGATTTGTTGTCAGGTGCGTTTTCCACTGAGGATTTAAATCGTTTGAAGGACGAACTGTTGGCTATTTTGGAACCATTTGGGTTCTCCTTGGCAAAATGGGCATCAAATTGGTATGGGTTCCAAGCTCAAGCTGGTGACACTCCGATCGATATTGGCGATCAGGATGATGCCAAAACATTAGGGCTGAGATGGAACACCAAGGAAGACCAATTCAAGTATACCATGAAGGATGTCCCTGAAGTAGTACCCACTCGACGATTTATATTATCGTTTGTGTCGAGATTATATGATCCCCTTGGCTTATTAAGTCCCATAATAACACGCGCAAAAATGCTAATGCAAGAAATTTGTTTGTTAAAGGTTGGTTGGGATGATCCAATACCTGCCCGCCTAATTCCAGAGTTGGAGGCAGTGAAGGCTTGTTTTGCTGAGGTGGACTCAGTAGCCGTACCGCGACACATTGGTGTCACGAGGGATTCTACATGTGAGATTCATGGGTTTGCAGATGCATCAAGCAGGGCATATGGATGTTGCCTGTACGTGCGTATTCCCAATGGAGATGAAACCATCGTCAGGTTGCTCACCTCAAAGTCAAGGGTGGCTCCTCTGAAAACTTTGACTATTCCACGACTGGAGTTGTGTGCAGCACATCTGTTGGCCACGCTGTGAGAGAAAGTCAAGCAGCTTGTGGACTTGCCAATCAAAAGTGTTACTTTTTGGTCCGATTCGGAAGTAGTATTGCATTGGCTGCAGACACACCCGTCTCGATTAAATACGTTTGTTGCCAACAGAGTGGCCAATATACAAGAACTAACGCCAGAGGTTGAATGGCGTCATGTGCCAACGAAACAGAATCCCGCAGACCTGGTATCCAGAGGATGCTCAACTCATCGCGTCCATTTGGTTCGATGGGACAGAATTTATGAGGATGGAACGCACAGATTGGCCCATAAACCCACATTTTGCGAATGAACCACCTCAGGCAGCTTGCATGGAGCTAAAAAAGAGTGCGATCATCGCGGCCGATGTCGCATCCGCTACCGTGATGATAACTTCATCTACTGCCCAGGATCCCATTGTCGAGCTCATAGACAAGAATTCGTCGTATTCAAAAATCTTGAGAATAGTCGCATATGTGTTGCGATTTATACGTGGAAAGAAATGTAAATATGAATCTGTCGTTGTAGGAGCTGAAGAGCTTGAGTCAGCATTTTTGGCAATACTTTCTATACTACAGAACATGTATTTTCCTGACGAATTTAGCAAATTGAGCAAATCTGCACCACTGAAGCCATCGCTCCAAAAATTGAGTCCGTTCGTGCACCAGCATGTCTATGGTGAACGTGTCTAGTCGCTTTTGCGTGTTGGAGGCCGGTTATTAGAAGCTCCATTACCACACAATGCAAAGTTTCCACTGCTGATGCCCAAAGAGTCTCGTTTTATAAGGCTTTTCGTTTCATATCTGCATCAAAAACATTGCCACATAGGGCCTAGAGCTTTGGTAGGACTTCTTCGACAGCATGTTTGGGTAATTGATGCTCGACGACTCTGTAATTCTGTGGTCAGAAAGTGCATCCAGTGCTTTCGGTACAAACCGACCCTAGCATCTCAAATAATGGGAAACTTACCCGCTGATCGTCTATACGTAAATAGACCCTTTGAGATCAGTGGAGTGGACTTTTGTGAACTTTTGAGCACCTCATTTTGGAGGACTGTGGGAGGCGGCCGTCAAGTCGGCCAAAACACTGCTGATCAAGGCCATTGGCAGCGCAGTTCTCAGGCAAGACGAATTGGAAACCGTCCTGGTGGGAATCGAAGCCATTCTCAATTCGAGGCCAATGGTCGTCGACAACACCAGCCCCAACGATGGCGAAGCAGTCACTCCAGCACATCTCCTAATCGGAACAACTCTCGTAGCGCTGCCATCCGCGTTGCCAGAGCCAGTCACAGACGACAAACTGAGTTACTTGCAGCGATGGCAGAGGATATCCGCAATCAAGCAGCGATTCTGGAACCACTGGACACGCGACTACCTGCTAGGGCTACAGCAGCGCGTGAAGTGGACCAAAGAAACACGCAACGTGGAACCAGGCGAGGTCGTTCTCATCTACGAGGACAACGCTCCCCCTCAACAATGGCTAATAGGAGTCGTAGAGGAAGCCATCAAAGGCGCTGATGGAAAGGTGCGAGTAGCGACCGTTAGGACCAAGGCTGGCTTGTTCAAGAGAGCCATTCACAAGTTGGCACCCCTACCGGTCGAGTCTTCAGGTTCTGGTGCTGCAACGTCAAGTGATTCAGTAATGCAGCAGACATTGTAAATATGCCCTTCAGGCCATTAAATTCACTTCTAATATGCCCTTCAGGCGAATCTAGAAATATGATTGTTTGTATTGAAGCCCTGCGGCCTTTCAACGCGGCCGATGTTTGGTTCTTTCATTAATTTCATTAATTTAACAAATTGTTCAATTCTAAAAACTATAGAGTCAGCCCCCTTTGTAAGGCTCTCTTATATTCTCTCTCTATCGCCCTCTATTATTGTATATACTTACATGCATATTGAAACGGCGGCTGCTGCCTTTGCTGCAGTCGCCAAATTAAAGTCAGTTGAAAAGTTGAAATCAAAGTAAAGGGAAGTGCGTTTGGTTGTGGTACAAGGCGGGTCCAAGGTTCAACAAGAAATCCTGAAAGACGATCAAGTTGTTGAGAGGCCATTATTGGAGGTCTCGTTATCATCTCCGCCAGTGTTTGGATTTGGCGGATCAAAGAGTTTGAGGGCACTCCCAGGTACTACGGAATGCTTTTAGCGATTCGTAACAAGATCACTTGTGAGGCAGACTCTGTGTTGGAGGCGTACAACACGCCACTTAATTGGATGGCCATATCAAAATGTCAATCGGCAAATTACGCAGACAGGCGCTATCTAAAGACACTTGATTATCAGCTTTACTCCCTGAGGCATCAAAATCTAACCATTACAGAATTTTACCGGACAGTGTGCAGCCAACTCTTGCTTATTTTGAGCCAGGTAGGTAGTATGGAGGCGTCTCCAGAGACAATTAGAGTGCTAACGGGGCTTTACCGCGACAAGGCATTGGACACGTTTATTAGGGGACTCATTGGAGACCTATCTAGGCTGTTAGCAGTTAGAGAGCCGCAGGACTTAAGCCATGCACTGCACCTGTGCAATGCCCTTGAAAATCAAAGTGCAAGAAATGCCGCGTTCCCAAGGGAGGCGTTTGGCACACAAGGGCAACATTTCCCTCAGATTCAGCAACCTAGACTTTTTTCGCGACTAAATCCCTCGCATGCTCAGCGGTACAGCTCACCGCCGACTGGTGTGCAACAACAAGGTTCGGTTTCGCATAGAACTCTCGCTCCAAAAACGGCAGGGAATGTAATGGCGCAACCAAATCAGTTTGACCAAACTAGAAGTGCAGATTATTCGAGCAGGTCTCGCAACGATGACCAGTATTAAAATCGTCCGACAAGCTCCAACCAATACAAGCCAGCGGTTCACCCTCCGAAGCAATTCCACCTCCAAACCAACTGTGATGTCGAGGGAACGAAGCCCGATCTTAAAGTAGAAGAGGGCGAATGGTGTCCTTTGGCCATGGAACAAGAGGGCGGGGGCGAACTTCTCGACCCAGGAGCAAGGGCAAGTGCAGCCCTCCGAAATGTCTGACATTCATTTTTTAGATTAAAAAATTCCTCGCTGCCCTAAATTTCTCATTGATACTGGATCGAAACAAAAAATTATAATACCCCATTTAGTACCCAAACCGAAACCTAACAAAACGAAATTCTTTGTAAGCTCCATAAGAGGGAAAACGCAAATTACTCATCACTGCTACGTCATCATGTTCGGCCAATTCACACCGCTTAAGTTTTATCTCCTGCCGGTGCTCAATACATTTCATGGTATTTTAGGTAACGATAGCCTAAAACAGCTAAAAGCAGTAATTGATACAAAAAACGATTTTTTAGCGCTCAGTAACAACTACAGAATCAAAATTCACAAGCTAGTGTCTAGCGCGGTCAACAACATAAGTGTAGACACCAATCATTTGGGAGAGCGAGAAAAAAGACTTTTAGAGTTGTTACTGAAAGACCATGTCGAGCTAGTTGCGGAGCCAGATGCAAGACTGACCTATACCACTCGGGTAGTTGCTGAGGTCAGGACCAAGTCCGATACTCCTGTTTATAGCAAGCACTATCCGTATCAAGCCGCATTACGTACGGAGATTGAAAGGCAGGTTAAGGAGTTGCTTCGGGACGGGATAATAAGACCATTCAGATCCCCATACAACGCGCCCGTATGGGTGGTGCCAAAAAAACACGATTGTACAGAAAGGGATAAGTTCCGTATGGTCGTTGACTATAGGGAAATAAGCCTCAATACGATAGCGGACAAATATCCCATGCCCGAAATTAATGAAATTACAGCTCAGTTGGGGCGCAACAAAATATTCTCAGTACTGGATCTGGAAAGTGGATATCACCAGATTCCACTGGAAGAATCCGATATCGAGAAAACGGCCTTTTCAATTAACGGGAGAAAGTTTGAGTTCACTCGACTCCCGTTCGGCATGAAGAACGCCTCAGCCATCTTCCAAAGGGCAAAGAATGAAGACGAACATGTCGAGCACTTGAAGAAGATATTTATAACTCTCCAAGAGGCCAATATGAAGGTACAAGCGGAGAAATGCGAGTTTTTTAAAAGAAATTTCGATTTCCTTGGACTAACAATATCGGATGCAGGTATTCAAACTAACCATGAAAAGGTGAGGGCGATTGAAACTTTTCCTGTACCCACAACCTTAAAGGAGTTGCGATCCTTTCTAGGCCTCTCCGGATATTAAGATAAGGGCTCTGCTTGGCACTTCAATTGATGCGGCCGCTTATTCACGCCGAGTTTGGTGTACCTGCGACCTCTTCGTCGCTGGTAGCCGTAGTTACGGAGATTTGATATCCGGAGTCGGAGATTTATGAATCCGATATCGGTGAAGTATTAATCCGATAGAAAAGGATGAAGCAAGTTCTTATTGCTTATAAGAATGATTAAGTTTATTGACGTTGAATCGATGGTGATCGCTTAAAGACTAAACTTAGGTGGTAAGCTTACAAGCAAGCAAAGCTAAGAGTATGGCAAGCTCGATGGCGAAAGCTTGCTTTTGGAAGTTTGTACATCTCTTGTTGGTGTATATGATAAATATATATGACTATTATAGGCGCTTTATAAAGGACTATGCTAAGGTGGCCAAACCACTGAGCGTCCTGTTAAGAGGAGAAGGAGCCGGGTGTCCAAGCACATGTCCAGCAGAATCAAAATTGAATTGAACAGAGAAGCTCTAGAGGCATTCGCCAATCTAAAAAGAGCACTATCCTCGCAAGAAGTCATATTGGCGTACCCTGAGTTTTGAAAGGAATTCTACCTTACGACAGACGCCTCCAACTACGGAGGAGCTGTGTTGGAGCAAGGGGGAAACTCGCAGACTTTATCCAAAGCCGAGGAGAGCTATGCAGCGAATGAGAAAGAAATGCTCGCGATAGTGTGGGCGCTACAAAGCCCACGAATGTATCTGTATGGCCACGCAAAGGTTGTGATACTCACAGATCACCAACCCCTGACCTATGCTCTGAGCAACAAAAACCACAATAACAAACTCAAAAGGTGGAAAAATTTCCTGGAAGAGTACGACTACGAGTTAAGATACAAGCCGGGGACATCGAATGTAGTCACGGACGCACTGTCTAGGATTTCTACAGGTCCTCAAATAAACGAGATAGCTGAAACCACGGATGATGGAGAAACCTCTATTCCTAGCTTGATACAAAGAGTTGAGGCGCCAGTCAATGTGTTCAAAAACCAAGTTGTTCTATGCCTTGGTGATTCAGCATCTTGCCTAAGAGAAACGCCTTTCCCTGGGTACCAAAGGCACGTAGTCTCGCGGCCCAATTATGACACTAGCGACTTAATCCAAATTCTCCAGGAGAAATTAGTATCGAATGTGATAAATGGTTTAGCTGCATCAGAACAAATCCTCAGGCTAGTTCAGACCATCAGCCCACAGCTGAGCTCGTACAAACTTCGATTCGCTCAAGAGCAAGTTCAAGATGTTCAGGTGGAAAGCCTTCAAAACGAAATAATAACCCAAGAACACAGGCGGGCGCACAGAAACCCATCTGAGAATAAAGCCCAAATTCTTCGGAAACCTTTCTTTCCAATAATGAGTCAAAAAATAACCGCAGTCACCAAAGCTTGCACAACATGCAAAGAGAACAAATACGATAGACATCCACCCAAGAGGGAAATCCAACCGACACCTATTCCAAAATATCCAGGTCAGATCGTACATGTCGACATCTATATAACGGAGAGACACAACGTCCTTACCGGACTAGATAAGTTCTCCAAATACGCTCAGGTTAGAATTCTGGAATCCAGGGCAGCCACTGATGTCAAGACCCCTTTAATTGAAATGTTAATAGCTTTCGGAATGCCTCAATGGGTTATAGTGGACAACGAAAGGTCACTAAACTCGGCTGGCATTAAAGAGCTAGTGCTGAATATGGGCATATCAATTTACACTACCCCGCCGTATGCGTCAACTAGCAATGGGCAAGTTGAGCGTTTCCATTCGACGCTGTCCGAGATAATGCGATGCCTCAGGGGGGAAAGCGGAAATCTGTCTTTTGAGGACCTTCTGTTCAAAAGTGTCCGGGCATATAATTCATCCATGCACTCTGTCGTAAAGCAAAAACCGATCGACATTTTTTTCAGGTAATCGTGTCCAGATGACTCACAAGTGATCGAGGCGGAGCGGAGCAAGGTAGAAAAAAGAATAAGAGATAAACAAAACGCTGATCTGGAATACCATAATAGAAACAAGCAGGACACTAGACACTTCGCAACAGGGCAGGAAGTCTACTTTAAAATTGACAAAAGGCTAGGGTCCAAGCTCACTCCTAAATTTAAGAAGCAAATCGTAGCAGAAAACCTAAATACTACTATAAGAACACAGGCAGGGAAAATTGTACACAAAAACAATTTAAGAACTTAGAAATACCGATTACTGTACCCACTCTGCCACATATTTTTTAAAATTGAATCTCAAGCACGGTAAACTGTAGTGTATGCCTAGCAATAAGTAAAGGTTATCTGGATCAATCCCCATTCGTTCCTGGACACTGAGACCCTATGCAGTCGCGAGTCACGATCTGCCACAATCATCATCTGTTGTAAACCTGCGCAAGGCGTACCAATACCGACAAGAACTCCGCTCAACCGCCTGCTCAGTCAATTCGAAAGGAAGATCCTTTGAATAAATAATGGATGCGGCACTCCAGTAGGCCGAAACGACAGAGACGCAATAGAAACCAAAGCCCGAGGTCCACCACGACAGCCATAAGGCAGTGCAGACCCGCTTATCATCGGGAGGTCGCGTCCAACGACGTCCGCATTTAAGAGGGGAGGAGTTAACACCCTAGTCCAGTGCAAATTCATCGCAAATACACTGATGTCGTACCACCGTGCAGTTTCTACATTCTGACACGCTGGCCATGCCGCCAGCATTGAACACAATGCACAGAAGCGACCAGCGTCAGCAGCGAAGTACAACGGCGGCAGTCACAGCAGCAGCGGCGACGGCACCAGCGACAACAGCGACATATGGGAGAGGGAAGCTTTCAGAAACAACTGTATTGAGTTGTAAGCTTCAGTTCTAATAAATGACTCATCTGTAGAGGTTGGTCTCCTCATCATTGGAAAAGAAAATTATCTTTTCTTATCTCGTATATTAGCAACAAAAAAATATTTCCTTCAATATCTTGATAATATGAGCATGGTTCATTCTTACATGCAACAAGACCAATGTCACAAAACGCAGCATTTAATTTTAAATTCCACTCTCTGCCTGCTTGCTTATGACCATAAATGGCCCTATTGAGTTTAAGCACCTTTCCTGCATAGTTTTTGTCTACAATTCCTTCTGGTTGATTTATGTAAACCTCTTCACTTAAATCTCCGTTGAGATATGCCGTGCAGACGTCCATTTGGTGACGATGTAACTTCAGCTCAACTGCTAGAGCTAGTATCAAACGTATGGTTTCGTACCGACACACTGGTGAAATTATCACTTGCAGCCAACTACCTGCTGATGCTTCGGCATCTCCGTCAATGTCCATGAACCATTGGCTATAAGCGACTTGTACTGAGTCCATTGCTACCTTCCAATATGTTGCATGTTCTCCACCGACTGCTTCCTTATACGACTGTGGTAATGGTAACTCTCCTGCAAGTGAAACATTCAAAACGTTGAATATCTTTCTCGGACGTCCTGGTTTACTAGTCCAAAGTAGTTTTGGCCTTCCCGGTCCAACTTTGGCTGGTCCCTGCTGTTCAAGCTCTCCATCGGGGCTCTGGTCTTCTGGATCTTCATCCAAACTCTGCTGTTCAGGACTTTCAACTATATCATCTTGCCAAGCACCCTCTTCTTCAGCTCTAACAAATTCTTCATTGGACAATACCTCATTACACTCATCAATATTAACATCCTCCCGCAGATTATCATGTTCCACATTTTTTTGAGACAATGTAACTATAAGAGATCCATTTCGTATATAACATGCCGTCTGTATCGCCTCAGCCGATAAAAATTTAGCCATTCCACATGATTAAAGTAAAGTATGAGTAAAGCTTCTTTAAGGTAGGTGTTTAGGAAAACATTTTCAAAATTTCGATTTTTTTTGTGGCTTAAATCATGCGTTATAATGTTAATAACATCCCCTGAAATGTTAAAGCAAAAAAAATTATTAATTTGAGATATTTTGAGTTTTGTACAGGTAAGGTACAGATAAATGTTGTCGAAACTTTAAGTGCGATTATCTCGGAACCACTTTTTTCAACCTGGTGGCACGGATTGCGAGTCCATTTGTTGACCGATTTTCTTAAACTTTTTTTTTAATTGCTTGTAATACCTAGCCTGAACTAGGATATTTTTGATCGGTCCTTAAATAGCGGAGTTAGGGCTATTTAAGGGGTAAAAAAAGGTACATTTTCGAAATTTTGACTTTCAGATATCCTAGTTCATGCCATAGCCACATCGATTCCCAACAAAACCTCATTTCAAATTTTTGTTTCAAATGACGCGTTCTCTGGGAATCAATGCCACCATGCATCTATGTTTTTAAAAATGGGTCAACTTTGAAGCGGGCGACAACCACAACCGCTGCAACAACAACAACAATAAAATTTTAAAATTTAATTTGATCAACTATCTATCGAACAAAAAAACCCTTGCCGATATGTCTTAAACTTTTTTCTTGGGCCGTTTTTTCTAAACACCTACCTTAAGCTTCCATAGTTTAAATGGCCATATCTGTTATGCCAAAGTGTCTCATGTCGCTGAACTGCTCCAAAACATTTATTATTTTGCTTAGGTTTTCCTTTACAAATTACTTATCTTATTTGCAATTAAGATCCGCGATCCTTTGTCACTTATTATGGCAAATTTGTTATTGAGTTTTAAGGTATAACCTCCTTCGCCAAAACGAGCAACAGACATAAAATTTCCTTTGATAGCAGGCACATATAATACAATTTTTAATGTCAACTGACACAGGTCAGTATCAAGTAGCACATCTCATTTGCCAAGCGATTTCATAACACTGTCATCCGCCAATGTTATATCTTTAAACTGTTCCATTAAACTGTGAAATTTACTACGATCACAGCACATATGCGCAGTCGTTCCACTGTCCAAACACCACTTCCAACGTTGTCATGAGCTCAGGTCCGCCGCTGCTAAGCCTGCATATGAACGCTGCTGCGATGTAGATGCGCATGCCTTTCCTTTATTCTTCTTATTGCACTGATTCATGTAGTGACCTTTCTGTCTCCATTAATGGCAAGTAAGGTCTTTCTTAACCTTTTTGTAAGATCTTGTTTTTCCATAAATCGCATTTGGCTCACTAATGACAGTAGTTCTTTGGGCTCCTTTTCTCTACGCCGACCTTCCTCAAGTAATTTAACATTCAGAACATCCAAGGAAGGTAATCTGTCACGCGTTTCAATGGCTATGACAAAATTCTCGAAGTCCTTGGATAAACTTAATAGTAACATTATTACCAACACCTCATCCAATAGCTATATTTTTATCTCTGCATGCTTATCCAAAATTGAGCAAAACATATTTATGTGTCCAGAAATATCATTATTTTCCTGCAACTGCAATCCTAATAGCTGTGTATATGGAGTTACCTTGCGAACTGGTCCACTTGGCTGATGTACGTCCTTGAGTTTTTTTCATGCATTACCCGCTGTTTTGCAAGCCTTGATATAACACAGCTGTGACGGTTTTGTACTTAATATAATCAAGACCAAAACCTTGTCGTTAAGTCCGTCGCATCTTTTTCCACCTTCTGGCAATGATGTCCTCCCGTTTTCTATCACAGTCCAAAGTTCTGCTGTTCCAACATGCTTCGCATTTGCACGCACCAGGAGTCATAATTATCCTTGTCCAATTTTTCAATTTGATACATTGAACTCAAAATTATCCTTCGACCAAAAATGAACCAACAAAAATACTCAGCCCTGCCTATCCTGGGCCCATAACCTGTTGAGATTGTAAAAATATTATTTTTGTTGTATTTTTGAGACCGAATAATATAACTTTATGTGTTCAGATTCAGAAACAGACAGAATAATTTCCATTAGAATTTCAATATCTGAAAGTATGTTTTGACAGACATTTTATGATTTGCATTGATTTTAACAATTACCATTTTCAGATTTGGGTAGCGGACCTATAGCACCACTACCACTCTGTCAAAAACACATACAGGAGTGTCTGTTATGATTCAGGGTGTTTTAGTGTGGATCATAGTTTTTGATTTTTGGCATTTTGGACATCTATGTACGTACTCTTTTATTTGACGCGTCATATTTTCCAGTAGTAGTGTCTTCTAATTTTATTTAGAGTTCTTGTTATGCCACTATGTCCCCTTTGGATTGAATCGTCAGTAAGTGTAGACAATATTGCTTCTTTTACTTTTTATTGATTTCTTGAATTAGGGTCACCGGCTTGAGTAGCGCTACTCTTAGTTGTTGTAAATATATGTTGCCCATATTTTTTAAAGAATCAATTGAGATGGTTTCAAAGATCTTTTCGTACGGTGCCACTTTGAGTTGGGTGATACTATTTATACCGGTTTGTTTTTCAAGCCTTTGGAAGAACTGACCTAAGTCTATAATTCCATCGGTGTAAAGATCGCCAACATCAATTCTTGGAATAACTTTATTTCCATGTTTAAAGAAACACATCTTTTCTTTTATGTGCACTTTTCGAACATCATCATTTTTAATGACTTCATATACGTTGGGCTTGGAAGCTTGTTCAAGACTTTGCCTTGGCATAAGTTCTTGTTTATTTCCTGCGCAGGGATTATTTTGTCTACTTTGTTGCCTGGTAGTGACTTTCAGGACTTTAGTTTGAATGCTTTTTAGTTCGGATATAGTTATCCTTGATATGGCGTCTGCCACAAAATTATCTTTCCCCTTTAGATACTCGACTGTAAAGTCGTATTCTTCTAATTCGAGTCGCATGTGTGTTAGTTTGGAGCTTGAGTTAATCATGGAGAATAAGTAGGTCAAAGGTCTGTTTTCACTGTGAAGTGTTTTCCCCAATATATGGTCGAAAATGTATAATTGCCCAATGAATGGCTACTAATTCTTGTTCTGTTGTACTTTAATTACTTTCACCCTTATTAAATGATCGTGATGCGTATGCTATTGGGAGTTTGATTCCATTGTGGTTTTAAGTTAAAACCGCTCCACAAGCTTTTTAACTTGCATCCGTTATTATGACAAATTCTTGCTAAAATCTGGGTATTCTAATAAGGTTGGTTGAATGAGTTTATCTTTTAGATATTGAAATGCGTTTTGGCATTAAACTGTCCATTCAAAAGGAACATTATTTTTACATAATCTGCTTAAGTGCCGTGAATAGTAGGCGAAATTTTTAATAAATCTTCTATAATAATTGCAAAATGCAACGAATCTTCTATCCGCTTCATGCGGGGCTGGATATTTTTTAATGACGTCATATTTTGTGCAATGAGAAATGAGCCATTGCTCGTTGAAACGGATGTAAGATTTCTTGAACTTTCTTCGAGTACAATTTGCTTCAAGCCTGACATTAAGTCAAGGCATGAGAAGTACTTAGCTCTACCTAGTTGATCTAAAATATCATCAATTCTAGGGAGTGGGAATTTCTCGGATAGCAGTTTCTTATTAATCTGACGATAGTCAATTACTAATCGCCACTTTTCCTCTTCTGAGCACGGAAGGGCTTTCTTTGGACCAAGTAAACGTGGCCTGTTATATTCTGATACAGACGGTTCGACTATGTTATTTCTGATAAATTGTTCAACTTGTCTATGTGTCTTCTCGGTTTGGCTATGCAGACTTCGATAGTTCTTTGTAAACACCAGTTCAGTATCCTTTTGTCTCAATTTCTGTTTGTAAAAATTGGTTGTCGTGATTGATTCGGTCTCGAGTCCGAATACGTCGCTATATTTGCTGCACAATTATACTGAATGTTGCTTGAACTGGGGTGGAAAGTTTTTAGTTGATTGTGATCGTACAATGTTTTCCCTAGTTTCTGGGGTTGTTTGAACTACATCATAGTTCGACAGTGATCCTAATTTGACACCATCTAAATTGACTACTTGGTCATTATTTAATAATCGGACACATGATTTTTGGGACGCTGCAACTGTGTTTGCAACGAAAATACCAGTTTGGATCTCCTGATTTGGTATTAATTAGGGCTCGACATTTCAGACGTGTATTTAGTTACACATGTACACGTGACACGTTTATACCAACGTGGTTCGTGTTTCAGGTGTTTAAGGTTTTACTGAGCACGCGAGTTATGTATGTATCCTCAACTCTGTACCCTTTCCCATTGCATTTTCCTCCTCTAACTCCTCAACACTTCCATTTGGTTCCACTCACTTCCATTTCAACCAGCAACAGAAGTGTTAATTGTTGTGAAATAAAGAAATTGATTAAAATATTATACATTAAAAATTAACATTTTACATAATTGGCGCAGCCGGATAAAACCAAAAAAAAAAAATCACATTTAACTAAAGTTATGTGCAAAATGCGAGCAAAGACAATATTTAACTAAAGTTATATGAAAACATGCAAGCAAAAACAACGCTTAACTAATGTTATGTGAAAAATAAAAAGGGCGAGCAAAGGCAATATTTAACTAAAGTTAAATAATAACAGACAAAAAAAAAACAATAACTGAATTAAAATGAAACAAAAAATTGCTTACATACAGCAGCAGTTCATCTAATACAAAAATGCATACATACAAAGGCAGCAGCCTACACACTTAGAAGACAGCATTCAATGGAAAAAAATCCCAAAAGTGAAAAAAACCCGTGCAAAAGCAACAGAAAGACAAAGCACCGTTACCCAAGAGAATACAAAAAAAAAAAGAACAAAAACAAGTGGAGTTCAACATAGAGAGAGCTTCTTCCCATTTCCATTCGCTCTCACCAGAGAGGATTGGAACATCAATAAAACATTGAGAGGATCTCATCTCTCTCACTCTCTTGTGATTCTGGAGCATGTGGAATCGAACTACTATTTTTTTGTAACAACCATGGCGGTGGTACTTCAATTATCACTTCGTGAAGTCATAAAGGAAGCTCAAAGTATCCAAATTTTTAGAGGGGACAACTCTTATGCACTTTCTTCGTTCATCTAAGAAGTCGAAACCATTTTCTCATTGGTTGATGGGGAGACAACTGCCAAAGCTTACATCCATCAAAAGGTGGTACTCAACACAATACAAGGAGCCGCTCTCTATGTTATACGTTCGCTTGGAACAAATCCTGAGTGGCTTGACATTAAGAAGGCACTAATCGACAATTTTGGCATCAAGAAATCGTATGAAGAACATTACAAACTAGCACACATCTCAGTTAACAAGGATATCGTGAGTTATTTTAAGCACCTTCGTAGTATCTGTGGCAAAATTCAGGAAAAGTTTGAATTTGATGACGAGAAACCAGCCGAATTCCAGCCTCAGCGTGTTGATAAATTTATTTTACGTACTTTTCTTAACAATATTACTGTAAATTTAGCTTCTGTGGTCATTAATGCTAACTTAACAAACATAAGAGATACTTTTCGGCTACTGGAAGAGAATGGTTTGATTCGCTCAGAAAAAAAACAGGATGAACAAAATAAAAGTCAATGAAATGATAAACAACATTTTGAAAATCACCAGACCCAATTTCCAAATTCAACATTTCAGCAAAACAATCAAACCTTTTGTCCAAATAATCAATTACAAATAAATCAGAATAATCACGTTCCAAACTCAAATCGATTTTCTAATAGAACATCTTACTCTAGTCGCCCATATACAAACCAAAATAAGTCTGCTCAAAATCAAAACAACAATAATAATTCTTTTCCGATGGAAATTTATCATTTGCAAGTAGAAGGTCATAATGAGGAACAAGCAAATGTTCTTATACCAGCCTCCAAAAATTATTACCGTTAATATAAATATCCATTAACAACGGAAAAACCATAGCTCTAATAGAATCAGGCTCTACAACTTCTGTGATAAATTCCGGCAAGCTACTCCAGTATAAACGTATACCTTTAAAAGAACCAATTCAATTTTCGTCTATAAATGGATTAATAAACATAACTCTTGAAATAATTACAGAAGTGCCTTCAGAATTTGACGAAGATTCGATCATGTCATGGAAGTTAACTAATCTGCAAGGGAAATGTTTCGATGCAATAATTGGACAAAACATCTTAGCTCCAATGAATGCTATCATTGACATGGGTAATCAGACTCTTACCATCAACAACCATATGAAAAAATTCTACCCTTTATGTCCATTTGCGTTCAATGAAATACATGTCCTTGAGATAATTGATATTGATAACAAAATTATAAATCAATTCTTTGAAGTCCTAAATGTCCAAGAAAGTCAGGCATTAGGACAGATTTTAGATCGATTAAAAGACCGCATTTATGTAAAAGGACAAACTCTTACTAACACAAATATCATTGAGCACGAAATTAAAACTACATCTGATAAGACAATCTTTACCAAAATGTACCGGTGTTATCCACAGACTCATGAACTTGAAATTTGCAAACAGGTCGATGAAATGCTTAAGCAAGGAATCATCAGAGAAAGCAATTCGCCTTATAATAGTCCTGTTTGGATAGTCCATAAAAAAGCTGATAATTTGGGCGAATCAAGTTGGAGATTTGTGTTCGACTATAGACCCATAAATGGTATAACTTTAACCGATCGCTTTCCTATACCAAATATTGAAAATATATTAGATAAATTAGGACGGGCACAGTATTTCACTACAATAGATTTAGCTAAAGGATTTCACCAAATTCTTGTGAGGCAAGAAGACCGGGCGAAAACAGTTTTCTTTACTCCTAATGGTCATTTCTCTATTCCTTATGGTCATTTCGAGTTTAACCGAATGCCTTTTGGTCTGAACAACGCACCAGCAACGTTCCAAAGACTTATCAATCACATCCATCGTGATTTAATCAACAAAATATGCGTTGTTTATTTGGATGATATCTGATATACAAGAGCATATTTGCGATATCACCAAAGTGTTTCAAAAGCTAAGCGAGGCTAACTTGAAGATTCAAATAACCAAATGCAAATTTTTTGCCAAAGAAACATTGTACTTAGGGGACATTTTGACACCTGAAGGTGTAAAACCCAACACAAACAAAGTATCTCAGATCCAAAATCTACAGTTACCAAAGAATACGAAACAGATTAAGTTATTCCTTAGCATGACAGGTTATTATCGCAAATTTATGAAAGACTATTCCAAAGTAGCTTACCCTATGATTATCTATTTGAAAAAGGAGTCAAACTAAACATAAACGATCCGAACTATATTCACTCATTTGAAAAGTTATTGAAAATAATAACCGAGTCACCTAATCTTAGGTATGCAAGTGCCGATGCTCTTGGAGCCATTTTACAACAAGATGGTCATGCTCTTTGCTTCACTAGTAGAACGCTAAATGACCATGATCGCAACTATTCTACAACTGAAAGAGAACTCCTTGCAATTGTTTGGAGCACGAACTACTTCCGTCCATACTTGTATGGTACCAAGTTCGAAATCCTTTCTGATCATTAGCCTTTACGTTGGCTTTTCATCAAATCGCAGGGGAAGATGAGCCCTAACCTAAACCTAATCCTAATCCTAGTGAGAATAACCTTGTTGTAAACTACATAAAAGTCGGAGAAAAACCAGTCGCTGATTTTCTAAGCAGGATTAACGCAGCTTCAAACGAAATAAATGTGATAAACGCTTCCACAAACTCTTTATACAATATTGTTACTGATGACTTAGACACAGTACTTTCGCGAGAAGAAGATGTTCATAATCAAATAACGATACCTGATACGGTTGTGAATAGATTCAAAGTACAGTTGATTTTAACGAGAACTAAGTTCAAGGAAATTAAAACAACACATAAAAATAAAAAGATTTTCATTGATCAGTCTGACATAGAAAACAACCTTGAACAACTCTTGAGAATGCACATAGAGAATGGTAAAGTTGGTGTATTTACAGAGTAAAATGATCACCAATATAACATTCTCCAAGAAAAGATCATTGAACTAAACGAAGGAAATAATAGTGTTAAATTTGTACGTTGTTACTACCATACAAAAGATTTAGTTTCAGAAAATGAGGTTTTTAAAGAAATTGAAAAATATCATAAGAACGAGACTGGTCTTGCAGGGATAAACGAAAACTATATTGTTCTGAAAAGATAAATATATTACCCAAATTTAAAAACTGACCTCGAGCCGGCTAAAACAATAATATTACATCACCAAGGTCACCAACCCGATCCACAAAATTAAAAACTTTTATCAATAAATTCATAAATAATTGTTCGACATGCAATAAAGCTAATACCTACCTACCGACATAAAACAAATAGTTCACATGGATTTTTACACCAACTCTAAGTTCAATTTCCTTACTTGTACTGATAGATTTTCAAAGTTTGCTAAAGCTTATTATCTAACCAAATAACCAAACCATTATCGAAAAAATAAGACTCTATAAATCTCAAAGAGGTCAATTCAATAAGTTAATATGCGATAATGAGTTTAATAGCATAAATATACTTGCAGAAAATATTGAGCTACATCTTGTAAAACCTAATAACCATACTGGTAATGCTGACGTAGAACATTTACTCAGCACAATATGTGACAAAATAAGAATATTATCTGTTGAACAAAAATCATTGAATATTAAAGGCCTGTTCCCAGGACCGCGGAAAATACATTTTTATGACGAACTCAATATAAAAAAAACAGCGGCGAAAAGTTTCCGCCGCTGCTTTTATTTTCTATGTTCTGAGGAAGCAAAAATAAATACACAATTAGCCTATCGATAGTTAACATATCGATAGCGCTTTGGATCGTGAGTGGACTGTAAAACAGCTGTTGCCAGAAACAAAATAAAGCGCAGTCAATTATTTTATAGTGAAAACTGGAAACAACGGAGGGAAAAAAGCAGGAGCGGAAAAGGCAGCGTACTGAAAGTTTTAACCGCGAGGACAAAGTTGCTCTTATAAAGGCAGTTGAGCTCCGACCTTGTCTGTGGGATATCACAGACAAAAAACACTCTGACCACATAAAAGTGAAGAGTGCGTGGGAATGTGTTGGCGGGGAAATAATAAAAGAAGGTTAGTTAATTGTATTGGACTTAATCGCATTAATTAATAAATGCCTCTCAGCGAATGACTGCAAAACCGCTTGACATTCTCTCAGATACAGTCTGAGGTATCATCGCGGCAAGCAAGCTAAAAGTGGAAGTGCCGGTGGCTGCCAGCTGGAGCAGCCATAACTTAGGGACAATGTTGACTGGGAATTTGCTCATTATTTTTTTTGTAAACGAAAAACAGCTGACCACCAATGTGGCAGTTTCTTTATTTTTCCATTTTGGCTTATATACGGCCATACTAAAAATGTATGTGGATGCTAAGTTAATAAATTGCAATTTCGCGTCCTAAATTTTCCGCAGTCCTGGGAACAGGCCTTAAGGACAAAATAAGCAATCAATTGAATTTTAGAACAACACATTTCAATCAATAACAAAAGAAAAACCTATAAATGTTGAAATTGGAAACTGTAATAAGGAAAATATATTTAAGAATATGCTAAGTGCGATAATAAAATATATTAACAAAAGAAATGAGAACAGAGAAATTTATACAAAAGAAAGAAACGAAGGATATATAAAAAACTATAAATCTTTAAAACACAAGGAGCCACCTAAGTTTAAAATTAGTAATTTGGAAAACATACATACCTCAAACATAAAAAGACAAATGAATCACGAAAACTGAATTGAAAAATGTTAGTAATAAAAAAAAATTATATTCTTTGTTATCAAGGGCAAAGCACTTAATTAGAATTTAAGATAATATCTTCAATTCTAGCGATGGGGCAGTTATGTATGTATCCTTAACTCTGTACCCCATCCCATTGCATTTTCCTCCTCTAACTTCTCAACACTCAACCAGCAAACGAAACAGAAGTGTTAATTTTTGTGGAATAAAGAAATTGATTAAAACACATTAAAAATTAACATTTTACATAATTCGCGTGTCTAAGGCGTTCGCATGTATGTTTGTACAAAGAAAATGATATGTGTTTGCTAATATAATCGTAAGATCATTGACAATGAAACGACAACTCAATAGAAATATGTGTGAGAGAGAAAGAGGCTTCAGTTCACAAGATTTTGTATCATGGCAAGGATATTATTGAATATAATATATTTCCAATAGGGAAGCTGTCTGAAGAAGCACAGGAAAAAAGAAACAAAGATTATAGATATTATAGGGAACATAACACCAGGAAAATTTCGAGAAGTGCCACGACTGAAGATCTCTTTCATATGCTTTTATCTTCATCTGATCCATTTGTTTCAAGTAAACGGTATATGTGGAAATCAGATTCATTTGACATGGATAAGGAAGCAAAGAATCTATTGGTTAAGAAAATACCTGACTTGTATCTCTTAGATATTTTAGAAGCTTATTAATTATATGAAATATGGATTAAAAGAATAAAAAAAAGCCAATTTTTCTAAAAGGGTAAGAAAATATATTGAATTTGCATGGGAGCTATACCTAAATGATATCCGATTAGCTTGAAACTTGGCAAAATTATGAAACCAACTAAACAAATGTGTTTGACAGAAATGTGGCACCTTACATTATTTTTTTGTATATCTCTGGTTCTGCTCACTCAATTTTAATAAATTTAATTTATTTGAAATCTTGAACGATTCCTAATCAAACAAAAATTCAAATTCAAAATATTGAGCGGTTCAAAAGTTACAGAATTTTGTCCAAGGCAAAACGATTCTGGACCACTGTGCGGTGTGTCGAATCAGTTTTCTACCGTACTTGACGGTGTACATTTCCTGCCTACTTTTCCGTATGACTTTACAGGCCATACTCTACCGGGCAACGCAATTGTCGCTCAGTTTTACAATTTTTTTTTACAATGGTTTAAATAAAATTTGCATTTTAAATTATTAATATTAATGCACGGTTACGCTCTTTGTAGCGTTCGTCTTTGACATTGATCTTCTGGGCTCAGCTTGTCTCGCTGGCGATGCCGGTGCCGGTTGCAACGGCTGCTGCTGATGTCCTGGGCCTATGAGCTCAGGCGATGCCTGTGCCGGTCCGCACCGGTCGCTGGGCACGTTATCTTCAGTTGTGGTATCTGTTTCATGGTGGGAGGCGTTTGTTTTATTTGCTCACTGAGGTTAGATATGTGTCTTGAGTTAGAGGGTGCTTAGTGTGATTTTTCTCTGTGCTGTAGTGGAGGCGGTTTGAGGTGTGAACCTTTATATGGTTACATTTGTAAGAAGAGATCTTAATGCTATACTTAATCTAGGCTTAATTACGGTAATTAGGAGTATGTCGTACCTGCTTAGAAGCACAGGCACCAAAGCTTAGATAACAAGTTGTGCTTAAGATAGAGCTATTAGCTTGAAGCTTTTTAGCTTTAGCTTTGAACGGTAAGCTTAGTAAGTTTAATGCTAAGCTTCGTTCTAACGCATAGTGAATGCCATAAGTTATACTACACCTATCTTTTTCGCAAAAAAAAAATAATTTATTGTTTTCAGCATAGGCTGGGATTCACATACTCAATGAGTTACGCTCTGTTGCCCTATATCTTTTTTGTAGATAAGAGATCTTAATATTATTACAATTTAATTTTTTTTTTATTTTATTTATTTATTTTTAGCCCAGCGCTGCAAGTACAATGAATTGACTTATAAATAATGCGCCAGTCACATCGGGTTCGAAATCATAATTTTAATATAAAATTTTAACTTACAATTTAAAAATGAATTTAACATTTATTACAATACAAGACAATTTTTACTATGAATGGACTTAAGTGTTAGTCTATTAATTTTATTCGGTCTGGGCTTACAATTTGTGTTTTATCTTTATTGTCTTAACAGTTATATTGTTGTTATTTCCTATTTCCAATACCTTATACTTTCTTAAGTATTGATTGTCTAATTTATGTCCTGAGTCATTTTTGATTATAACTAGTTGCCCTATTTTAATTGCTACTTCATTTGTTTTCTTATCATAATTATACCCGTTATATATATTCTCCATCAGCATCAACAGCCGAGTCGAGATAGCCATGTCCGTCTGTCCGTCTGTCTGTATTAACACCTAGATCTCAGAGACTAGAAGAGCTATAGCAACCAAATTTTAGATGTAAGCTAGTATTGTCTAAAGGAAAATCAAGTTTGTTTTTAAATTTTGGCCATGCCCTTTCCCGCCCCCGCAATAAAAAATGTTGAATATCTCCTACAATTTGTAAGCTATCGAGCTACAATTTGTAAGCTATCGAGCTCAGATTTGCAGTACAACAAATTTCACAAATCTCACAAATTTTCATAAAGATCGGATAATAAATGGCAGAGCTAAAAAACGTTGCATACTTATCTGAGCCGCATGAGGTTATTAAACACTAATTGCCTTGAGTTACGGGTATTTCGAAGTCGGGCAGGGCCGACCATAACTTACGCTCTCGTTTTTGTTTTTTTTTTGGTTCGCTTATTGCAAATTTGTGAGTGACATATTTTTGTGCATTCTTTTAAAATGTTGAGTTTTCAATTCATGTTTATGTAATAAATTTAATAATTGATTTTTTTTTTGTATTGGTGGTTGAGACTTGCGTTACCTCACCCACTAAACATTCTACCCCCCTCCCGATTCCCAGCGGGACCACCGTTAGGTATTACTTCGCCGGGGGGAATGCCCAAGGCTCTTCTAGGATTCTCTCCTTGAATTTAAGCCGTTGCGCTGTCTTTCAGCGCTGCGCAGTCGTTTGAGTATTGGTGTCCTCCCCACCCTCATCTTCTTTCAGTATTGTACAACGGACAGACAAAAAATGCGTGTTCTGAGTCTTCAAGTGCCTCCGCGCCCACACAGTGAGTACAGAACGGGCTGTCTTCGTGCTTAAACCTATGCAAATAAAATCTGAAGCACCCATGTCCCGTCAAGAGTTGCGTCAGGTAACAGTCTATATGACCATGTCTTCTGTCCAGCCATCTTCGTTAGTCTGGAATCAGGCTAAAGGTCCAGCGTCCGTTTGTGGTATTTTCCCACCGGTTCTGCCAGTGCATAGTTTGCCTGCGCAACGCGTCCCTGCAGTCCGCCAGTGGGCCAGCAATTGTTCGAGCCGTGATCTCAGCTGCTTCCTTTGCCATCATACCTAGCGGGATGATTCCAGCTACGACCAATGCTGCATCGTGAGAGACGGTGCGGAATGCGCAGCTCACTCGTAGGGCACATAGTCGCCTTACCGTGTTGGCAGTGCGGATATAGGAGCTATGTGCGGTTGCCTCTGCCCATACTGGTGCTGCATATAGTATCGTGGAGCTCACTACGCTTGCCAGCAGTTTCCGACTCGGTTGCTTTGGCCCTCTGGTGTTGGCCATGATCCTTGCCAACGATGCTGCTGCCCTGCTTGCCCTGTTGCTCGCATCTATGAGGTATGGTCGTGAGGTTATAGTAGCGTCCCCAATCCTGATGGTTGCAGCCTCTACCACCTTCCTGCTGCTAACTAGCACCGCTTCGGTTTGGTGGGCTGCCAATGCTAGTCCTGTTGTGTTGAGCCATTGGTTGATTATCGCCACCGCTAGGTTGCAGGTACGCTCAGTTTTCGCCAGATTCTTCCCCACGACGATTAGGGCTATATGGTCCGCAAATCCAATTCCATCTGCCCCTTGTGGCAGATGCAGTTTCAGTACGCCATCGTACATTACGTTCCATAATAGTAGCCCAAGTACGGATCCTTGTGGAACTCCTCCAGATATTGAGTATCTTGCAGTGCCGAGGTCGGTATTATAGAGCAGCACTCTGTCTCTGAGGTAGTCAGCCACGATATTGCTGAGATATGTTGGGACTTTAGTATTCTCAAGGGCATTCAGTATGCAGCTCCAAAAGGCATTCCTTATGTCGAGTGTTGGAAGTAGGCAGTATTCTTTGCTGCCATACTGCCAGCGGTCCCCTTCAATTGCATGGCTGGCTGTGTTGCATAGCTTGCTGACCGCATCTGTGTTAGATCTTTTCTTTCAGAAGCCAAATTGCATCACAGATTGATAGCTCTCCACTGAAGCTTCTATCATCGTGTGGATAATGCGCTCTAGAAGCTTCCCAGTAGTGTCCAACTTACAGAGCGACCTGTGGTTGCTGGCTCGTCTACTGGCTTGTCTCCCTTCGGGATAAGCACTAATCGCTGCGTCTTCCACCCACTCGGAAAAGTTCCTTCCTTGAGGCATGTATTATATGGCCTGGCAAAGGCATTTGGGTTCCATTAGGCTACTGTTTATAGCATTTTATTGGGTACTCCATCCGGTCCGGGAGCCTTTCCCTCCTTCACCCTTTTGGCTGCAGATAGCACTTCTTCTACTGTTACCTCATTTGCTTCTGGGGGCGGAGGCTTTACGTCTTCTCTCTGGGTAAGATCTTGCTGTGGGAAGAGGGTCTCAACAATATTTTCCATTTGCTGCGGGCAGGTTGGGGGTGGTTGACCAAATGCTTTCAGCTTCTTTGTGACAAGCCTGTACGCAAAGCCAGTTCGTCCAGGTCGTCCAGGTTTTTGCAAAACAGTTTCGCTTGCTATCTTTAATCAGACGTTTAAGCACTCGTCGCTTTTCTTTGAATGTTACCCGAAGCATAGAGAAGTCTGTTGTGCCCCGTGATCGTTGATAGCTTCGCCTGGCTTGGTTGCATGCAGTTCTGGCTTCCGCTTTACCTGGGGTCCACCAATGTGTTGGGCTGCGGTGGAAGGGTGATTTCCTCTTCCTGACCATAGAGGCGTCGCAGATAGCCTCCATGTGGTTCGCCATTTGATTTGCCATTTCTGTTGCCATTTCTGTTCCTCGTCCATGGTGTCTATTTTGTATAGGCAAGTGGGGGCCCTAGGCTTCACTTTAGTAGTACGACCATGTCTTACGGTGCAGATTTTTCTGTGGTCGCTGGCGGTATAATACTGCTAGCTTCCCAGTTCGTGCAACTTATTAGGCTAGTGCTTGCAAAATTAAGGTCAATTATGGACCCCCTTCCAGCCTTTTCGAATGTCTGCTCTAGCCCAGTGTTCAGCAGCACTATGTCGAGGCTTGCAATTGTTTCGAAAAGCGCTTGTCCTCTTGCATTTGTTGTTGGACATCCCCACTCTGTTGACCAAGCGTTAAAGTCGCCTGCGACTACCACGGGGTTCTTCCCTCGGATGTCATCAGCTAGTTGGGTCATGATCCGAGTCGCTTCCTGTAATTGTAGGCTTGGTGCAAGATAGCAACTATAAATGTACAAGCCATTTATCCTTGCCCTAGCATATCCGTTCCCGCGTTTTGGACTTCTTAGCTGGCTCTTTGGCTGTCCACAGCTCCAAATCGCAGATTTCTTTGCTTCATCTGCTAATCATTCCTCCAGAGTTTCGGTTCCTGGATTGCATCTATGTCGTGCTCCCTTAGGTAGAAGGCAACACACTTCAGGCTCGAGGTAGGATGCTTATTGTCCTGCATTTTATGCCGGGTACATAGCATGCACATAGGATCAGCCTTGAAGGCATTTGCTATGTGATTTTCTCCTCCGCAGTTATAGCAGCGCTTCATGCAGTTATCTTTGCTTTTGCAGTAGACCGAGATGTGGCCAAACTCCAGGCACTGGTAGCACCTTCTAGGTACTAGTTTTGGTCTTCTTATCTTCCCTTTCTCGAGCAGTTTCGTTGCCAGGGATTAGAAGTCTTTCTCATCTATAAGATCCCTCATGCTGTTGGTAATGGCTCGTTTAGGGATGGTCATGAGCTTCCTTAGCTCTCTCGCAAGATCGTAGTGAACGTAGGAAGCTCATGACCCTCCCTAAACGAGCCATTACCAACAACATGAGGGATCTAATAGATGAGATAGACTTCTTGCAAAGCACAATAATAATTGTGTGTGTATGTATATATGTGTAAGTGTATTTGTATTTTATTTTACTATTATGCGAGGGCGAATATCGCCGTAGCGCAGGGTTGCCAAATTTAGGCACTCCCTTTTATTTGGTTAAATTTTGCCGATGACAGGCAGACTTTTTTTTCCATGCCAATTACAGGCAGGATCGCCATGTAGTGGAGGCGGTTTGAGGTGTGAACCTTGAGTGACATTATTTGGGCACCAAGGCCGCTATTTATACGATTTATTTACATGGGTTCTTACGGGCTTTATATGGTTACATGTGTTAGAAGAGATCTTAATGCTATACTTATTCTAGGCTTAATTACGGTTATTAGGAGTATGTCGTACCTGCTTAGAAGCACATGCACCAAAGCTTAGATAACAAGTTGTGCTTAAGATAGAGTTTTTAGCTTGAAGCTTTTTAGCTTGAGCTTTGATCGGTAAGCTTTGTAAGTTTAATGCTGAGTTTCGTTCTCACGCATATTGACTACCATAAGTTATGCTACAGTGCAGTTTCTGTACCGACTCTAGATGATCGAGGTCGGCCGTCTATTTATTTGATGTGTCCCAACTTATTTCGCTGTTGGTCGCAAATATTAGCTTCTTTGATTTGAATAATACACTCTTCCTCTACTCACTCAGTATTAATATTCCTCTTTTTTTTTGCAGATTTTGTTGTCCTCGGTCCTCCTAGACCTTAGTCACGGTCGCCATGTGAAGATATTATTTGCCTCCTGTCCCTTGCCTCTCACTTGTTAGTGACCTCATACTCTTGTGCAGTGTTCTGCAGTGCAAAATTCTTCTGTTTTTGGTAGAGGCACCATGTGCACTCTTTGTTTGTCAATTTACTTCTGTTTTTAAGTATATCTTATGCTAAGCTGGAATGCAGCGGTCCTATATAAGTTAACAAGTTCCGTTGATATAATATCAATTAATGTGTTTTATTAAAATATCTTTGAGTCAATCGACCTCTTGAGCTTCTGTTTAAAAACTAACTTAAGAATATTTTATTCTTAAGCACCAGATTCCCTCAGCATGTCCATAAAGGTGCAAATCTACTAGGTTCCCAGCCACCGGGGTATTGATGAAAACGATATGGCAGACAGACTTGCAAAAGCCGGAGTCTTACTAGGCCCAGAAGAATCACTAAACCTACCTATTTCCATACAGACACTAAGCAGCAAAATAAAGGAGATGGCAGAGAAAAAAGCAGAGGTAAGGTGGAACAACCCGGAAAACCGGGTGCAGAATCCCTACAATTGTCTGCAAGACAAGAGACAAAAAACTCATGCACTATTTGCTACAGCTCCATGGAAGAGATTGTATACTGCTCATAGACATAATAACACACTGCCTAGCAGCCGCTCATGCGGTAAAGCTAGGCATTACGGCAGAGGACACCTGCAGGAAATGCATGGAACCTGGAGTCGCAGAAACACTCGAACACCTCATGTACAGCTGCCCAGCAATTGCCACGATAAGATTATGACTTCTGCACACCCCACGGATCTCTTCTTTTGAAGAAGCGGCCAAGAGGCCCCCAAAACAGTTATTTTCATTCGCCACAACGTCAAAGATCCTACTGGGTTTTTTGTTTTTAAGTGGTATGGACGATGACGTACAATGCGCAGTACGTTCAAGTAGCCCATGCGACACCAAGCCGAAGCTTCTTACGCAAGAACCCCAGGCAAAATAGCAGCCCACCTCCCGCCCAACAGACCGAGAGGCGCAGCCGACAGCGAGTGACACGTAAGAAAAATTTTCAAAAATTGTTAACTACGGGCTAAATAAGTGAAAATAGAGGTTTTTAACGCGGAAAGAGAATACTCCGAATTGATTATGCGGTAGAGTTTATTGTAATCAGCACAGAGGACACGAAACGGATCATGCAATGCATAGTTAGTAGTACAACGATTTAGAGATAAGGGGACAAGAAGGGATAATTTGACTAAGCAATTCAGATGTGTCGATTTCGCCATTAATTAGTCTATGTATGAACATTACACCAAGCATAACTCTACGGTTAAATAAGGAAAGAAGATTAATAAAAAGTAGTCTACCAGAATAAGATGGGAAACGGACCTCAGGATTACCGTTCAAACCACGAAGAGCAAACAATAAGAATTGCTTTTGCACGGATTCAATTCTATCTTGATGGGTCTAATATTGCGGACTTGATCCACACACATGATCCATACTCAAGAGTAGGACGGACAAGAGAAGTGCTAAGAATTCTGGTAGTGTAGGGACCGTCAAATTCTTTCGACCACCGCTTTATAAATCCTAGAACACTTCTGGCCTTATTAACAGTAGCGGTTACATGAGAGTTAAAATTGAGTTGATGGTCAAGAATTACCCCAAGATCATTTACTTCATTTAGTCGCTGCAATGCCACTAAATGCAGAAGTAACCTGGATAAACAAAGAATAAGAATTAAGAAATATAACTTTTTGGGTTCTAGTACTTAGGTAATCAGAAATCCAACTGAGAAGGTTAGTTGGAAAGCCGATTAAACTCATTTTGCAAGGAGTGATTAACAGAATCAAAAACCTTACTAAAATCCTTATAAATGACGTCAGTCTGCATCTTACCTATGAATCCTTTGATCACTGAAGATGTGAATTCTAAAAGGTTAGTGGTAGTAGATCTACGCTTCACAAATCCAAGTTGGATGGGTGAAATAATAGCACTACGTAAATGTTCCAGTTGAGATGTTATAATTCTCTCAAAAGAATTAGGAGTTGCAGACAACTTGGAAATTCCCTGTAATTTTCAACATCGGACTTATTACCTTTTTTATGGAGTGGAATAATAAAAGATTCCTTGCAATGGCTACTAGTGTGAAGATGCTATCTATGGTGGAGTATCCTTTTCTATATCCTGCTTGATTTTCACTTAATATGTACCGCTCTGCTACCCATTTTGGCAGCCGCTCCAGTAGTACTGAGCTAAACACTTTCATAATCGCATTTAAAAAGGATATGCCTCTTTAGTTAGACGCCTTTTTTGAAAATCGGAAATATTATGTTTTTTCTGAAGCTATCGGGGACATTCGCATCGGTAGCAATTTTGTTGTAAGCTGTTGGTAGGAATTCAGTGAGCTGGTTGCTGGGGTTTTTCAACTTTACTTCGTTTGATTGGTTTTTCCACTTCTGTGACTGCTATGGTGTGGTCCATGCCCGCGTTAAGTATTTTAGGAAAAGCGAAACTGTGACTAACTTCCGGGTTTCGTATATATAAGAGACCTTTGAAATGCTCTGCCATACTTGTTGCATCAGCTTTGATCAAATCACTCCCAGATTTACAGTTTATTCGTCTTACAAATGACCAGAATGCTTTAGAATCTTTAATGTTGTTAATGTCGTGGTCCAATTGCCTGTAAAAGTTGCGCTGCTTTTCGTTGCATAGTAGCTTGTACGTTGATTTAGCTGACTGATACTCCAACCTGGATCCATCTTCTAAATGATCAGAGTTTAGCCATGACTAAAGTCCGCTGCTCTAAACAATCATTATCAAACCATGGTGGTTTTCCGGCTACTTTTACGGGCTGTTTACCTTTATTAAAAACAATCGAAAGGAGGTCTTGGATATTACCCTTATTTCCGAAGACCTCTGTGATCAATTGGTTTCATGGAATGTGCTGCCAGAGCACTCCTTCTCTGACCACAGATACATAGAGGTCTTTCTAACATACAAGTGTCCTTCACCCAAAAAGATACAGAACCCGAAAAAGACAAACTGGGAAGTACAGAACAAACTTCTCTCACAAAAATTTGAACTGTCACCACCTTATACACCTAGGACGGGGAAACAGATAGATGATCTTGTCGATACGCTCACCAACGCGTATGCGGTCTCTTTTAATAGGGCTTGCACCCCTTGAAAAATAAAATTCACCTTTAAACCACCTTGGTGATCTGCAGAGCTTGACAAGCTCCGAAAAGGGTGCAGACTCTCATTCACCGTAGCCAAATATAACGATCAAATTACCGCTTGGGAGTTATATAAACAAAGGCTAAACACCTACAAGAAAGCTATCAGGAAGGCTAAACGGTCCTCCTGGGCCAACTTTGTAGTAATATAGAACTCACTTCTGATGCATCTCGGCTCAGGAAGATCCTGGCAAGCTCACCAACACCGCCAGGACTCTTACAAAAAACAGACGTAACCTGGACCGACTCAAGCAAAGAATCTTTGGTTCTTCTGCTATGCACTCACTTTCCTGAATGCTCCCTCAACCCAACAACTCAATTTAGGCCAACCGACCTTTCTACAAATCATGTGAACACCATTGTCACTGAGGCCAGACAGCAACAACACAGCATTGGGTACACAATGACTTGGCTTTACACAACCTATGAAAGCTGTCTCAAAATCAACTATATCCCCACCAGATGGAGAGAATCTAATGTGGTATTCATACCGAAAGCTGGCAAAGCTTTACATGTGAAACCTAATTATTATAGGCCAATCAGTCTACTCTCATTTCTACTCAAAACTCTTGAAAGACTTATAGACGCACACCTGAGGCAAATTATAAGTCCCTCTCATCTAGCACGCACACAACATGCTTACAGCAAGGGTAGGTCCACCGAAACCGTCCTGCACTCTCTGATCTCAAAGATTGAAAAATCTCATCTTTAATATTAATATTCTCTAGAAGCATTTCTCGACATTGAGGGAGCCTTTTATATCGTCCAACATAAAGCCATCATCTCAGCCTTAACTTTTGTGGATAAGGATGTGCCGCTGGTAAGATTTATCGACCAATTGGTAACCAGCAGGACGGTGTATTCCGAGCTTGGCGGTGCATCTGCTCGCAGATATGTTAACAGAGGCACTTCGCAAGGAGGCGTTCTCTCTACGCTACTATGGGTTGTAGCAGTTAGCCGACTGCTGCGGCTCATGGAGGCGGAGGGACACGTAGTGGTAGCTTACGCGGACGATATTGCCATTTTCAAATGTGGACTATTTCCAAATGTGGACGCTGTTTGACCTCATGCAGAACGCACTGACTACACTTGCTCAGTGGACAATATCTTGCCGCTTGGGCGTAAACACGGAACTAGTGCTTTTTACCAGAAGGTAGAAAATTCCTGATCTTATCCCCCCACAAATCAATGGAGTAAGCCTTAAATTTGGAGACAATGCCAAATACTTGGGGGTCATCCTGGATAGGAAACTACTCTGGAATGACAACATAGACGAGCGCATAAAAAGGCAATCGTTGCCCTTTTCTCGTGCAAAAACGCCATAGGCCGCAAATGTGGCTTTTCCCCTTCCATAGTAAACTGGCTTTACACAGCCGTGGTCCGCCCCATACTACTCTACAGAGCACTAGTTTGGTGGCCAGCGCTTGAGAAACAATCAGTTCTCAACAATCTGCATAAGGTACAGAGAAGTGCGGAAATCTGAATTAGCGGCGCTCTCCGAACAACACCCACGGAAGCGCTAAATACTATTTTCCACCTCCTTTCACTAGACCTTATTTCAAAGCAACTGGCTATAACAACATCCCTTAGACTAATAGAATCCGATGCCTGGAAAGGGGGTAAGTCGGGACACTCAACAATACTCAATGAACAAACGAGTATACCGTTAATCACTGAGTACTGTATACCACAAACGACGTTCGTCAAATCATACGACCATACATCAACATCTACACTGATGGCTCTAAGCTGGACGAAAAAGTAGGAGGGGGACTCTTCTCCACCAACCTAAACTTGAACTTATCGTTCCGCCTTCTTGATCACCGCAGCGTGTACCTAACTTAGCACACTACCAATCAGAGAAGGAAACGTCTTCATTTACTCAGATAGTCAAGCCGCCCTTAAAGCCCTTGACTCAGATACCAACAATACCAAAACGCTTACTGAATGCCGCTCATCTCTAAATGAGATCGCACGAGAATTCAGTATACTTCTTATATGTTTGCCTGGACACCGCAACATAGAAGGAAATGAGTCTGCGGACAAACTTGCCAGAATAGCATCGAGCTCCTTTCAGAGAAGAGCACGATAGGGATGCCTATGGCAACTTTTAAGCTCCACACAAAAGCTGAAACATGTCGTCTCGCTGCGGAAGGATGGAAAAACCTTTCCTCCCGTGCGGTAGCGAGGCTCACGTGGCCAACACTAAGCCTAAAGCGCACCACCACGCTTTTACTCCACAGAAGAGAACACATGTCGCTTCTGGTGGGAACCCTAACGGGTCACTGTCTTATCGGCAGACACGCTGCACGCCTAGGAGTCACTCACCATGACTTCTGCAGAAGCTGTAGGTACGAAGAAGATAAGGAAACAGTACAACACCTCCTCTGCTATTGTCCGCCCTGAGTAGAAGGAGACTTAGGACACTAGGTCAACATCTCCTACTTAACCTATCGGAGACATCCGATTTAGAGATCCCAGCTCTACTAAAATTCATTCTTCCCTCTCAAAACACAGTGTAGCGCAGAAAATGACCTTTCAACGGATGGTTGGTAAATAGCTATTTACCTGGAGAAACACAAAGCAAACAGTATTTGTTAGTGTAGTACACTTAATAAATACATTAGTCAATAGAAACTAAAATATCAACGGTTCGCTACCTAGTTTTTGTAATATTATACATAAAAGCCGAATAAATTACCTAAAATTAGTAAGTTTTATAAACTCTGAATGCCAGTCAACTTTACATATTCTAAACTAAAATTCTGATAAGGGTATCATATTTGATATCGTTAAGCAATTTCCTATAAGATGAATTTATTAAACATTTATTTAACGTTTGTTTTACTGGCTTCAAAAACACACAGCGAAATGTATAAAATAATCATCAAATAAATAAAGCTGTGATTCTCGCCATTCAAAAATTCCGACAGTACATAGAGATGATGCCATTCACCGTGGTTACGGATCATGCCACTCTGCAGTGACTTCATCAAGTATGATCCGAGTGGCTGCTGCGATTCCAAACCCTAGAGTTTGAGTCCAAGAAGTACCTAGACTTGATGCAGGAAGTACAGAGTCTGGGGTGAACGCTTCCTGATCTGGAGGTACATAATGGTCTAAATTTAACCCTTTAAACCCCCAAGTTAAAATGGGTGGACCTAAAAAATATTTCACTTCATATTTTTAGTGGTACGGCCACAAAGGTTAACTGATATTAATTTCACAGATCCACGAATCCTAGATCGTCCTTACGAAAACGATTCCTGAAAACCTTTCTAAAATTCCTGAAATTCAGCTAATCAATTTTCTCTCGTAAAGTAGCTTTTTATTTATTTTTTTAACTATTCTGAACTCGCACAATTTTGTTTTTTGCAAACCCATCCAATGGATTTCATAAAAATTATTAAAATATAGATTAATTAATGAAACTGCGCAAACAATTGAGTTTACTACATTCACAAAATTGGCGGGAAAAGTGATCAGCTGTTGAGTCACCGACATAATTTAGGGTTACCAACACTTTTAAAATAAAAAAGGAATGTTGCTGAACTGCATCAAATTCATGTGTGGCAATTTTATAATCCACACTGGAAAATAATTGTATTAATTCGGTATGATGCAGATCTGCATCACATAGGTTAAAAAAGGGTCACATCATAAAGGGTTAAAGCGCATGAATCGTGAAATCTGGTGGATGAGGTGGAGGACACAACCTGGAAGCTTTGGATGCGGGAACTCTTGACTGCTGGGAGAATACACAAGGCTCAGAGACTTCTGCGCACGGAGGCAGATCAAAAACACTGCAGACAGTTTAATTGGCCAGACATGTCGTTTTAAGTTAGGAATTTTATAAGGAGATGCGAAGCTTGTAAAAAGACGAAGGCACAAAATTATAGCGACTGTTCTTTCCAAAAGTTGTACGTGGCCTTTTGGCAAAATGTCCTCGCGCAAAAGGTGGACACGCATGGATTCTTGTCGTGGTTGATCACTTTTCGAAGCTTAAATTTTTAAAAGCAATAAAGGACGCCACTGCCAGTAACGTAGTGGACTTTCCTAGTGCACGAGGTTTTCTTTAAGTTTGACGTTCCCGGAGTGATCCATTCATTCTTGAAGAGTAGAGTTGTTCGAGTTGTTGGTAGCAACGCATATGATCTATAGGACTTACAATGACGTGCGGTTGGCGTGTATCACGCAAAAGATCTGCGTGCATGAAGCAATCAACCATACTGTCCAGACAACCTGCTTCGGTGATACATGCTGTGGCCATCTGATCCTGACAGGTTGAGCAGAATGTGGGTGTGGCCTTCGTAGGTCGGGGGGGTGCCGGCTGGGCTAAAATGATACAGACGGTATGAATAAAGGCAGAATAGTTGAGTAAAATGCTCGCGTAGCTGGTTTTAGGGTGCGCCATCTCCGCGGCGGTGTTGCAGTTTTACTTGGCGATAAATAAGCGAAGAAGAAGGCAGCTTTCATATTCTGTGAGATTCACAGTTTACTGGTCGTCCACCATCCAGTTTCGAAGCACTTTGAAATGAAAGTTTCAGTCCCGTCTGGCGACACCACCAAAAGCCAAAAAGAAGATCAAGAACCAAGTGATTCCGTTCCAGTCACCTTAAATCAGAATCAAAATCATTTCCGACGTATGGCCGAATGTGCCAAATCTGTAAAGTAAAATTAAACATATCTAAAAAGTAATAAAACAAATTAGATTAGGCAAATAATGTCCAGCAAGAAATTTTGTAATACATCTTTTCGTGCTAATTGAATAAGTATGAAGTTGTTTTGGCCGATTTGATTGGTAATCATTAGGCAGGGAGAGGGAACAAAAAGGGTGTCTGCACTAATGGAGGAGAGAGGAGTCTTGTGGAGTAAGGGAAGAATGGAGTTTATCGATCAGGGGGGAGTTGATCTTAATAGTCGTAAGCTAACCCCAGCTGGGCAAGCCCTAGCGAGATCGCGAGCAAAAAGTCCGACTTCTTAGGCCCGACCGCACCAGCAGAAACAGAATCCATGTAGGCGAACAAAAAGCCGCTCACTTCATCACGAGCCAGGGTGATTCCTGGTTGTGGCTAGCTTCGTCAAGAAAAGATGGACCCAAGGAGTCCCGCCATTTCGTTCACCCAGACTATCCCGTCATGCCCACTGAGGAGCGGCATTCCGATTTGAAAGGCCTCTGACATTTCGTCAATTTTGCCTGCCGGCCTACACAATCTACGTGCTCTTCCCATTTTTTTTATATGGCGGTCCGTTTTTAGCTTGTAATTCAAATCATTTATATTTTTCGCCACATTTATTTAAATTTTAAAAACTGTGATGCCTGGGCAGCATGAGTCTTCCACTTTGTGTTAGCATTAGTATAGCGTTGTGCTAGACGAGAAGAAAATAGAGTGACATTAGAATCCTGATTCTATGAGCTCATAGGTAGGACCTGTACTAGAGATTGATCCTCGATGGTGTTAAATACCCCCAAAAGCAATCAATCGAAAAGCGTACTCGTAGTAGAAGTCCAGTCCTTTAAGAAAGTACTGTTTTCAAGACTTATAATAAATGTCATCTAAAGTTGAATGTGGCAAAGGATAACAATGAGTCGAGTGTGAGTTTAAAGAAAGAGAGTAGGGGCATGTGAGCTAAGCTCAAACAAGGTTGGCTGCGTCTACCATCAGAGCAACTTAAAGTTCATTTGTTGGGCAGGACACCAATGACCAGGAAACCGGAGGGAAAACTGTATACGTGGATGCTGGTGTTAAAGTTTAAATTTGAGCTGCGAGGCAGTGTTAGTGTTGTCAAATGTGTAATCTGTATGTGTGAAAGTGGATAGCTTGATTGTTTTTGTTGGAGGGTGTGCATGTGGACCGGGTTGGATTATCACTCCCTGAACGCAGAGGTGAGCCGAGGCTTTCCACTTATGCGCACAGCAGAGTCCAATTCAAAAGTTGCGTGGAGTGTGGACATTGCTGAGAGCAAGCTTTCGACACCGCCGAAAACAAGCCCAGAACAGGATCAATCGATGTTTCCGCCATGATTATATAGAGCAATATATAGAATGATAACAGGATTTTCATTAATTTTCCTTTTGCCAAGTCAACAAAACGAGAAAACTAAACAATTCAACTGACAAGTTGACAAAAAAGCAGGGATGCAAACCGGTTCTGAGCTGAACCGGTTTTGAACCGAACCGAACCGCTTATTCCCGCTAGTGAACCGAACCGCAAGCAGAACCGGCTTCCTTTCAGAATTTATGAACCGAACCGAAAACCACAAAAAAAAACGTTCGGTTCGGTTCAGTTCGCTGACGAGTTTTAACGGGAATTGCTTTCCTCTAGCCAATGATTTTAATTAATTAAAAAATTTGAATCGATTCCCGAAGATAATTTTCAAACATTTCGTTCGACCCTATACATATTTAGCGTTGTCGGATCTGTATATCTTTTAAGGATGACCTGAAGAGAATTTTACAAGTCTTTTGCAATTTCCCGCAGATCTCTTAATTTACCTGTCATCAATCTAAATTTGTCTTTTCATTAGACAATATTTTCAATTTTCAATCTTAATCTGCCAATAAATAAGGGCATTCCTCCAGGAACTGATAGACGAGTCCTGGGAATCCGACATATTAATCTTTGCAGATTGCTCTAAGGATTTTAAAGATATTCGAATGGATTATAGGAATCAAATTTCAAAAATGGTAAAATAGCCACTTCACCGAAATCATATTTTATAATGTGCCTTTGTGAACCACTGAACCGAACCGAAACCGCGGTTCATTTAACTCCAAAAACCATGTTATGAACCGAACCGGCGGTTTAGAAACTGTGCGAACCACTGAACCGAACCAGTACTTATTTTCGAGTGGTTTGCATCCCTGCAAAAAAGGTTCTTCACAATTGAAATGGTTTAAAATTCCTCAATTCAACTTTTCCGCAGCTCAACACGGGGTGGCGAATACCCTAAATGTCTATCTAAAGTCATGGATAAAATGATTGCCAAACGTTTACAGTGGTTTGTGCAGTACAACAACCTAATTAACATTAAGAAACACAAATCAGTTTGAGATAGTCTGCTATACGCAGATCACCTGATAACTAATTCTCTTGCCCAAAAGCACACATCAATCGTCTCCCTTGATTTTTCCAAGGCGTTTGACAGGATTGGCTTACATGCCATTGTGGAACAGAATGGAAAGTTGGTCCGAAAATTATTAAATATGTTTCCAATTTCATGACATTTTGTAAATACATAACAAAAGTAGGTTCGCAACTATCAAATGTAGTCGCCATAGATAACGGGATACCACAAGGCTCTCCGCTATCTGTCATCTTATTTCTTGTTGCCTACGACAAATTGACCAGGATAATTGAAAACCATAGAGACATTGAGTTCTGCAGCTATGCAGACGACTTTTAACTCATTACACAGGGGAACAATATGAAACTTTTTTATGTTGCATGAACTTTGATGAAATGTAAGGTCTATGTTAGATCACGTAGTCTTTTAATATTTCCTATAAACATTTCGGGTATGAATCTATTTAGTTGGCCTACCATAAATTTTAACTCATTTTTTTCTGATCAGTACAACGATAAAAGTGCAACGAAATTTACGAAAATGGAAGGGTCTTTTGGCTATATGCTAAAGTGGTAAAAATAAAAAAAAGTCCACCGCTCTGGCTTGTACATGACGATCAAATTTGAAAAATTTGCCATAAACTAAAGAATAACTGTCTTCAAAGGCCAATTTGGGGACCTTCGGGCCGGCTGATGCTGCTCGCTTGTTTATTTTTGGCTGCATTGATATGTGTTCTATCGCATAAGACTCTTAAATCCAGATATTTGTGCTCACTGTGACCTCCATAATTTTATCAAAGCAAAAAAACATGTAAAACACATTTTCCGCTATATCTTTACAACAAAATCTGATGGAGCCAAACCGAGACCAGTTTGTGATCAGTGGACAAAACTGAACCAGAATTTTTCATCAAAGTTCATGCAACAAAATGGCTGTTCCCCTGTGTTATCAAGTTCCAAAAATCGAAAAATCTGACAAAGAACTGAGATCAGCTGTTTGAAGACATCCAAAACTGGGGCGATTACTCAGGCTCTAAGTTATCCCTTGAGAAATGCAAACAGATATACATCTGCAATAATCGGCAATTACATCGCAAGTCACATCAAACAGCACGGTCATTCAAACAGTTAATTCGTTGAAAGTTCTAGGAGTCACCTTGAATAAAAAGTATAAATAGAACAACCGCATAATACAGCTTACTAACTCCTTATCAAAAAAATTAAATGTGATTAAATGTATTGCAAGCTCCAAATTTAACTGCCACACAGCGACTCTTCTCTCAGTTCTGAAAGCCCTCATAGTCTCAAAGGCCGACTAAGGCCGCTCTTTTTCTTTATGGTCGTGCCCGATGTCCATTTTGAACAAGGTGAATGAACGCAGCAATAACAAGAAAGAAAGTCGGTCAAGCCCGACTATAGCATACTCTGTACCAACGAAATTCTACGCTCAGCATAAATTTTGATGCTGCAGTAGTAGCTGAAAGCAGCGCTGCTTCTGCGCTGCTGCAGCGAACAGTCTTTTGATCATAACTCGAAAACCGTTCATCCAATCTTCACCATTCCTTTAGCTGATCGATAAGTTATCCTTATTACTAAATATATCTAGAAGGAACAACCCACCTATCTTTAAAACTGTAGGAGATATGACGTTTTAAATTGCGGGGGCGGCAGGGGGCGTGGCCAAAATTGAAAATAAACTTGATCTGCCTGCAGACATAAGAAGCATATGTCCCATACATGTCAAGCCTCTATCTCTTACCATCTCTGAGATCTGTGCGTTCATACGGACAGACAGACGGACAGACGGACAGACGGACATGGCTATATCGACTCGGCTGTTGATGCTGATCAAGAATATATATACTTTATGGGGTCGGAGATGCTTCCTTCTGGATGTTACATACTTTTGCACAAACTTATAATACTCTATGTACCTACGGTACAGAGTATAAAAACAGCTCTTGGTGCATATCGCACGACGCCAACCGAAAATCTATTGTATAATGCTGGCATTGCACCCATAGAACTAAGACACTCTTTTCTTAAATACAAACTGTACGAAATCCTACTTAACTCAAACGACACACCAATCGAAAAAATTTGTAAAAGTCATGGTTTGAAAAATTGTAAGCGCACCATTTCAACCATAGAATGGGCAACAAAAATTTCAGAGACCGTAATATACCAATCACTCTTCTGAAAATCTGCAATTTGGTACCTTATTGGTTATTCAATAGGAATTTAATAGACCTCTCATTAAGAAAATACAACAAACAAAAGACGAATCCCATAACATACCAACGAGCCTTCCACAGTATCAAAGAGTTAACTCCAGACCGCAGGTTAATCTATACTGACGGATCCGCCTCAAACAACACTATTACATGCGCCATAACCACCGAAGAGTCAGAATTTTTCCAGAATACTCATCGGTCCTATCAGCCGAAATCATAGCCCTCTATGAGGCGGTCATATTAGTCAGCAAATACCACGGGAAGTACACAATCTGCGCAGACTCTCTCTCAGCTTTTAAAGCTATCTTAAACAGCAATAACTGTGATTATTATCGCAGATGAGTAAGAAGCTATCTTGCAAAGCACGATCGTAAAATAAAGCTAATTTGGGTCCCAGGACACACAAACATAAAAGGCAATGAAACTGCTGACGCAGCAGCCAAATTCGCCCAATCTGTTCCACTAATTTATACCGAGAATTTCAACAAAAAAAAGATTTAAAAAGATTTTCTTGAAAACCAAAATGGAACGTTGGAACCTTACCTCAACTTGGTACCGCTCAGTTACCCCTCACTTTCCCCCAATCTCCAATTTCCCCAATCACTTCCCCCTTACATTGCTAAAAGACTCTAAGCTGTCTCGACTAGATCAAATTAAAATAGTAAGACTAAGACTGGGACATACCAAACTAACCAACGTGCATTATATGGACAAAAGCATACCAATCCTATGCCAATTATGCCAAGAACCACAGGCCACAAACATAGAACACATTCTAACATCTTGCTCTGCTCTCCGTCCATCCAAAAATATAATTCTTAAAAACAGTAACCCAATCCCACTCATACTCAACTTAAATGAAACCAATGCAGTGATGCTCCTTCACTTAGACCAAAAATAGGTCCATTGTGATACCATATAACCCTCCTCATATCACCTCTTCTAAACCACTTTGAAAGTAGCACAAATTTGAGTATTAGAGCCATCTCTATTTCAGAGACTGCTGAAATGCCATGTAGGAAATGCTGACCTAAGATTGCGAATCGTCTCCTACTGAGCGCTGGACAGTGACATAGAAGATGCTGGACGCTTTCTTCTTCATCAACTGAGTAACACCTTCTGCAGTAGTCATTATGGCTGATGCCAAGCCTAGCGGCATGCCTGCTTATGAGGCAGTGTCCTGTGAGAATTCCTACGAGTAATGCACAAACAATTATACAATTTTTAAAACACGCATACAGTTACAATAAATTATAAGTTTCGCAAAAATCTCAATTCATTCCAAGTTTTGTATTAAAATAATACTGTAAATAAATATTAACCTAGATTTATGCCAATCAACAATATATGTAACCTATACTTTATTAATTAATCCTATTCACTGTAAACTCAATGTTAAAATAATCCAAAATTGTAAGTAGCCACAGGCCATAGCAGCCAGCGCTAAACACTCACTATTAGCTCTAAGTTCACTTAGTTCTAAAATTTCTAATAAATAAATAAAAAACGAAATCGAATATTCATTATCTACCGTTTACTTTTTTCCACCCTCCGTTTACCACCATTCGCTCCTCACATCCAAATTAATAGAAAGCGATAAATTCTTTATGTGTTCTTTCAATCCACACCCGCTTTCGATAGGCAAACCTTGAATACCTTAAAAACGAAAAGGTAAACTACCAATTCCAGGAACCATTTATAATTAATTTTGTTTTAGTTTCTATTTTCTATTGGAATGCCATGTGAAGAGTTTTTTTGTGTTGGTTTTTTTTCGTGCTTACGAAACGAAAGTGAATTTTGCTGAATTTCGAATTAAATTTGCACCAAAATAACAATATATAAAGAACAATATTTTCCTAAAAGAAAATAAAGTTTACTATCATAAAACTTAACTGTAAGGTAATCATTATATTTACTATCTCTTGCAAATATTACCGAGACCATAAATGACTCTTCATGCAATAATACAGTGCAGTATTAGTAGTATTATCATTTATGTTCACCATTTATTGATTAATATTGACATAATCTTATTAGGACTTATCTTTATATTTTTATATAACAAAAATAGAAACTTTAGAACTTGGCAAATCGTAAAATGATAATAGGTGGTAACACCGGCTTCTCTTAAAGCCTTCAGCCGTACTCTAAACGCGTACTCCCGGGTCTTTCCCAGATACCAGATCGTGCGTCTAGGAAGCTTCAATATGCGCAAGAGTCTAACTTCACTAATTAAATTCTTCCTTTACCATTTGCTTATACCGTTGAGCTTCAAAGATGTAGCCAATGAGCTTCGGCCAGCTTTCTCCATTTAAAACATCCATGCATTCTTCTCTGCTAAATCTGTTGTTTCCCAGTAGAAGTACCTTATCTCCTTCAATATTGGGCATTTTGCAACAAAGTGGTGCGTATCGTCTCTTTCTCACATGTTGCATAAAGTGAAATCTTCCGAGCGGTCGCTTCTGTGGGGGGAGTATTCTATTTATTTATTTATGTACAGCGAGGCTATTAACAATTAACCTAGCTTATATTAAATAGCACTGGCTTCTATGGCCTTCGGCTATATTTTTGTAATATAAGATTAATTTTTCATTTTACAAAATGATACTTAATATTAATATTAATTTTAATTTTAATCAAAACATAACAATTTTTGTATTTTATAAGCTTTAGAAAATTTGTGTTTTGTTTTTTTATATAATGTGATACAAGTTTTTTTTTTTTAATTATTTTATAATTTGTTCTATTTCGCTTTTTGAAGGGTTAGCAAGTAATAAGATAGGGTTATTGCTGGAAAAATTTTTTGTGCGAATGTTACTTAATTGTGGGGATTGGCAATCTTTAAGTATGTGTTCAATTGTTATCCTATCATTGTCTTGGCAATTGGTACAGATATTTGATTTGTTGGGATCGAGATAATGCTGGTGGGTTATTTTTGTATGTCCTAGCCTTAGTAGAATTATTTTTGTTTGATTAATTCTAGATGTAATGTTTTGGTCTAGTTTGGGGGGAGTATTCTAAATTCAGGAGCTCTACGCTTGCCCTGATAATTGTTGCAATTCCATTTATGTTAACATCACCGTTGAAGTAGTTTTTGGCTCCAAGGTTATACTCGAGTACTTTGTACGTATCGCGTCACTAGCTTTGTTTCGCCCTACACTCCGCGTTGTCTCGTAAAGATTTTTTTCACTGCCTCCATTAAGAGCCCATGGTTGATTTTTCAAGTGGATCGGTTCTCGAAAGAGCAGTGAAGATGCAAGAGATTTCCACTTTTGAAAGCACTGCTTCTTTGTTTGCATCAAGTAAGTGGCGACAAATCTTGGCAGTCGGTGCAGTTCCAGGTTCATGATATTTTTCATGTAGCTTAGATGAAAGTGTAGCGTGTTGGCATAAAGTGGCGAAGGCCCAGTTTTGAGTATGGATTGGTGAATTTACTGGAAGCCTGAACATTCGTTTTATAAATCAAATCAATCATTTTTCAGCATATTTCATATTTAGTATGTCCCCATACTGGGGCCGCGTAGCATATTTTGGATCAGGAAGTTGCTTCAAATACTTTATTCTTTGCGCTGATTTTCACATCCTGTTTTGCTATAAAGGAACTACATGTACTGTTTATAGCCAGCTTGGCATCTTTCAGTCTTTGTCGCACATATTTGGTAAAACTCATTGATGGGGTCAGTAGCACACCTAGATATTTGTATTTTTTGAACACTTCGATTTCTTCGCCGTTTAGAGTCCACTTCTCATTTCGTGATAACCGCCCTCTTGCATCTTATATGGGCATTTCCATTCTGTCGAACGCGGCCGTCGTACACATTAAAAGTAAAAAAAACAAGCAAACTAAAGCGCATTTTTAATTCGTTCTTTACTTCATATTAAAGGTCTTCGCTAGCACTTTAATTATTGCTAAAAAAGAATAGCAAGTGAAGTAGAGTTACCAAAATATAGACAAAATAAGAAGCGATTCGAACGCGACAAAAACAGAAGTGATTTTCGTGCCTATCTATATAAAGACAAAGTTTAGCGAATCCTCAGGCCCCAACAAAGCGCAAATTGATTTAATATCATATCAATGAATTGCTCTTTCAAATGTATTTGGTTTGATTTGGAAATCTTCTGTATTTTTTTTTTTATTAAAGCTAGGTACGGAGACGCTGAGAATTTTCTCGGAGCCCATCTAATTACATAGCTCAAAGAATGCGCTGCACAAAATTCTCAGAGCACATTCTCAGAGCGGGTACGGAGACAACACAAATTTGCTCTGAGAATGAGCAAGACCTGCCAACTCGTTTTTTGACCAACCAGCTGATAAATTCTCGCAGGTGATCAGTGAAATTATCAAACATGTTTGATAATTGTCAGAGGTACCTACGAAAAAAAAAAATGGAAGCAAAAAAACACAACAAAACAATACAAAAGTCACTTGGAGAACTCTACGGAGGACGAACAACTCATTTTATAACTAACAAAAAGCATTTCGATGCAATTTGCACAACCCATAAATGCTCCTCCTCCTCAGAACCATGCAAAATTACCCCATAAAAGCAACCATGGCATTCCACAGAGCCTCTGCATTCATCAAAGAGTCTTCCAGTTTACATTTTCACAAAAAGATTAGCTTATGTTAAGCGCGCATTTTTTTATGAACAATCAACAGCTGACCAGTGCAAGCTGACCGTTTCAGATTTAGTGACACTTTGTTGTTTTCTGGTCACACTACAGTCTCAGAGGCCGCTGAGAATTATGAAACAATTCGCGCTGCGGGAAAATTCTCAGCATCGTACCTAGCTTAACTATTGATCTGTGTCGCTACGTGACATGTCGAACGCGACATTTTTCCCATCAAGATATTTATGTGGCTTCTGATTAATGCAATGCAAAAACTTACAGTTAATTGCAATTACATAGTTTGATATAGCCTCTTATCCAACATTTTTTAACCCTTCGGACCCTTAAAACAGTTTAAGATATCAAAAGACAATGAAATCCATAGGCAATTTTTTAAGAATAAACTTGCCATAAAAGTATTAAAATGAGAAAAACTGTGATTGCGCGAATTTGCGTTCGAAAATCCCGAAACGGGCTATGAGCAAATTTCCTACTGGCTTAATTTAGTTTAATTTAATTGTTTCCCTGAGAAAATGTGACAAAATATAGTGATTTTAACCACTTTTAATTTTTTCGTGTCGGTGGACCTTGTTGCGGAAATGCCCATATACAAATAAGTTTTGACTTGCCGAGATTAATTTGTAAGTCCCACAAATTCCAGTAATGCAGTGAATGATGTGTTCTATACACATTGAAATTGAATGTATAATAATTTTAAGGCAATTTACAATACGTCAACGAAATCGATGATCCGCTTCATAGTAATGACGATTCCGATGAAGGAATTGTTTGATATCAAATGGTCGAACGAAAAGGATGTGTATATACCGGAAACCCATGAGAGTGGTTCAGATGACCACTGCTACAGGATTCACATTTTAAAGCAAAGCTGGCCAAAAAGTCAGGAGCGCCGATTTGACACAAAATTCCATTGCGTACAAAAAGATGGTGACCAAATTTTTTTTTTTATTTGATTGGTATGTGTTTGTTTACCTCATGGATTTTACGACGTCGTAATTGAGAGAAAATTATGCCGCTATTGACTTCAAGCTTAAAATAGCTGAGCACCTCTGCAAAGCAGTAGAAGTAGAAAAAAAGCGAATGTCCTAAGACCACTTCGACTTTATCTCCGACCATAAGCAGTTAAGGTACTTCCACTAGCAGTAAAATAAAGAGGCGCCAAGATTTTCCACTGAATTCTGTTTGAGCTGACGGTACTGGACATTTTCCCAACGGATAAAGAATAGCCAATTTTATCAAAACGATTTTAGTTGTGCTACAATGAGAAAAGAAACCGTTTCACAAGCTTTCACACAAGTAAGATACATACATAGAAAGCCATATATTGTATACAATTTGTTCCCTGAAATGAACTGAATGTATAGAGCCATAGAAACCTTCAATTTTACCCTAAACTACAAAACCAAAGAAAAATTTGTCCAAACATTTATTACAGTATCCCAAATAAAAAAAAAAATTTATTTTCTTTATTGGAAAGAGATTTATGCAGTAGACGGTTAATGAACCTATGCAGGAATTTTGAGAAAAGAATAACATCGAAGGTTCAGAGACACCATAAATTGCATTTGGGTGGCTTTTCGGTTGGTAGAAATTTGTAAAAAATGTCTGATTAATTATAGTCGATATATGTTCTCTTAATGAGAACATGAAATAGGAACATCTCATAAATTTAATGTATCTTTGTATACAGCTTACGGTCACACCATTCCAATCGCATATAACCTTTTGGTATTTTTTAGCCCCTTTTAGTTCGTACTGGTGTTGGTAAATTTGGCTGTTTTCCATTAACAATAGATGTGAGTGTATCCAAGTTCAGTAAAACTTATGGCTTAGCAAAAGTTTCATTCCGTTCAGTTTTATATTGGAAACTGCAATGTTATATGTATATTTTAACAGTATCGTTAATTCAATCGCCATTAAACCAGCATAAGCATATGGATCTGAATTTATCTATTTGTCCTTTGTCCATCTGAAACGTATAATCAGAAAAGAAGAGAAATTTACATTCCGTTAAGTGGCATTAAATGAAACTTGAAGTATGTTTAGCATAAGCGAATTGTGCTGTATGTTTTGCTGCCCGCCCTGCCCTGGACCAATAGCTGCCAAGCTGGCCTTCCAGCCGCCAGAGCCTACTTATAAACTGACGGCAGCTGATGATACAAATATCAAGTACAATCTCCAGCTCTTTGATCGTGCTGAGTGGCAGTATTCTGAACGTGAGAAATCTAAAGTGGAGGCATTCTTTACACGGACATCTCGTGGAAACCTGATCACCTGCATCTATGTGAGGTGCAGCAAAAATGCCAAATATACTCTTCTCTTTTCCCATGGCAACGCGGTTGACTTAGGTCAAATGAGCAGCTTCTACCTGACCCTCGGATCACAAATTAATTGCAACATATTTGGGTATGACTATTCGGGATATGGTATGAGTGGTGGAAAACCCTCCGAGAAGAATTTGTACGCAGATATTGAAGCTGCTTGGCAAGCTATGCGGACAAGGTACCTGACGTGCTATCCTTGTTATTACCGAAAACATCATTATGAATGAAATTGTTTTATATTTTCAGGTTCAATATCAACCCAGAGACAATAATCTTATATGGTCAGAGTATAGGAACAGTTCCTACGGTCGACCTAGCTTCTCGACACGAGGTCGGGGCAGTTATTCTTCATTCCCCCCTTATGTCTGGTCTCAGAGTTGTATTCAGAAACACTAAAAGAACATGGTTTTTCGATGCTTTTCCCAGGTAAGCTTTTAATCCATTCGTGAATGTTACAAATTTTAGTCATATTTTTATTCTTATAACAGCATCGATAAAGTTTCCAAAGTAAAGTCGCCTGTTTTAGTAATTCATGGAACTGACGATGAAGTCATTGATTTTTCTCATGGAATCGGCATCTATGAACGATGTCCTAAGACGGTGGAGCCATTTTGGGTCGAGGTAACATAATTATATCAAATATTAGTATATATTTTTATTCATTTGCAAAGTGGACGGAAGTTTATATTTTAATTTTCCACATGTAGCACAGATATTCTCGATCAGGACAGTGAGCTGATTCGATTAAGCTTTGTGCGTCCAGCTGTTTGACTGATTTTACTTAAACTAGTTTCTCTGACTTAAACCTATTGCGCTAAAACTTTCCCCATATTCTTCTCTTACTGACGGAACTGCTCAGTTCATATGACTATCCTACAGCTGACCTGAGACAGATCGGACGAAATATCTATTTGTCAAACACCTTTTATTTTCTAAACAAATCTATGCCTGTGTTCAGATCGTAGTAGTATATCTTAGATCTGTTGTTGAACCAAAAGGATGGAATATAGGCTAAGTGAGAAAATCTTTGTGTCCTGGATATTGTTGGTTGTGTTGTGTTTGTTTCTATGAAATAACAAGAATCGGTTAGAGATTTCTGCTAAAGTGTTTTGTCATCAAATTATTCAAATGAAGATAAGTCAAATACTACGCTTATCCCTACGTCTTATTTGTTAATATCCATCTTGTAAATGACAATTTGTTTCAAATTGCAAAGTCAACAAAGTAATGATTTTATTTACTTACAATTTTTATATAAAAAATTAAATCTAAGAATTGAGTGGTACTTTGAGAACTAGTATCTGGACCTTCGACTCTATGATGTGGATATATGTTGTCTAATATTTTACAATGTTTAAGGAAGAGGTAGTAATCACTTGGTTGAAGTCCGGACTATATGGTGGATGCATAAGAACCTCCCAACCAAACTCCCGAAGCTTGTGACGTGTGATGACAGACAACTCCTCTTCTATTCGCCAAAAGCCGCTTCTGAGCTATTGCTTCCTTCAGAATGACAAATTGTTGATAGTACACGATCGAATTAAGTGTTTGCCTTTAGAAGAGTAGGTCGTAGTATATGATTTCTTGTTAATCCCACCAAACAACAAATCCTTCTTGAGATTCAATCCTGGCTTGGACACCGTTTGCACCTTCTGATCGCCTACGACGGTTTTCGCTTGATGTGGTCGTAAGTTATCCATTTTTTCTTCACCAGCTATATAACGCTTCTGAAATAGATCGATTTTGTTGCGATTCAATAGCGATTATTAGATTGATATTCTGTTCATGAGATTTTTTTGTGTTCACTAGTGTGGCACCCATACATTAAGTAATTTATTTCCAGCCCTAATTCAAATGGTGAAGTGGGCGGTTGGAGGTTCTGACTCTTAGTGATTTTATTCGGACTGCAGGACCACTATTTGTATGGTTTGTATGTAACAGGCAGAAGGAAGAACCTCGACCCCATAAACTATAAATATTCCTGATCATCATCAAAAGCCGAGTCGATATAGCCATGTCTGTCTGTATGAACACCTAGATCTCAGAGGCTAGAAAACCTAGAGCTTCCAAATTTTAAATGTATGTTTCTATTGTCTGCACGCAGATCAAGATTGTTTAAAATTTTAGCCACGACCCCTGCTGCCCCCGCAATAAAATAATGTTCAATAACTCCAACTATTTTAAAGCATTGCTGTTAAATAATGATTAATAATCGTAATCATTAGATATTTGACTACTTTTTTTCCAATGAAAAATAATCATTAAATTACGATTATTTTCAGATTTTCTCGATTACTAATTGATAACGATTATAAATTATCAAAAATAGTCGGGATTAATTGTGATAATCAAAAATAATCAAAAAAAAAAATTCAAAACAATTCAAAAATAAGATTACTCTTGATTATTCTTATTTATTTTTGATTATTTTCTAATGGATTTATGCGCTCCTAAGTATCATATTTGTTAGGGAGCTCTATGGAGTAGAGGTGAAAGACTCGGCGCTTGTGTAATGAGAACGGGGCTCGAGTCCCACTGGGCGAATGCTAAAATACTTTTTTTATTTTATATTTTATGAATTCTTAAATAGTTGAGGCAACTAAAGACGGCTTAACCAAAATAAGTGGCAAACAAATAAAAAATGTCTGCGAGGAATTGGTAAGCTACATGCATCCACTTCTATGCAGATTGGAATCTAAGCTGTACACTCAGAAAAAACTCCGTTCAAAATCTTCCGAAATGAAGACCATTCGTTGACAAAAGTAGAGTAATCCCGCTTATTCGTAAATCTTGAACAGTGGCTCTCAACTATTGAAGAACTCATAATAAAATATAAAATATACTGACTATGCCCAGCATAATAGATTTCTGGTTTTATGTCAAGACTACAATTATCTTTACCACCTCCTCTCAACAGATCTCTCTCTCTCTTCTCCATAAAAACACTTATCTCTGTGAAAATCTTTGACCACTTCCAGCTGTGAATAGGGGCATAACTTGTCGAACAGGCTAATACATCTGCCCCCACCGGGTCACAGATTTTTCGGTTATCATTTTAGTTTTATTTTAATATATTTTTAATTTGTAATTTTTTATTTTTGGTCAATCTTCCATTTTAATTATAGTTTTATGCCTTTATTCTTCTCTGTTATTATAATTCTTTATTTTTTTATTCTTTATTTCTTACCTCTTCACATCTCTTCAGGCCTGTTCCGGGCTTCACATAATTCACTAAACTTCAAATGAAATTAAAATCGAACAATTTTGGCTGTTCTGGTATTCGACTTGTAATTCGAATGTTTCAGTTTCAAATTGTTTTTCCTTTAACAAATCGCTAAACTTAATCAGTTGGATGAAACAAACATAATACAATCTCTGCAAAAATTAATAGTGCTTTAATATAGCTGTTTAATTTCTCACTTTATTTTAATAGCATTTTATGAAAATTACGAATTTACTTCTGATTTCACAGGCTCCAAACAATGTGAATTCAAATCGAGTAATTCTATTAAATTATGAAAACCAGAACAGGTAACCAAGTTGAAAAAGAGAAAATTTAGTGTTAAAGAAAAACTGAACAGGCCTTTATATTTGTTAAATGGGTTTGTTAGCTCTAATATCGACTCTGACCACAACAGGCTGTGAATCGGGGCATAGCTGGCCGGACCGGCAAATAAAAATCCCCCACCGAGTCGGAGTCGTTATTAGTTTATTTTGAAACTTTGTTAGTTTTTATTTTATGCAGCCTTAATAAATAAGCCTTTTTATAACGTGTTTACAAATTTGTTGACCGCCTTTGTTTGTCGACTATTAATAAATAAATAAATAAAAAAAAGTATTTTAGCATTCCCCCAGTGGGACTCGAGCCCCGTTCTCATTACACAAGCGCCGAGTCTTTCACCTCTACTCCATAGAGCTCCCTGACAAATATGATACTTAGGAGCGCATAAAACCATTAGAAAATAATCAAAAATAATCAAGAATAATCAAGAGTAATCTTATTTTTGAATTGCTTTGCTTTATTTTTGGTTAGTTTTAAATATCACAAATAATCCCGACTATTTTTCGATAATTTATAATCGTAATCAATTAGTAATCAGAATTTTTTTTTCAGGTGGATTATATAATCATTTATAATAATCTTATTGATTACTTATCGTAACCGAAATTTAACAGCTATGTTTTAAAGATATCAAGCAGTGCACTGTTTGTGTCAAATATCTATAATCTCTCAAATTTTCATAAAGATCGGATAATAAATTGTAACTTTGCCAGGTTATAAAAAACATTGCATTCTTATCTGAGCCGCATGCGCTGTTTACTTTCAAAAACTTGAAATGTTCAAATTAATTTTAATTACCTGTAAATTAATAGGGAGAGGTTAATAAACACAAATTCCCCTGAGTGACGCGTATATCAAAGTCGGGAAGGGCCGACTTTAACTTACGCTCTCGTTTTTTATTGGAAATGCTTTTCAGCCAATTCCACCAACCAATGGATACGCACTTTCATTGGTACCCACCGCCTCAAAAACTACCCCAACCAAAGCTCATTTAATTAAAAAAAAAAAATGAAAAAAATTATCAGAAGCCAGGAAACGATAAAACACAATCGTCATCAAATAGACTTAACTAGTCTATTACCTTGCTTATCAAAACTACTTGAGAAGATCTTTCTCCATAAAATGTATGCCCCTGAACAAAAAGTTATTCGCTTACATCATTTTGGGTTCCGAGCAAAGAACTGAACCATTGAGCAAGTCGACCGCTTAACTTCAGATCTCCGGACTGCGTAACATGAATACTGCTTCGCAATTTTTCTATATATTGCCCAAGCATTTGACAGCGTTTGATTGGTTGCTCTTATATTCAAGATAAGGACAATGCTTCCTACAAATACACACAAAATCCTAGAAAGCAATAGCAACGCAATAGTTCACCATACGACACGACCAGAAGTAAAAAGTAAAGGTGATCTTCAGGTTTAAAACTAGGAATTCTGTTCAGTCTCTTGTTGACAAGACAAAATTAACCTTCTTCGAGCCGCAGGGGAGTACCGGCGAAATACTAAGCAACCGCTGAGCCTAAATATGTTAGGTATTGATTCTGAATCTCCTTTCTATATAAATGAACAACTAACCAAAAACAACTACGAGCTTTTTAAAGAGGCGATGAAGTTAAAGAAACTTAGGGGATTGGTCGCTGTGTTTACTCGCAACGGTTCGGTCCATGTCAAACAGCGTGTGGGCAAAGAATATGTCAGCATAAAAACATGCGAGATCTGCAGGGCTTTAGGACACAATCTGGGAATGACCGCTCATCAACATCTGAAGTGGTCTCTTCACCTATTGCTGAGGCCGCTGCCGAGCAAGAGTTATTTCGTGATAGAATGTCTTAGTTCACCAAGAAAATTTAAAGGCCATTTTACTCTTAAGAATTGGTTAATAATGTTCATTTTTTCTTTTCTTTTATGTAAGTTATATACGAATTATTATTTTTTCGTTTTATTTATATTGCGTGTGCTACTGACAGGTTTTTGTGATTGTAAAAAATGGTTGATAACATGAATAACTCCACAACCTATAGTAATGTCATGGTCAATCTTTTGGCTAATCAAAGAAATGGTATTCGAATTGTCATATATTTACAGAGTCTGCTTAGAAGAATTTAGGTATTTGTTTGTAAAGTCAAATGTAGATGTTATCTGAGTGTCAGAAACGTGGATCGTCCCCCAACTATGTGATAAGTTGATTTTGTGTGTTGGTTTCGATGTATATAGATCTGATCACATAGGCCATGCTGGGGGTGTTGCAATATATGTTCGGAAAAAACTAAAATCTAAAGTGATCTGTAAACACCCGCTTGAAAGCGCGATTAAGTATTTATATATTCAGATATTGGGACTTAATAATGAAATTAAAATGCTAATTGGCTGCCTTTACAGCAGGGTTCGTAAAATGCTCAAATGATATTTTTCAGTCATGATAATTAACATCAATGAAAAAAAATTTTATTTTCACACGTAAATAAAATTTTTTTTCACAAGAAAAAAATAATTTTTTTCATGAAATTAACACGAACATTTTTTACACGCATGACTCTATCACGCGTGTGAGAAATTTTAGCAGCCTCGTGTAAAAAAAAATGAGAGCAAATTTTTTTCACAAGATTTCTCACACGGGTGTAAAAAATTTTTTGAATATATTTTACACTGCATTGGTGTTGGTGTGTATATGAGACACACATTTCTTACACCCGTGTGAGAAATCTTGTGAAAAAAATTTGCTCTCATTTTTTTTTTACACGAGGCTGCTAAAATTTCTCACTCGCGTGATAGAATCATGCGTGTAAAAAATGTTCGTGTTAGTTTCATGAAAAAAATTATTTTTTTCTTGTGAAAAAAATGTTATTTACACGTGTGAAAATAAAAATTTTGTACACACTGTATTTTTTCTTTGTGCTAATTTTTCACGTGTTAAAAATAATGTGTGTTAATTTACGAACCCTGCTTTACAGACCAAATCGTTATACTGACTACACAGAAGTAATTGAAGTAATTTCAACATTATCTGTGGACTTTACTGACATTATAATAGCTGGTGACCTTAATAGTAATATGTTGACTGAACGTAACTTAGCAGATGACATGGCTTAGCTGGGTATTAATTTAGTCAACTCAAGTATACCAACACATTACACGAACACCTCTGACACTTTACTAGACGATTTTTTTGTAAATGAAACAGACAAGATTATTTTGTATGATCAGGTGGCAGTACCAGTATTCTCAAAGCATGACTTAATATTCTTGACGTATGATTTTAGGCCATATAAGAGTGACGAAACCATATGGTATAGAGACTTTAAAAAATATTGACATTAGGCTACTCCATAATGAATTAATAAAATATAGCTGCGAGGAAATATACAGATCAAGCGATGTGAATTCTCAACTGGAAACACTTCACTTGTTTATTGAAAATTTATTTGAAGCATTTATACGCATTAAAAAGAAATTATTGAGACCAAGTCAATGATAATATTGTCAAGCAAATCTAATTGAGAGATTCAGCTTATAAAAAATGGAAAATATTATATATAGAACTTCTCAAGATTATCAACATTTCAAAATTTTAAGAAAACAAGTTTATGAACTCATAAGGACTGCTTAGAGCTCCTATTACTCCTCAAAATTTGAAAGTGCAATAACTACTAGACAGAAATAAGGTGATATTAGAAATCTTGGAATTGGAAAGCAAGAAAGTAGTACTAGAATTGACGCTGAAATCAATGATTTAAACTGTAAATTTGTGCAATCTGGAGTACCTAAAGTTACATCTAATCCATATCTTGAATTGATGCCTAGTAATAACTGTGATAGTAATTTAAGCTTTGTGTGTGAGTCAGTGTGATGTTCTTGAGTCGGTTCTTAGAATCCAAAACTTCTGAAAATTATCCTTCCTCAAATATCACCTTTAATTACTCACATCTGCAACACGTCATTCATGACATCGACTTTTCCGGATTTATGAAAAGTGGCTAAAATTATACCCATTCCGAAAGGAAACAATGAATACAGCCCCTTTTATATCCTACCGTTTTATCCAAAGTTTTCGAACAATTAATGGCTCAACAAATAAGTATGTTTCTGACAAATAATTTATTGCTTAGTAATAAGTAGTCGGGATATAGGAGACATCGACGCTGCACTACGGCAATAGTTAGTATTACGGAAGATATAAGAATGTAATGTCCACATGTACGCCGATGATGTTCAAATGTATGTAAGTGGTCCTCTGAATAAAATAAATGAGTGTGTGGATGTTTGTAATAGAGATTTGTTAAGTGTTAATGATTGAGCTAAATGTAACGGATTGTCACTCAACTCTGTAAACTGTAAGTGTATTGTAATATAGCAGAATGCGTTGACTACAACAGACCTTCCAAAACTAAGAAATGAGAACAAGTCTATTAAAAATGAAAAACAGACTGTAAACCTAGGTATTACATTTAATAATACATTATCTTGGAATAACCACGTGACTAGACAACTGGTAAGACGTATGGAGTACTTAGACAGCTCTCTTTGACTCAGAATTATTTGCCGATAAACGTCAGACTTTTGATCACAAAGACATACTTGATACCCACACTTTGCTATGGGATTGAAATATTCGGAAATTGTGATGCTGCCTCCCAAAGAAGTTTTAACGTAACATTTAACAATATAGTGGATCAATATAGCTAGATATGTAAATAATAAAAGACGAACTGACCATATTACACAGCTTGCTAGTGAAATATATGGTGTTGACTTCAAATTATTTATAGCATACAGATATCTGCATAAGGTAATATATACTAGAGAACCATCATATTTGTACGACAAGTTAAGTTTTGCCACATCAATAAGAACTTTGAATATAATAGCAGTTCGCCATAAACTTGCCAGTTCGGAGAAACAATTTTTTGTTAATACTGTTAGGTTGTGGAACCAACTACCAGCAAACATTAAGAATGTCTGTAGCGCAACGCAATTTAGGGAAAAATTGAATATACACTTAAAAAACTAGATCTTTAAATGAAACTTACTATTTTATTAAATTCATAGAATTAAGTAGGATAAGTCAATTTAAAAGCAAACGTCTTGTTTTTGTGACTGGTGCAATAATTTTTAAGTATATACTTGTAGCACCAAGAATTTTTGTCAAATAAATCTAATCTAAATACCGGATGGTAGCGTTCTCGGTCCTTTTCTAAATGCTGCTAACATAGCAACAAACCCTCGACTCACAATAAGTACATTTGCGGATGATACTGCAATATTAGGCAGAAAGCCTCCTAGCTTACGTGAAGGTGTGACTGGCCAACTGGCGCATAAACAGCAACGAGCAAAAGAGTAAGCACGTGACGATTACTTTTAACAGAAGCACCTGTCCCCAACTATCCCTAATCGTTGTTATATAGCTAGGTGTGCATTGTACACATGGGAATTTCCAATTTAAAAATGATTTGGTGCTCTAAGCTCAAAAAACTCATATTTTTATTTTACCGTAACGGAAAACTAAAATTCGATATATTATATTAAGTCTAAATAGTGCCGCAGAGGCTTTAAATTTTCTACATAAAATTTCCCCCTTTTTTTAAAAAAGCTTTTGAAATGCCAAACAGTTTTTTGAAATTCATTATGACAGTTAAGTGAGTTTCAGTTTAAGTTCTCAGCTGGGAAAACGTGGTGTGGCTCAAATGTTCGAGCATCGAATTAAAATGTGGGGGTTGTGAGGTCGAGATACTGGAAGAGTACATTTTTAAAAAATATTTTTTTACCTATTAGTTTTCCAAACCATATTTGACCTTTTATTTTTTTGGTACTGCGAAATTAGGCTTTTGTGTTCTATTCACAATCTAATAGGTTGCCTGACAAGTATGGGGAAAAACCCCATATTGCTGAACCTACTACCTTTATTCAATGAAAATTTAATTTTATATTGAATTACATCAGTGCCGAACTCGGCTAGTTTTCTTGAAATTATGGCTGAAATTAGGTGGCGGTGTATTTCTTTGGCGGTCTAATTTCATTTTGCCCATTGAATTTAGACCGCAAAAACATAATGAAATTAGATCACGCGGCCTTATTTAATTTTTCTAAATGAATTAAGATCGCGATCACAAAATTAAACTTCGAGCTGTGCTCTTACCAGCTCAACTGTTTCGCTTATATCTCCGGTGTTTCTTGTTCGATCTGATTGTACTTTTCACATAGTTATAATATATAGATATTGGGCCTTGCTTGATGTATACTAAACCACGAGGCTCTAACTTAAAAATTGTGCAACCGACGGTTTTTTAGGTCTAGGATGGCTATAGGAGGTCTTGGTTTTTTGGGGATAAAAGGGGGACGGGGTGGAATTTTCCAAATCTAAAACAAACTTGATTTGCGTACAGCATAAGTCTACATTCATGCACAAATTTGTGGCTCCATCTCTTATAGTCTCTGATATCGACGCGTTCATACAGACAGACAGACGGACGGACGGACGTATCGATTGTGTACAAGCTTTGATCGTCACGACTCGCGGCAGTTTTTGACTTTGGCAACAAGTACTAACGATCACTCGCCCCGAAGCTACGAGTCGCCGCGAGTATGTGTACAGGGCTTGCTTAGGCTTGCTAATACAATGATCCGCCAATACGCGAGCGCTCTTATGGTTTTTATTTTGTGTATGCAAAATGAACAAGCCCAACAAGCCACGGTCGCTGAGTTTGCTTAGATCGCATTTGAAGCATAGGTGAGCGAGTGCACTCGTGACGGCTCGCTGCAGTTTTCTGATGTGTTCATTGGAGCGTACCTGCCTTGTATGAAAAAACATTTTTTAACTAGTTATTTGAAGCGCATAGCTCAAAAAATGCAGAATATTTTATAGAGAACTTAACGAAAATCCGAAATCAAATATCTTAATGTTAAGTGGTGCCGATGAGGCTATAAAGTTAACAATTTCCCCTTAATTTATTTTTAAATTATAATGTATAATGACCTTTTCTAAAAATGTCGAAAAGATTATTCGATTACTTCATAAATTGTGAAGCAAAGAACTGGACTATTGAGCAAGTCGACCGAATGTAAAACGCTTGGAATTTTCTCTTGTAATTACTTCTTCTTTGTCTTCCTTGAGTACTTTGAACAAATATCCAGAAACCCAATGCTTGCAAATTAGATTGTGAAAAAACTTATTTGACGATATTAACTTCTGCAAATTCCAATAAAAAAAACTTGTTTTAGTCATATACAGATGCAATTTTTTACCTTATATGAGCAATTTAAAGAGATAAATCTGGATATGTTTGTGAAATCGACCCTCGTCTCAGAAAATCTCTTATTAATAGGAGTCTTCCTTGCATTGCGGTTTAATGGTTAAAAGCTTAAGCTAAACCAATTTGTCGGTGGTCATTAAAAACCACTGAAATAATATTCTATTAGGATTTAATTTATAATAAGTATAGTTTAATTGAATAATTAAATGAATATTAATCAAATTCAGTAAGGTTTCTTAAACTTCGTCGAATCGTCAATCCAACGTTCTCAAAATAGTTGCACTTGACAGTTCTTTCCTCGTTCTTTTGTTCTTAATTTCAAGATTTGTCAACTTCTGAAAAAAAGTGCATGTGGGCAAGTCAAGCATCTTCAAGTTCTATATACTGCCATCTTTTTAAATACTAAACCAGCTGATCTCTGAAGATACCGGTAGGCACCTCTAAAAATAACAAAATTCAGTTAGCTTGGTGTTGAACGGAATAACGAAGCGAGCTTCACGGGCGAAACGGTGCCACCGCTGGTAAAAATTATTTTCCATAAAGTGTTATTTTTGGTTCGTTTTCGAAAAAGTGCATTACTGTCATATAGTGGGATAGCCACTTGTTAGTAACAAAGCAAGGACGTGTACTGTTGAGCAGTGGTTTTCCCAAATCCATGGCAGATTTAATGACACATCAGGATGCCCTACCTTTCAGATGAGTTAAGTACGCCCTAATGTACATAACATATTGAAAATATGTACATTTCGAAATATGTGATTATTAGAGTGGGTAAACTTTTTTTTTAGCGACAAATCGTTGTCAAATTCGTAAACTACGATGAATTCTAAGAATTTTTGCCCAAGAAACCATGGGTCCAAAATCAAAATCGAGCTTCCAGTTTTTAAGATGAAGTTTTTCGTCACATAATGGGCTAAAACTAAGATAAACAAGTTTAAAAGTCGATCAAGACCGACTATTATACACTCTGTACCTCCCAAATATTGTGTTAAGGTTAAGTGAAGTGCCGCCAATCGCCGTTGCGGCCGCTACCACCAAGCATCATTTTTGTTTTCCTTATAACTCGACTACCGTTCATCCGATCTTTTCCAACATTTGGCGAATCGGTAAATAGTCCTGATTACTAAAAATGTCCAGAAGGTACGAACCATTTATCTTCAAAACTGTGGGAGATATGACGTTTTTATACCCTGTTCCCATTGAAAATGGGAAAAGGGGGATCATGAAGTTGTGCGAATGTATGTAACAGGGAGAAGGAAAATTATCCGACCCCATAAAGTATATATATTCTTGATCAGCATGAACAGCCGAGTCGATATAGCCATGTCCGTCTGTCCGTCCGTCCGTCTGTCCGTCTGTCTGTCTGTATGAACGCGTCGATCTCAGAGACTATAAGAGATAGAGCCACAAATTTTTGCACGAAGGTAGATTTATGCTGTACGCAGATCAAGTTTGTTTCAGATTTGAAAAATTCCACCCCGTCCCCCTTTTATCCCCAAAAAACCTAGACCTCCTCTAGAAATCCTAGACCTAAATAGCCGTCAGATCCACAATTTTCAAGTTAGAGCCTCGTGGTTTAGTATACATCAAGCTAGGCCCAAAATCTATCTATTCTAAATTCAGATCGGACAAAAAAAACCGGAGTTATAAGCGAAACAGTTGAGATGATAAGAGCACCCCCCCACTTGTTGGTCAGGACTAGAAAAAAGTGTTGCCTACATTTGGGATAATTTTGTTAAATTCGAAAACAATTAAATGAAAACAATTGAACAGGGTATTTTGTGGTCGGGAAACTCGACTGCAGCGCCCTTACTTGTTCTAAATTGCGGGCGTGTGAGTTTTTTAAATTTAAGTTATTCATCATGCAAAGAATTATATATTTTTAAGGTCTTGTTTGCTGTCCATCCTAGGTGTTGCGTTTCGACTTTCAACCGTGACTGCCATAACACCATCGCGATTTTTTTCAATAGTTCGACATGAAACACTAGTCAGTAGTTGCACAAATCACTCAGGAAAAACAATATTTTAAGACATCGCGGCAACTGGGCAGATTTAGTTCGGGAAAATAACGTGGAAAACCAAAAGCACTTAAATTCGGATCTGGCATATGCAGCAATTTTGATTTTCTGTGACTTGATAATGTTTCATCATTAGAAGAAGAACCAGTTGACATAGCAGACTCCATAATTATTTCAATTGCAAATAGCAAATAGAAAAATAAAGGGCATAGCCGAATAAGCCTGGGAAAAGTGCCCCAGGAGATTTTGGAATATTTTGAATTTGGAATATTTTGTATCCATTACAAAATTCATGAATTTGTACTCCCATTTCTTTGGTCCAGAAATCCAAGTTTTCAAAATTTAAAATGACCACTTTCCAGATTTGACAATACCACGGAATTGTTACATCTGATGTATCTTTTAAACATCTAAATAATACCAAAAACTCCGATTTTTTAGTCAATGTCAAATATACAAAAAACATACGAATATATATATTTAGGTTGTTCATTTATTTTAGTCCACATCGCTGTTTTCGTTTATAATGGCACATACACCAGTTGATTTAAATATATTGGTCAGCATCTCGGCAGGCTTAATGATCCTTGACTTAAGCCTTGCATTACTCAGGTAGAATATAACTGCAGCCAACTGTTCACATGCCATTAGGGCAGGTGCAATAGTGACCCGTTATGCAGTCAAGAGTTTGGTCATTAGGTGTATATTTGATGAAAATGTGATATGTTTTTAATGTGTCTTGGACTTTCGTTGAAGTACTCCAAATTTATGGTGTCATCTGTTTTTTGTAATTCCGCTTAATAACAAATCGATTGCGAAAACTGATATGATCCGCCAAAATATATTTTAAGCTCACTTTCGGAGAATTCAGGGAAGTCAAGTAGATCGGAACTGTTAATATTAGCGAATTTTACTTTTTTTCTAATCAGCCCTTCTCTTTCTACCTCAACCGCCAACAGATTACCAGCATTCATATTTTTCTTAAAATGTTCTAAGATTTGATCAGAAAGCTCACGATCACTAGTGAGTCGTTTTCCAACCCTGTTATTGAGATTTATATTTTTGGCAGCATTTTATTGTCAACTTTCCCACCAAGAAGCTGGAATTTTTGTTTCAAGATTCAGTGCACAGCTTCCACTGCCCACCTGATTTTGGTCACAATCCGGGATTTATTTGCTTCCAAGGTCGGCAGCTGATTTCTTTTTCCCCTCAGAGCTGGCATAAGAACTTCATAGCCTCTTCCTTCCAATTCAGCGACTGCATCTCTAAACCAGCGATCAACCATAATTATATCTCCTGGCTGAAGCAATTTTTGTAGCCCATTCTCACCATGAAGCAACTGTTTGATTATTGTTGTGTCATTTATATTAGCTGGATACGGTCCTGCCATGTCAATAATAAAGCCGTTTGTGGTACAAATTGTAAATGGTTTACACAAGGGAACTTTTTTCTGACCTGAGCACGACTTCCTCTGGTAGCTGCTATTTGTGCTTTTTTGATGGCGGATATATGTTCCATCGTAAATGATCACCAATTTTACTTCGCATACATTCAATAACGATTTGGCTATTTCTATTGTATTTGCCACAACTGATCTGGATACTGCACTTAGTCCAAAGGTTGGCAAAATATCATTTTGTAAAGCTATAGCGATAAGAACTAAAATAAATTAACAACCTAAATATATATATTCGTATGTTTTTTGTATATTTGACATTGTTGCACCACCTAAAAAAAAATCGAGTTTTTGGTATTATTTAGATGGTTAAAAGATACATCAGCTGTAAAAATTCCGTGGTATTGTCAAATCTGGAAAGTGGTCATTTCAAATTTTGAAAACTTTGACCACGATTTTCGGACCAAAGAAATGGGAGTACAAATTCATGAATTTTGTAATGGATAAGTACGTTAAATCTTATTAATTTTCAGTCAACGTTGCATGACAAAACTGGATATAGGACCAGATATTTCATTATTTATGTTTCAGTATTTCTGCATATAACTAGTCAACCAATAGACCTATTGACTTGAAATTTTATGTCCATACCCTCCAAGATAATAGCTACAATCCCTGATTCAAAATATTCCAAAATCTACTGGGGGCACTTTCCCAGGCTTATTCGGCTATGCCCTTTATTTTTCTATTTGCTATTTGCAATTGAAATAATTATGGGGTCTGCTATGTCAACTGGTTCTTCTTCTAATGATGATACATTATCAAGTCACACAGAATCAAAACTGCTGCCATATGCCTGATCCGAATTTAAGTGCTTTTGGTTTTCCAAGTGATTTTCCCGAACTAAATCTGCCCAGTTGCCGCGATGTCTTAAAATATTGTTTTTCCTGAGTGATTTGTGCAACTACTGACTAGTGTTTCATGTCGAACTATTGAAAAAAATCGCGATGGTGTTATGGCAGTCACGGTTGAAAGTCGAAACGCAACACCTAGGATGGACAGCAAACAAGACCTTAAAAATATATAATTCTTTGCATGATGAATAACTTAAATTTAAAAAACATCTAAATTATTTTTAAAGATCACAACGTTCTTTTCTTATCAACGCACATATCTCAGAGATGGTAAGAGATAGAGGTTTGGCATGTATGGGACATAAACTTCTTATTCTTGCAGGCAGATTAAGTTTATTTTTAATTTTTGCCGCGCCCCCTCACACGCCCGCAATTTAGAAAAAACGTCATATCTCTTACAGTTTTAATGATAAATGGTTCGTACCTTCTGGACATTTTTAGTAATCAGGACTATTTACCCATTCGCCAAAGATCGGATGAACGGTAGTCGAGAGTTATAAGGAAAACAAAAATGATGCTTGGTGGTAGCGGCCGCAACGGCGATTGGCGGCACTTCACACATCCTAACACAATCTTTGTGAGGTACAGAGTGTATAATAGTCGGTCTTGATCGACTTTCAAACTTGTTTATCTTAATTTTAGCCCATTATGTAACGAAAAACTTCTTCTAAAAAGCTGGAAGCTCGATTTTGATTTTGGACCCATGGTTTCTTGGGCAAACCTTCTTAGAATTCATCGAAGATTACGATTTTGACAACCGCTTGGTGCATTTTTTAAGCCCATATAAATTGACTCACCCTAGTGATTATAGTAAAAATAGCCTATTTTTGTACAAAACCCATGGTGAAATGCCTGAGCGGACATCCTCTAAAGATAACAATCAAGAATTCTTAGAACCCTCACTGGAGCGCCTTGTTACACATTCGCAATGGGACAATTGTCCCGCCCATTAATTGGTTAAGGTCATATTTCGCACACTTTTATAGATAAATTGTTCGTATTTACTATTTAGTATTTATAGTACCGTTAACAAATTGAAGATTATTAATCGATTTGTAAAGAAGTTAGCAGCGCTTCCGTAGAGCTTCTTTATATTGCCATAGAAGCATACATTTTCGCAGGTACAGAGTATATTTTAGTCGGGTTTGACCGACTGTCAAATTAATTTTTTTATTTTTGTCATTTATAATGCAACTTAAATTTTTTATATTGTATTACTTAATTTCAGGGAGCTGGGCACAACGATGTTGAGTTGCATCCTCAATATTATGAACGATTAAGAAAATTTCTTTCGGTGGAACTTATCAAATGACAATTAAAGATCAGTGTTGAAGCAGGAGCCAGTAACCCCGCTTCTACTAACGTTTCCAATACAAATCCTGCTGCAGCCAGCTTTACACTTAGTGCAAAACCTATTACTAATTCAACATCTACAGGAATCGAATCAAACACTAAGAGTCTGGAATCAACTAACAAAAGGAGAGAAAATGACGGTTTGTAGTAATATATAATCGCAATATTTGTAAAATTTTCTTAATAGGTGTGGACTAGAATTTTAAAATGAGCTTTAAAGAGAACTTATTTTTTACTTGGGTCACTGCACTGTGTCGTCTAGAACAATCTAGAAAATGATAACTATATTATGAAGTGACTGGTACGAAACTTGCAGATCCATAGCTTGGTACTCCAATAAAGTATATGTTTCGACAGCTGATTTTACAGCTGACAGCTGATCAGGCTTCGCAAATTAACACACATTGTTATTAACACGCCAAAAATTAAGACAAAGAAAAAATAATAATAAATGTGCAAATGCAAGCTTAAGCTGGAAAACATATCTTCAGGCTGCAAAAGGCATCAGTCAGCTAAGCAAAGTTCATGGTGTTTTAAAATGATGTCTAAAAAACAATAAGCGATTTAGTGGCGTATCTCACAGTAAAAAATTAATTAGTGTTGTCATATCATTGCTCGAAGAATGTTAATCTTGGTGAAGAAATCGCGAAACACATACAAATATATATATATATATATATATATATATATATATATATATATATATAAATATTCTTACTTTTTAGGTATTAGATAAGAATTTTTAAAAAATTTAACCCCCACACAAAACATGACATTCTTGGGCGGAGGTAGGAACATTACGGTGAATGAAGAGGGCTACCGTATTATGATTTCAAATTGGAATGGAAGAGCTGGACTTGGCTGACATGTGGTTTCAACAAGACAGTGCCGTACGCCACAATGCACACGAAACGATGGTCCAATTAAAAGGAGAATACGGTGCATAGTTTTAGAGGTCGGTAAAGACAAACGTTTTTTTATATTGTCTCTAGTATTTACGAATTCTAAACACCAGCCAGTATTAAAATAACTGAAAATATTTTTGTTGTGGCTGCTTCTGGGTTGGAAAGTCCGCTGTTACGTAAAAGCTTGCCACCTGGTGAGTTTGTTAAAAAAATAGGTTGTGTTTAAAGCTGTGGCAAATTAACAATTCTTAACGTAAGGAAATCAAAGATCGAATCATTTGGAAAACGATGGTTGTGTAATTGTTTTTATTGTTGTTGTTGTAGTGCCTTATTAGTACGTAACCTAACCTAAAAGTGTTTTGTGATGCTGAAAAGGTGAAGAAAGTCAAATAAACTGCATTTTAAATGGCAAATGAATCTTTAACATGTGTAAAATGCGGGGCTTTTACGTTTTATCGCATATTTGCGTCATTTCAAAATAAATTGGATCATTGTTTAAAGGAAAAACAAGCAGGACAGATTGAAAAATACATATCTGACATAATCGAATTATGTCAAAAAGGACTTCACTAATTCAGAATAATTGTAACCCATATATCGATAGAGATAGAAAGAGATCATCAAAAGAGAAATAAAAACTAGGATAGACTCAATGCAGTAGAAGGCTGAAAAACCGTCACAGTTACCACAACTAGAGGATGTCCTAGGGCCGGAGTACTCTCCCCACTGTTGTGGAGCCTACTGGTGGATGAACTCATGGAAACACTCTCATCCCAGGGAATAGTATGCCAGGGACACGCAGATGACATCGTTATCTTTGCAAGAGGTAAACACGGAGAAACCCTATGTGACTTACCCCAAAGGGGAATGAAAGTGACGTCCCATTAGTGCAAGGAGGTTGGGCTCAATCTAAACCCTGCGAAAACCATCGTAGAACCGTTCACTAGAAGATACAAGCTCAGCTGAATGAGTCCGATACGACTATCTGGCTGTCTCATAAAATCGGAAAAGGAGGTCATATATCTTGGCGTCCTCTTCAACAACAGGCACAAGCACATGTATATCAGACTCAGTAAGGTGCACTGGGACACTGGAGCATAGCCGGAAAATCGTGGGACATGACACCACACATACTCCGGTGACTAAACCTCATGGTGGTAAGACCGATTCTCACGTATGGAGCAAAGATTGCAGCTGCAAAAGTTGCAAAGGCTGGCATGTGTATGTATGACCGGAGGCAAGTACGCTGTCCGTCAGCGGCCCTCTTGATGGAGCTAACACCACACCATCTGCCTGAAAAAAAAATATATTGCTTAGACTGACAGCAAAAGGAGTAGGTAAGAACCACATAGTAAGCCTAAGGGACCCTGAGAAGTTGGAGTAGGAAGCCGCTATAATTCTCCAACCCAAAGACGAAATGGTGGCATAGTTCCACTTCGACAGGAACTTCACTGTCCACAAAAGCAACAAGAGAGATTTAGTCTCACTAGAAGAATAAGTTTCATGCAACCACCGGACTTGGGGTAGCTGGAACTGGAACGAAAATGTCTGAGTCAATGGCGAACTCTCAAGCATATTTCAAGCCGAAATTTGTGCAATCTCCCGATGCGCACACCTTAATATGGAGAAAAACTACCATAATAGATAAACTGCAATCCTCTCAGCAATCACAATAAATTCACCTCTAAGCTCGTCCGGGAGACAAAGAACAAATTGGAACAACTAGGCAACTGGAACAACCTGTTCCTACGCTGGATACCAAGTGTTATGTTCCGGAAACGAAATGGACCACGAACTTGCACGCAAGGGTGCGGCCACCGTAATGGACTTCAGACATAGGATTTCGTTTGTTTTGCAGCAACCATTAAACACGTTAGATAAATCTGTGCTAAAGGACAATCTGGAACTTAAAAACCCGGTTCCTTGAACAGAAGATGACGCCTTAGCCTTAACTGAAGAATTCTTTTACCAAATGTCAGTATAACTGAATTCAAGCAATGTGCTTTAGGAAGAACTGCGAAATATATCCTATCTATGAAAAAATACCAAATTACAATGCAGATCACAAAGGCAAATGCAGTTCTTTCTGTTGAATGTCTTGGAGAAATCGCTTCCGAGGCCCGAAATAAACATTACAAACGAGATCGGAGAGCACATGCCAGTCCAATAGTAGTTAATAATATGAATTGCGTTTTTCACATTTCAATCGACACATCAGATCCGCTTGTATCAAGTGTTTTGTATCAACTGGCTTAATTAATAATAGGACTAAGAACAAAATTATACCACTTTCACAAGCAGTAATTGAAATTCTGGAATCACCGTCTCATGCGAAACTTTCCTGAAGAAGATCATGAATCTGATGATAATGAAAAAAGTTTATAATTGAAATAATATAATAAAAAGTGGCAAATTTCAATACCGTATCTTAATTTTGGGACTCTTTTCTTTCGCAAAAACCAGCAAAAGTGAACGAAACATATAGAAACAAGTATGGGCGCTGCAGTCAAGTGCCTCGATTACAAAATACCCTCTTCATTTGTTTGTGTATAGAATTATACACCTTAGATGAGCAAGCTTGTATTTTAATATTTGTACTGAATAGCTCTTGCGAGCGATCCTTCTTTTATTCTTTTTAAATCTAACTTATCTATTGCTTCGTTTGTAAGACGAAGCATGTGTATGTATGTTTATGTGCCATATGCACACACATGTGTCGGTCTAGTGGGAGGGGTACATCGCCTGTGCATCTTAAGGGTCCCTACGCGTGGGTTTAGAAACATCCTGACCCTTGCCAAGTGCCTATTAATATTTATTGTTCAACCATAAAAATTTACTTGTTTATGGTATCCGTCAGGCTCGTCATGTTTGATCATTGACATGCGTTTATCAGCTAGTTGACTTATGTTGTTGTTTTTGATTTTGAATCTGACTGTACTTTTCGGCATAGATAGATATTGGGCCCAGCTTGGTGGTTTAGTATATAAACCACGAGGCTTTAACTTGAAAATTGTGGATCGGACCTTTTTAAGGATAAGAGGGGGACGGGGGAATTTTCCAAATCTGAGACAAACTTGATCTGCGTATGGCATACATCTACCTTCATGCAAAAATTTGTGGCTCTATCTCTTATAGTCTTTAAGATCGACGCGTTCATACAGACAGACGGACGGACAGATTTTCAATGGGAACAGGGTATAAAAATTGAGGAAAGTTAACTTCGTCTAGGCGTAATTAATTTGAAGTACTCTTCCTCTGAACACAGCCAAGTTTTTCTCTGCTTGACCGACTTTCTTTCTTGTTCTTACTCTTTACTAAGGGTGATTGTCTGTTTCTTGTGTCAATTTTAAATTGGATTCTATTTTCATTAATTTTTCCAATTTCGTTGATTTTGTTGTTTCGTGTTTTATATTCTATTGTTTCAGCGTATTTAAATATACCTGCTGGTGTTCTTCCTGTAGTTATCTGTTTAGATTTATGATTGTAGACATATAAAATTGTTTCAAATTGATTTATTTTGTTTTCTAGGTCAGTTTCGTTAGTGATGATTCTTAAGAAGAGCTGCACACATAAACGCTAAGTCTTAATCTGATTTTATATCGATGGGCTTACCCATATCGTTGAATATTTTTAGTGGGGCTCGTTTGGCTTCTAACCAAACTCTACTATTTACTTCGATTATTGCTGCGTATTTCGAATATACGTCGATACAAGATAGGAATTGTTTGCTGTTAATCATGTAGAATATCTGTTAGAATATCTCCGAATTTTTTGTAAGCTCTCATATTTATAAAATTGTTCGGACTGATGATTTCTATGACTGCATTTTGGAATGTTAAGAAATCAATTTCGTTTTCAAAATATATTACTCTATTTTTAGTGCATAGGTGTTCTTCGATAAGGGTTTCGGCATGTTCATTCGTCATTTCCTTGTATATGATTTTCAATTTTGTTTTGTGAATGTATCTTGTTGTTTGTACCTCGTTTGATTCACCTTTGATGAATTCGATCTTTCTGTTGTAGTAGTTAACTGGGGTTTCTGTGATATCAATGTATCTTTGGTTGTCCTCAATGTGCTCTGTGCACTGTAGCTGCAGTTATACTGGGTGTTTTTCCTAACAAATTTTCTTCTATTTTAACTCTTGATAGATCGTCTGCTACGTAATTCTCTTTACCTGGAACCTGTGGTAGTCAAGTTCGTTAAATTTGATCTTCCATCTTTGCAATTTCATGTTTGGCTCTTTTATGTGTTTAAGCCAAACCAAAGGTTTGTGGTCGAAAGAATATCAAATTTTCTTCCATACAGGTATGATCTTTAATTATTTGTTGCCCATACAATAGCGAGGAGTTCAATTTTTATTGCAGAGTAGTTGATTTCGTGTTCGTTGAAAGTTCTGCTGGCAAAGCATATTGGTTTGTGGTCTTGAAAGTTTTTATGATTCATGATGTGTACTACGTATAAATTGTGAGAGTCGCTATGTTGCAGATATATAGTACATCAAACAGCTTTTGAGAGTTAAGTTGTGCAGTCGGTATTTTGATGTAATTCTGCAAAATACTTGTGATTTGCGCTTATTTTTTATGTGTAAGTGTCGGTATTGTTTTGGGTTTGTAATTTGTGCGTTGTGTTCTTCTATGGGCACCACAAATAAACTAGCAACGACACTTTTTACTGGGATAATGTCAGCAAAAGGGTCCAACGACTTCACAAATCGGTAGAATTTTTGACAATGTGGATAGCTAGGATGAACTCGACTTTTTTGCTGATTACGATAGTGATTTCTATCCAGATGAAGAACATATTAATACCACAGATGACGAGGACATCGAAGATAGAGCTGAAAAATCCATTGATTCAAGCAAAAACTTCCCAAAAAGACATTTGCCATGGAGAAACGCAGTTTGAATTTGAATACGAAACAACTGCATTTGTTCGCAAGTACTGCCTTGCTTCCCGAACTAATGGAGCTTTCGGAACCCATACACTTTTTTTAATCTTTTTCCAAGTGAGAAGAGTTGATCTGATCGACAGCATAATCGGCTGATATACAATTTCACTAAGAAGCAACGTGTACATAAGGCAAATAGATCATCTAGTAAGGTTTTAGGATCATCCGACTTTCGGCTGCATATCCCAGAAGTGTTAACAAAAGTTGATACTAAATCAAAGCTGGGATAACGAAGCTCTGTTCTTGAAAATAACCTGAAACAAAAGAAGCAAAGTGGTCCAACACATCGAGTGCTAAGTCAAATGGTATTCCAAGGTAAGGTCGACATTGGCTACTTTAGGCAGATAAAAGCATTAGATGCAAGCAGGCCCGTAGAGAGGAATTACGGGCCCGGGGAGAAAAAATTCGAGGGCCCCCATTTAATAAGAACTATTTTTCAACATAACTAAAATCTTGTTGAGTTTTGTTAATGGTTAGATACATATAATATATAATATTTATTTACAGATGAGCAATAGCTATTCTGTTTCAATACAAAAGCATGGAAAAAGGATTAATTTTCAAGTTTTCGTCTATATCGCTGTTAGTTGTTCTCCAATGAAACTCGCTTTTCGCGCTTTCGCAAATGATTCGATTATTACGCTGAAGTCTAACTGCCTTGCTAACTCGGACTCCAAACTTAACATCGCCAGACCAATTAGACGCTTTTGTTTAGAACAAGATCTGTGGAAGTTTTTGACTCGCGATAAAACACTGAAAGAGCGTTCTCCACTAGCGACACTGACAGGGAGAGTACAACAAATTCTTAAAGAAACGTAGACATTTGGATAAAGATTCTGAAGGTTTCTTGAGTGCAGTGTGTTGAGCAATCGAAATGGAGAAAGGTTCTTTTCAAAATTATCTACATATATAAGTTAATCTCCGTTATCGCGGAAATAACAAAAGACAAAATAAAGTTCGGAATTACGCTGAAGGTTCAGCTGGCTTTATTCAATTCTCTTTTAAGACTAAATTAGAGTACGAGGTTAGAGGATTAGAGGACGATTTCATCTTTCCGCTCTTTGGAAACATCAGCTTCGTACTTTTTCGTAAATTCTTCGGCAGACGTCTGGAGAGTATCTTCATCCAACGTGGTGAATTTCCATAAAAAAGAAAACACTTGATTCAAATATTTTACTGCTTTGAATCTTTTCGTCATTCCTGCAATTACCGAATCGATGATGCAGAGGAAAGTGCTGGTCTTAAATTTTTCTTCTTCAGAAATGATGTCGATTTCTGGACTTGCGTCTTCATCATCCAAAAATAATTTTGCACTTTTTCTGTTGCGAATGGTTGGCAAAGTTTCAGGAATGTTGCATCCTCTTGCGACAAGTTTACATTCACTCAGAATGAGAATGAGATCCCATCGATTTCTTATAAACTGCATATCTGAAAGGAGAGCATTTAGATTGTCAATTTCAACGTCTATTGTAGTTTCTCTTGCTTGAAGGACGACGTTTCTCTGCATGCTCTTTTCAGCACCAGATTTGTGTTGGTACATTTTCGTAAAAAGAAAGAATTTTCATCAAATCTGCGCACTAATCTTAAAAAGAAATCAAATAATTTCAAAATTGCTTTGAGAATTTCATGTAGATCTGCTTCTCCTAGGTGTTGACTCCACCGATGTCGCGCTCTAAGTGAGGTGTCAGGCCGACCAGGCGCTCTTTTTATAGTCGGCTGCCAGCAATCGATAAGCCGCCTATCGTCAGCTGTTGGTGATCGAGCGGCCTGTGCTCAGATGGTGCATCATCGATAGGGATGGTTATGGAAGGCTTCGGCTGTCGATTTGAGTGAGCGCGCGTAGTTTAAATTATTTATTATGAAGAAATGAAAAAAATAATACTAAATGCGCCACTTGCGGCTTTTGATAGTAATGATTTTTTCTCATGTTGTACAATACATAGTTTATTGAAGTTTTCGCCAAAAATCCGGGCCCCCCTCAGAAGTCCGAGCCCGGGGGGAAACACCCCGGCCCCCCTATAATAAGTTTAATTTTCGTTCCAAGCAGATCCGATGCATGTATGCAAAAAGGTTTTTTAAAGTTTGGATATGTCAGTATTCTGTCTGACATGCTATTGCATTTTTAGTTTTTCAAATGCTAAAATATAATCTGCTTCTTTAATATTGATTTTCGATCTTTTCTTTAATTTGAGCGTTGAAGGTTTTGCTATTTTAGCAAAGTTTGGGATAAAATTGCGATAGAAACAGCAGAGGCCTAAGAAAAATTTAGTTTCCTTAGTAGTTTTCGCTATTGAGAATTCTTTGATGGATTGTATTTTGGTTGGGTTAGGTTTTATACCTTCAGTGTTTATGATATGACATAGGAATTCTGTTTCCTTTTTACAATTTCACATTTATCAAGCTGAAGCTTGCGATTGACTTGTCTTAGCTTCATGAACACTTTCTTTAATGATAATAAATGTTCTTCCAATGAAGTGGAAAACACTATTATATCATCCATGTATAGAAGACAATCTTTATAGACTTGATCTTCATGCAATTTTTTAGACATTCGAGTATTCTCATAATGCCCATTTTAAGTTGAGATTGCAGCTTTGGGGATTGAATCTTCGTCGATTTGGATTTGGTGAAATCCTTTACCTAGTTTGTCAATTATATCATCCATTATTGGGATTGGATATTTGTCACTTATGGTATTTTCCTTCACATGGCGGAATTTTTTTCGTCCTGATGCATTTAGCGTTTTTGGGACTATCTAAATAGGCGAGCAATAGGGTGAATTGGATTTTCTTTTAATATCTTGTTTCAGCATAGCTTAAATTTGGGTTTCGACTTCTTCGTCAAAAGCATAAGGATATTTATAAGGTTTTTATTGCATGTTTAATAATACTAGTAGTGAGTTTCTTTTTCTCTTTTTCATTTAGGTGATTTAAAAAATATTCGTTACTTTCATGTAACTCATTGTTAATTGCGAACACTGTATGTTCGTCTTTAGTCAATGTCATGGATCGAGGCATTTATATGCGGTCTCGTCCGATATATTCTTTACTTCTTGATGTTTATATTTCATGGAGAATGGAAGGTTGTTTATTAGTACTGTTCCATACTGTACCATGCTCTATTATTCCTTAAGTACAGTGCCGCTCAACTGAATAGGTTTGAAAAATCGTTCTCACATTTTTCCTTCTTTTTTTGTTCCAATTGAATTTTTTTCAATCTTTTCTTTTTATTTTGAACCTTCATTTGTTTACTCATTGTATGCAAGAAAAAAGTAACGGGACAAATGCAACGGGAATTCAGAATTATGCTTTAATCGTGAAATTCGCTAAACGTGTGCTCTATTTTTGGCTCATCTGAATAGGTTTGTCACTTTTGACTTCACTTTGTGATTGAAATGAGTTGAATTCTTCTGTGTTCCAAAATTTAGAGCAACTGCTTTCAGTTTTTTGGCAAATGGGCCTCGGAAAACCTTAACCGATTTTGAAAAAGGTCAAATAAAAGGCTATATTGATTCTGGCTTCAAACACCATGAAAGAAAACCGGGCGAAGTCAAAACGTTGTGTGTAATTTTCTCCGTATTGAAGCAGAATAGGGAAAAAAAAAATGAATAGAGGAAAAAAATATGCAACAACAGCATCGGAAAAGCGACTTATCATACGAACTGCCTCAAATACCCACCATTTTACTGGTAAAATTAGGGAAGAATGCGGCGGTAATGCTAATGTGGCCACGGTAAAACGAATTATTCGAAGCGCCAAACACAAGAAGAGATTGAAAATAAAAAAAAAAAACATCAATTATGCTCGTAAGCTACGGTTTCGATTAGCCCGAGAGCACATGACGTGGAACAAGGAGTGGAAGACGGTGGTCTTCTCCGACGAAAAGAAGTTCAACCTCGATAGACCGGATGGCTATAAATACTATTTCCACGATATGCGAAAGCAAGAATGTTTTTTAAGTCGTCATCACACTTGTGCAGGTGCAGTAATGGTTTGAGGAGCCATATCGTTTTATGGAACATGCGAGCTCCAGTTTGTCACCTCGAAGATAAACGCAAATGTGTACAAGACTGTGCTCCAAAAGACTTTTCCCCAGTTTTCGGAGATTTATGGTCATATGCTTTGGACGTACCAACATGACAACGCCTTTCATACCGCTCGGGTTGTAAAACAGTAGATTAAAGACCAAAACGTCAAATTGCTCGAGTGGCCACCTTACTCCCCTGACATTAACATTTTCGAGAACATTTGGGGACTTTTGTCCAGGAGAGTATACGAAGGAGGAAGACAATTTAGTAACTCTGGGACCCTCGTTGAAGCAATTAAAAAAGCTTAGTCAACAATTTCACTAAATGAACAACAAATGACAACCGTTCATCCGATCTTCACCATTCCTTCGGCTGATCGATAAGTTATCCTTATTACTAAATATGTCCAGAAGGAACAAATCTATCTTTAAAACTGTGGGAGATATGACGGGGGCAATTTTTAAATTGCTGTTGCGGCAGGGGGCGTGAAAAAAAATTGAAAGTTAATTTGACCTGCCTGCAGACATAAGAAGCAAATGTCACACACATGTCAATCCTGTATCTCTTACCATCTCTGAGATCTGTGCGTTCATACGGACAGACAGACGAACAGACGGACATGGCCATATCGACTCAGCTGTTGATGCTGATCAAGAATTTATATACTTTATAGGGTCGGAGATGCTTCCTTCTTGATGTTACATACTTTTGCACAAACTTATAATACTCTATGTACCTACGGTACAGAGTATACAAATATTTTGATTCCTTACTAAACCGTATATTTGAAATAATTAAGAACAAGGGTGGGCATACCAAATACTAAATAAAGCTAAAACAGTGTCCTTTTTATTTAAGTTACCCATTGCCTTGAAATTTTGCTTTTATTACTTTTGTTTAATAGTTTTAGTGGTCAAACCTGTTCAGTTGAGACAAAAAAGTCCGATTATTTGTTAAGTTTAAAAAAAAAATAATAAAAATTAAACAAAAACAAAGCTAACAGAACAGAAACTTCGAAATGTCACAATTGACTGATTTCTTTATATAATAAAATTTTTTCACTTAAAGGCCTGTATCCAGCACTGCGGAAAATTCCTGCCAGGAATTTGCTAATTATTTTGAGTGTGTGGAACCCAACTAAAACAAACTGAAGTTCAGAGCGTTCTCTGTCTCTCTCTCTAGTCTCTGTCTCCCGCTCTCCAAGCGTTCTTACTGTCATTCGCTGGCAAGCATATATAACATTAATGAATTTAAGAACTTTAAACACAATAACAAGTATTCCACCTTCTTCATTAATTTGTGCTGCAACACTATCTCAAGCACTTTTCACAGAAATGTTGTCAAAATGCTTTTTCTCTGTGGCTCGTGAAACACATGGTCTTGCTTCAACTGCTTATATTAAATCAATCTTCTTCTCACAGTTTTTGCCTCCATCTTGTGACAAATCACTTCCGAAATAATTGTAAACAATATATTCCTGGCCTGAATGACAGCTGTTTCTCGTTCCACACACGCTTCCGAAACGCCGCTATTGATACGCCGCTATCTATAAAGTGTGGATTTCGTTCGTGTTGCTGGATACACAACAAACGAAAAAGCAAACTAAAAATTCCTGGCACAGTTTTTTTTATATGAAGTTTGCCAGGAATTTTTAGTTTCCGCTGTGCTGGATACCCGGCTTAAATCGGAGTGCTTGTTACAGAGATACAGCGGCACTGTATCTTCTAAGAATTCTCGACCAAGTAACATAGTAACCAAGTAACATGCCATAATTATTAGAAAAAATATGCAAGTAAAATGTTTGATGTGTAGGGCAAAGTTTGCTGTGTTTTGAGTATATACTTCGTTTTAGTTTGTTGGTAGTATTTTTTTTTTTTTTTTTGGATTTTAGGTTACCCAGAGACCCGTTACCAAGAAACCTGGAATTATTTGGCCTCCCACTTTTATGCAAGGTGGAAATCGCCACTGCTGAATGTGTGTTCTTGTGATTATTTTTCGTTTTATAAGTCTATGTTGTTTTCATTAATGAAATCTATAATTGTTTGGTATGAGTTAATGTTCTCGTGCTTGAAGTACTACTACACAACTACTACTACTACTACTACTACACAACTATCGCATCTGCCATCATTGAGAACGTGTATTTTAACGAAGGTAGCTTTATCAAATGCGTTGCCGCTAAGTAATCTGTTTATCAATTTTATACTTTTTGGTTTCAGCTTAGATTTGTGGAACCAAGGTTTGTTTACGGTGGTTGGGAAGAGATGCGCATATCCCCTGGGTCTTTCAGCGACGAAATTGGCGTAGTCCTTTTCCCAGTCTTCCTTTATCCTTCTGAAAATTTCGCGAGGTGCGTTCTTGATGCTCCATTTAACTAAAGTAAAAGTCCCATTTAACGGTGCGCCCTTTGCTGCGAGGTCCACGGCTGTGTTTTGTGGTATGTTCACGTGGCCTGTTATATAGTGGACTTCTACAGAGATTAACTGTGCTTGGGAATTTATTTTTCTCTTAGTTCTTTGTGCGATAAAATTGTTATGTAGAGGTTTTTCCAAAATCAATGCTCCGTTTTTACTATCTGTCAATATGGCTATACGAGGTATGCCCCACGAGAAGGCATGGACAAGTGCTTTGTCTATTGCAAGTAGCTCAGCAGAAAGAGACAAAAGGATTTTATTGGTGTAAAAACTGTCTAAAACTCCTGAATTACCATGAAGAAATGCAGCGCTAGAATGGTTACTGGTTACTGAGCCATCAGTAAAATAGATTTGGAAACCCCGCTTAGTTAGTCGGTCTACCTTTTCCCTGAAGAGGAGAAGAGTCGTTTCCAAGTCTACCGAGCGTTTGTTCTTAGCTGCTCCTTTAAAAAAGTCCAGGTCCGTGCTTAGCTTTCTACACATAATTGGAGTCGGAGATACTATTTCGGTGTGGTCAAGGATTTCGAAAAATTCTCTATACGTTTTAACGTAGCTTGTATTAAGATTCCTATTAGAGGTTATGGTTTTACAGGCGGGCATGTCGTAGGCAAACACCTTTACTAATTCTTTGGCCGTGACAAATTTTATCCTGTACTCAGGTGGAAGCTCTGCTGCTAAGTGATAGACTATATGTACCGGTGTACACTTAATTAAACCCAATGTCTTTCGAAGGTGTAGATTGGAGTGCACTTTTAACTTATTCATGGCCGTCTTTGACATATTACTAAAAGAGGAACAAGCGTATTCTAGCTTGCTGCGAACAAATGCTTTGTAAAGCACCAATCCCTGATTCGGGTTGACCCAAATCGGCATCCGCTGAGTAGCATCAAGAACGCACACGTTCCATTTGCTGATCCTGGTCTTTTATCACAGTGCCTTTATAAATTATATTCAGAGGCTTTCTTTGTGTACTGAAATGAACCGCACATAACTTAGCTGGGTTAAAGGAATGGTTAATTTTACTGCATTCATCATCAAACAATCTTGTCCAGCAAGATATACCTAGCAGTGTTGAAATCATTGTAGAAGAAGAGCAAGAATAAGTCATCTGCATATTGGAAAAGTATACAGTTAGAATTGTTAATTCTGTGCAGCCCAGCTGTGTATAAGTTAAAAAGGGTACGACTAAGGCTGCTGCCTTGCCATACCCCTTTGCCTATTTCTACTCTTTTCTTCCCCTTGACTAGAAATCTTTTCCTTAAAAAGTCTATGGTCCATTTCATAACCCTCAGTCGCCAATCAAGAATGTCAAGGTCAACGCAGTCAATCGCTTTCTGCTGCTACGACTTGAAATCCCTCTGATTTTAGCTCCTGAACTTAGTTTACTAGGTCGTTTATGCAGTTCGCTGTTGATCTTAGTCTCCTAAACGCGTACGATCTATCTGGCAAAAGGTTATCTTTGGATATGTGCAAATCGAAACTGCTTTTTATCACCCCTTCTATAATTTTGAAGAATGCACTAAGGAGACAAATTGGCCTGTGATTTTTAACCAATGAGGTATCCGTGCCTTTCTTGGGGATTGGCACTACACGAATCTCCCTCCAACTTTCCGGGATAGTACCCGCAAGCCAAGTCCGATTTAGTAGTTTAAAAAGCTCAATCCTTTTGGCTGCGGGCAACTGCCGGATCATTTTGTAAGAGATTCCGTCTAGTCCTCTGGCCAAATTGGGGTTTCTAGTGCTGATGAACGTAAGTAAGTGAGGAAGGAGTGGGTGGTACCCGAATTGCAGAGGAATTTGGACTGTTCTGCAACATATTCAAAAACTCTTCATCATCCTCCTCCGACCACCTTTACCAGTTTGCTTAACCTGTTTATAGTTTTTTAAATTTCTAAATTGATTCCGCATGGTCGGTTCAGAGGATATTTCTTTAACAAAACATTGGAAATTTGTTTCCCTAACGTTTTTAAATGAGCTTGCAGTTTTTTTTCCGCTGCTAAAGCTAACCTCGCATCCACTGGTTTTTTAGTTAAATAAAATTTCTGCCTACTAGCGTTTCTTACTCGAAACAACTTCTCAGACTCTGGGCTCCACCACTGTTTTGGTACGTATCTATTGTTGCTAGGAATTGTGACAGTGTTTGACCTGTTTATGAAGTTTACCTTATCTGCAGGGTATCTAAATCTGAGAAAGGAACTGTACTGAAAACCCTGGCTATCCTGTTGTGCAACATTTGCTGGAATTTCGTGGTTGAACTGAAGGAATCGATTTAATCCAACACATTTTCCTCGTTCTTCCATTCCCGTTGGTCCGTTTTTCTTCATACCGTTTTTTTTTTTGCTTCGCTTTGATTTTTACCGTTGTCCGTTGAATCCGTTATTGTTGGCGGGCTAGTCAACTTTATTTGCGCGTCAGGTTTACCGTTTGTTGCTTTGCTCTTCTTTGTGGCTTCCTTCATTTGGGTTTTTACAGCTTCGGTGTTTTTCCTCACTGCCATACTGCTGGCCGGAGTCGATCTCGATCTGGTTGTCATGGTTCCAGAGACACTCCTCTAGTGGCTGGGCACACAGCTTTGCTGGTGCTAGCCATAGCTTGCTCCACGACAGTTGTTAACCGCACAAAGCAAAACCTGAGATGTGAATGGTTGCTTGTTTTTCATTGAAAATTTTAAATGATTTTTGTCATTAAGTTAATTGATTAACCTGTATCTATTTGACATTTTAAAATTTTATTGTTAAAAATCTCTTCCTCTTCCTCTGCTTCTTTTTCTGTTTCCGAGGCTACTTGATGAAAATGTTCGGATGTCAATTTTTTGATGGCTACTTACACTTTCGCGTTGCCTTTTTACAGGCGGATTAGGGCGGATTTGTTGATAATTAATAGGAATTGGAGAATAATCTTTCTTTTGATTGTTGTCAGCTTTTGAGGTAGTAGTAGTAGTATGGTTCTTTATTAAAAATAAGAACATTTTGCGTATATAGGCATGGCATAATTGCCGTCAGCCTTAATCGATAAATGTTACATTATATATATGTTAATCCTAGTGAGCTACAGGAAGACTTACCCTTCGGAGTTACAACACCTGCCTCCCCGCTCGTCGCGAGATAGCAGATCTTTCACTCCAAAGGGGGCCATCCCTGGCTCTAAAAACTATTAGATTATGGCGTAAATAATTTCTAAAAAGCTTCCGCCAAGATTTTTGCTCTGTAGTTAAACGCATCCAGTAAATATTTTCCCAGCCGATCCCATGATTGCCCGTTCAGCACTGCCTTTAGCTCTTCAACGAGAGCATTGACTTTCCCAGCCGGTCGATTCTCAGCTCCTTCAAAATTGGACAGATGGCTATGAAGTGTGCACCCATATTGCAGAGACTGCACAGCTCATCACTCTCGCGTACACCTGTACAATATGGCCTGTAGTTCAGGGACAGCATCTCAGTTCTGGCTCTGAAAATATAAGAAATCGTTAAGGTATCGAGTTGATACTTGAAATACGTATCGTCACCAAGCTCATAGTGAAGAGTTTTGTATGTGTTCCGAGTGTTGCTTGCACGTGCTCGTTAAACATTCGTCTCATGTTTTTTGATGCGAATAGCACCCAGCAGTTTTGACTGTCCCTCCTTCCAAGTGGAGCGATTGGAAATGACTAAATCCACTCTGAGTTCCGTTGCAAGTTTCTCCCATTTTTGAAACAATTACGAATTCGAGTCCTTCAATGCTGTTGCTATTATTTTAGGGTACCTCCCATCTGGTAACGACATAACTTTATACACATAGTTGAAATGGATCTGCATCGTGCATTCCAATAGTTCCGGAAGTCCTGTCTCCAAGTGAATGGCATGGTGTTATTTGAGAGGAAGAATATTTTTTTGACAAAAAACCTTAGCAATTTTTTAGCGTCTTTGTGTGCCTCCCATCCCCATACTTCCGCTGCATAGCACATAATGGATCTGGATGTCACTTGGAACATTTTGTACTTAGTACTTGCGCTAACATTTTTCTTTCCCATAAGCGTTTTCCACGTGCTATTTAACGCTCTTTTGGCCTCTCCCAGTTTCAGTTCTATGTGCCTTTTAAACGACGTATTTGGGGTTAATGTAACTCCTAAATACTTGTAAATAAAGTTTTTTATTTGCCTTTAGGAAATCCCTGCATATTGAAGTTAAGACGAATATACTGTCTACAGTAGAGTATCCTTTTCTGAATCGACATTGGTTTTCTCTAAGTACTTTTTGTTCTTCAATGAATGAGTTTAGGCGGGCTAGGATCACTGAAGTGAATGTTTTAAGCAGCGTATTCAAAAACGAGATTCCTCTATAGTTTGATACAACTTTAGGGTCCCCCTATTTTAAAAATTTCATTGAAAGCCTCCGTTAGCTGCTCCACAAAGGTATCAGAGGCGTGCAACAGAAACTCCGCTGGAATTCTATTTTCACACGGGGCTTTTCCAACTTTATTTTGAAGTATTGCGTAACGCACCACTGCAATTGAGATTTTACCGCTCCATCTCTGAATTTTCTATAATCGGTAGGTCCCTGATATATGGTGTTAATATATCGTTGCACAACAGCTCTCTGTAGTAATCCGCAAGTTTTTCGGAGGTGACATGAACTCCTCTTCTTCCTGTTGCGCCGTTTATTTGCTTTACCATTCCCCAGAAACTTTTACTGTCTCTAATACTCTCTAAGGTCCGCTCAAGGTCTTGATAATAAGTGCGACGTTTTTCAATACATAGTTTTTTAAATGCCCTGTTTTCCCTTTGATAGGTTGCTTTACTTTCTGGAGTTGCCTCTCTTAGCCAGCGCATCGAGCTTTTTCTAGCCTTGTCGCAACCCTTGTCAAACCAGGGTTTTCTAAAGTCGGTGAGTCTGGGTTTCTGCATAACTTTTGCTGCATTCTGTATGGCAAGGGTCAGACGTTGAATGCTTTCCTCTGGCGGGAATCGGGTTAGACCATTTTCAATATTCCCCAATTTCGTTGAGTACTCGCTTTGATACCTCCCCAACCACCTCACCTATGGAAAAAGCTTGTTGCCCTGCATTGGGGGCTTTAATTGTGCGGGCTTCAATTTCAAGAGGCATGTGGTCCGAGAAAATTGCATCTTTTATCGTTACATCTTTAACGAGGTTGTGGCACTCTCCCTGGATCATACAGTAGTCTATGGTAGTGCATGCTTGGCCTCGGATAAAGGTAAATTTTCCAGTGGGATCACCTTGGGTTCTTCCATTGAGGACTAAGAGATTGAAGCTATCTCCCAAATCTGAAATTCTCAAGCCTTTTGAATCCGTTGTTTTATCTTTTGCCGCTCTACTGCTGGATGTCAATAAGGCATCCGCCCGTTCTTCTGTTAGCGCTTGGTCCATTTAAGTCACCGACTATCATGATATTTTCTTTTCCGGCTTGCAGCAAAAAATCAAAAAGCGTATCATAATCATGTGACCAGTTTATGCAAATTAAGTACGTTGGAACTACAAATAGCTTCCCTTGGGGACCATCAATTTCGATGACTATTCTGTTGCTGATATTTATGAATGTGCAATTTGACGCATGTTTAAACTCTTTGTGAATTCCATAGAGGCACCCTCCACTTGCGCGGGCCCTTTCTGCTAACCTAACTGCCGGAGTCCAGTAAAGCTCGAAATTCGGGAAATAGTGCTCAAGCTCGTTAGTACCAGATTCAATAAATGTCTCAAACAGAATGAAAATCTGATAACTAATAATTAATTTGAAAAAGTTATTCTGCATGAGTTTACACTTAAGCCCTGAAATGTTGTATGACAGTATGTTAAAATTAATATTATACGTATTTTCTAAATTAGTGCTAGGTTGACTCGGCGCATGATTGTTTATTGGTTTTTTGGCATTTTGGCTCTGCTTAGTAGTGTCTCATATGATGACAACTCAAACGCAACTCCGTACATTGCTTTAATTAAAGGCTCTGCTGGCTGACCCTTGTGCACAAGATTATTGTCCAGGTCGAAATGCATCCATTTGCCACCAATATATACTTCGTCGCTTTTTACAAAGACTTTTTGGCTGACATTGGGGTTGTTCATCTGCTTTCTTAACTGCAGCAGGGCAGTCTTATGATTTTGTCTCTCCGTGCTCAGATCCTTTTCAATGTATATTCTCGATCCTGCCAATTTTCTTCCGTTCCTAAGTGAGGCATTGACCATAGAAGTAGTTCCTCAGCTTTTGAGGTTGATGGTCCACTGGATTGGCTTGATTTTGTTCGATCGGAAAAATTGTTGTCGAAAACTCCTTTTTTCTGAGCTACTTGTTTCAATTTTAGCAGGAAGCAAAATATTCTTCGAAGGACCGCGGGCAGTCTGCCCTTGGCTCTGGGCGACGAGCTACGCTGGTATTTCCTAGGGGCCTGCTCTTAGCCCGCTGCCCGCGAATTGTGACTCGTTGCCCCGAGCCAAGGGCAACAGTTCGGGAGTCGCGAGCCAGAAGCTGCCCGATTGAGCTGCCCGCAGCAGGCGATTCCGAACCCTGAATTTTAGTACTGAAGTTATGCCAATAGCGTCTTTAATTGTGTTGTTCATTGCATTTGTGTAAATGTATGTGAACATTGTGTTGTCTTCTAGGGTTAATTTATTTGAGATAACAAATGACATGTTCTAATTCTTCAACAATCTTACGGATATTCGTTAAACTAAGTGTTGTATAATCGTCTTAGAAGTTCTTCCAATGGTTTTTGGGCTTTGAACGCGCCGATGAGTGCGATCTTGAGGGCTGCCCAGTTGCTGGCTGCTGATAATTGAAATACTCGTTGGGCATCTCCTAAAGTTTGCATTTCGATTGCTCCGAATAATACTCTGTGTTGTCGCACATGTCTTGTTGGGTATAGTTGCTTATGGCGTCGACTCGTTTTATGAAAGCACACAGTCCTTCTGCTGATCCGGTGAAAGTAGGCACCTGCCTAATATGTCCTAGAGCTTGTCTTAGGTGTTGCTCAGATAACTGTAGTGCTTGTGTTACTGCTGGTGCTGGTACTGGTGATGTCATGTTGGATTTTGGTTCTGAATGTTCACTTTTTGGTGATATTTATTTTGGGATTTGCGACTTTTAGTTATTTTAAAAATCGACTTGGGTTTTTATACTCTGTACCGTAGGTACATAGAGTATTATAAGTTTGTGCAAAAGTATGTAACATCGAAAAGGAAGCATCTCCGACCCTATAAAGTATATATATTATTGATCAGCATCAACAGCCGAGTCGATATAGCCATGTCCGTCTGTTCGTCTGTCTGTCCGTATGAACGCACAGATCTCAGAGGTGGTAAGAGATAGAGGTTTGACATGTATGGGACATATGCTTCTTATGTCTGCAGGCAGATCAAGTTTAATTTCAATTTTGGCCACGCCCCCTGCCGCCCCCGCAATTTAGAAAACGTCATATCTACGTCATATTAGAAACGTCATATCTCCCACAGTTTTAAAGATAGGTTGTTCCTTCTGGATATATTTAGTAATAAGAATAACTTTTCGATTAGCCAAAGGAATGGTGAAAATTGGATGAACGGTTTTCGAGTTATGATCAAAAGACTGTTCGCTGCTGCAGCGCAGTAGCAGCGCTGCTTTCAGCTGCTACTGCAGCATCAAAATTTATGCTGAGCGTATAATTTCGTTGGTACAGAGTATGCTATAGTCGGGCTTGACCGACTTTCTTTCTTGTTTTTGAACTATTAATGTAGGCAGAGACCTTTTTTAAAAATGTCCAAAAAAATTATTCGAAAACTTCATAAATTGTAATAACACGTTGGGAGGGTACCAAATTAATTAATAATTCTTCCGAATGTTGTAATACGCTTTGCATTTTCTCTTGTAATTACTTCTTCTTTGTCTTGGTTGAGTACTTTGAACAAATACCCTTAATAAACCATTGACAAAATTCATTTGACGAACTTATCTTCTGTAAATTCAAATAGATATGCAATCTAAAAATCTTGCTTTAGTCATATACTCATGCAATTTTTTACCTTTTTTGAGCAATTTAAAAGAGAATTATCTATTTGGGTTTGTGAAAATCTGGGTAAGAAAATCTGTTGGTAATGGGAGTCTTCCCTGCGACCAATTTATCGCTGGTCATTAAAAACTACTGAAATAAAATAATATTAGGGTTTAATTTATACTAAAGCTAGGTACGGAGACGCTGAGAATTTTCTCGGAGCCCATCTAATTACATAGCTCAGAGAATGCGCTGCACAAAGTTCTCAGAGCACATTCTCAGAGCGGGTACGGAGACAACACAAATTTGCTCTGAGAATGAGCATGACCTGCCATCTCGTTTTTTGGCCAAACAGCTGATAAATTCTCGCAGGGGGTCAGTGAAATTATCAAACATGTTTGATAATTGTCAGAGGTACCTACGGGAAAAAATTAATGGAAGCAAAAAACACAAAAAATACAATACAAAAGTCAGTTGGAGAACTCTACGGAGGACGAACAACTCATTTTAAAACAAGAAAGAAAGTCGGTCAAGCCCGACTATAACATACTCTGTACCAAGAAAATCTGTCTTTTGATCATAACTCGAAAACCGTTCATCCGATCTTCTTCATTCCTTTGGCGGATCGATAAGTTATCCTAATAACTAAATATGTTCAGAAGGAACAAGCCATCTATCTTCAAAACTGTGGGAGATATGACGTTTTCTAAATTGCGGGGGCGGCAGGGGGCGTGGCCAAAATTGAAAATAAACTTTATCTGCCTGCAGACATAAGAAGCATATGTCCCATACATGTCAAGCCTCTATCTCTTACCATCTCTGAGATCTGTGCGTTCATACGGACAGACAGACGAACAGACGGACATGGCTATATCGACTCGGCTGTTGATGCTGATCAAGAATATATATACTTTATGGGGTCGGAGATGCTTCCTTCTGGATGTTACATACTTTTGCACAAACTTATAATACTCTATGTACCTACGGTACAGAGTATAATAAAACTAACAAAAAGCATTTCGGTGCAATTTGCACAACCCATAAATGCTCCTCCTCCACCAGCACCATGCAAAATGACCCCATAAAAACAACCATGGCATTCCCCAAAGCCTCTGCATTCATCAAAGAGTCTTCCAGTTTACATTTTCACAAAAAGATTATCTTATCTTAAGCGCGCATTTTTTTATAAACAAACAACAGCTGACCAGTGCAAGCTGACCGTTTCAGATTTAGTGACACTTTGTTGTTTTCTGGTCACACTACAGTCTCAGAGGCCGCTCTGAGAATTATGAAACAATTCACGCAGCGAGAAAATTCTCAGCATCTCCGTACCTAGCTTAAGTATAGTTTTATTGTTTAATAAAATGAATATAAATAAAATGCATTAAGGTTTCTCAAACTTCGTCAGGTCTTCAATCCAACGTTCTCAAAATAGTTGTATATTGAAATTACAGTTCTCTCTTCGTTATTTTGTTGTTAATTTCAAGATTTGTTAACTTCTGAAAAGAAAAGTGCATGTGTAACATCTTCAAGTTCTATATACTGCAAACATCTTTTTAAATACTATATTAGCACATCCCTGAAGATGCCGGTAGGCGCCCCAAAAAATAACAAAATGCATGTAGCTTGGTCTTGAACAGAATTACAAAACGAGCTTCAAGGGCGGCACGGTGCCACTGCTGGTATAAATCTATGTTCCATAAGGTCATATTTTTGGTTCGTTTTCCAAGAAGTGCATCACTGTCATATAGTGGGATAGCCGCTTGTTAGCAACAAAGCAAAAACGTGTACTATTGAAAAGTGTTTTTCCCATGGCAGATTGTAGATTAAATGACACATCAGGACGCCCTTCTACATATCGCATGAAAGCAAACAAACCCAAATTTGGTGCCCTCCGATTATGTTGCTAGCTTCACAATTTGTGAAATTTTAGAAAAATTTTTTCTATATTTTGGTAAAAGGTCTCTGCCTACATTGATATTTCAAAAATAAATTAAAGGGAAATTTGAAACTTTAAAGCCTCATCGACACCATTAAACCCATGATACAATTATATTAGGTAGGGCAAAGTTTGACATTATGCCTTAAGTTCAGTCCACATTTTTTTAGTTTGATTCTGTCACTCGAAGTGAAAGGTTGTCGAATGCTCCTATATTCGATTGCCGACGGCAAATTTTTGAGTTTTTGTGTGCAGAGGTACCGGTGGCATTAGCCACAGATGCACCGGTAGCATCAGCCACAGCGCAAGTGGTTGAGTGCGACCAACTTACAGATGACGCAATTACATACATCGCCGGCTACTTGGTAAAAAAGCTTAACTTTCCTGATGAAAACGTGGTACCATCAACTACATTGATCATGTGAACGTGGGAGGCTTCAAAAAGTCGACAGCGGGTTTTACGAATAGTATTAAAATGCTAGAAAATATTTTTTTTACTATATAATAACGACAACATTTCAACAAATCCAAATATAATTGAGCAAATGGTCAAGAGAGCTGGAAGCATAAATTTGGAAAGAAGAATTAAACATTTTTTTTCAAAATGCGGACCATGTTCCGAATTAGGCACCTGAATAAAAGGTTTAAAGTACAGAAGCAAAAGCAGAGGCTGATAGGAAATAAAAAATATTTAAAAATATTATAAATATTAATGAAAAAATAAACGAAAAATATTTTGTAATATTATAACTGTTTCAATTAATATATGTACCAATAAAATGTTTTCCTGCATTTAAGTGTATGTGATTCTAAAAATCTTTTTTTTCACACACACACACATACTAAATTTGTGTATATGTGCCTTTCACTCTCGCTCTCAATTACACACTATCCCTTACATTCTCACCCTGGCAAAAACTGTCAGTCAGTACACATTTGGGCCTACCTCATATAATTGTATCATGATATATGCAAAGCAATGACAGTTCGAGAAAAGCACGTTCAATAGATTTCCGTTACTTGTTTTTAAATAGCTCATATGTGAGGGTAGACTTGCGAACACATATGTGTGTTAAGCTTGTCTGTGAATAATGCGAATAATGTGTGTTAAGCATGTGTGTGATTGATGTGTCTTCAGCAAAGTTCAGGCACTCAAAAAAAAAAATCAATGCGAAAAAGAATTTAAAACAGGGTGATCCCGGATATTCTTGAGCCGACCCCGGAAAAGATTGATATCACTCCCACTTTTTTTTATACCCGTTACTCGTAGAGTAAAAAGAGTATACTAAAGTTGTGCAAATGTATGTAACAGGCAGAAGGAAGCATCTCCGATATCATGAAGTATATATATTCTTTGTCAGCATCAAAAGCCGAGTCGATATAGCCATTTCCGTCTGTCTGTACGTCCGTCCGTCCGTCTGTATGAACACCTAGATCTCAGAGACTAGAAGAGCTAGAGCAAGCAAATTTTAGATGTAAGCTAGTATTATCTGTAGGCAGATCAAGTTTGTTTCAAATTTTGGCCACGCCCCCTCCCGCCCCCGCAATAAAAAATGTTGAATATCTCCTACAATTTGTAAGCTATCAAGCTCAGATTTTGCAGTATAGTGCATGTGGCCAATATGTACAATCTCACAAATTTTCATAAAGATTGGATAATAAATGGCAGAGGTAAAAAATACATTGCATACTTATCTGAGCCGCATGAGGTTATTAAACGCGAATTGCCTTGAGTAACGGGTATTTCGAAGTCGGGCAGGGCCGACTTTAACTTACGCTCTCGTTTTTGCTTACATATGTAGGTATGTACTAGAGCCCTGCATGAGATGAATCAAAGTTCCCCTTGACTTTCTTGGGTTTTGGGGGCCAGCAATTCAGCGGTGTGCAGTTTCTACATAACTGCGCCAATTAAACTTCCTTGGAAGCATATATATTTAACTCGTATCTAAGCTCGACCATGAAGCAGCGTTCTTCGAGGAAGTAGCGATGTATAGCGAATTGCGCAGTTGGGAAATATGGTAACAAATTTTTTTTGTGTTGACTTAATTTTTGACTTGATATGATCTAATGAACCACTGGAGCACAGATTGGAGCTTGATCTATTTGGAGCTTGATCTGTTTGGAGCTTGATCTGTTTGGAGCTTGATCTGTTTGGAGTCATTATAAATTTGAGCTGACTAACTCGATTCAAAATATTTTCAGACTTGATTTACTAGAACCTTATTTTTTAAACATGAATCAAAGGGCACTTTGATTCCACTCATGCAGGGCTCTAGTATGTACACACATAAGCACATCAAAATATCTGTGTACAAAAAAAAGAAGTGCTCACTTGAATGCCTTGAGAAGTGGACTCTAAACGGCGCAGAAATCGAAGTGGTCAAAGAATTCAAATATCTAGGAGTGCTACTAACCCCATCAATGAGCTTTACCAAACATGTGCGACAAAGACTGAAAGATGCCAAGCTAGCTATAAATAGTACATGGAGCTCCTTTATAGCAAAAAAGGATGTGAAAAGCAGCGCAAAGTATAAGATATTTGAAGTAACTTCCCGATCCTTAATGTACTACGCGGCCCAAGTATGAGGACATACTCAATATGAAGATGCGGAAAAATTATTAATGGGTTTTATAAAGCGAATGTTTAGGCTTCCAATAAATACACCAAACCATGCAATAATTCTCGAAACTGGACTTTCGCCATTGTATGCCAATACGCTACAGTTGCACCTAAGCTACGTGAGAAAGATCATGAACATGGAACCGCACCGACTGCCAAGAATTATCGCCACGTACTTGATGCGAACAAAAAAGCAGTGCTTTCAGAAGTGGGAATCTCTTGCATCATTACTCGACATTCACTGCTCTTTCGACAACCGGTCCGCTTGGAAAATCAACTACGGGCTCTTAATGGAGGCGGTGAAAAGATCTTCACGAGACAACGCGGAGTGTAGGGCGAGACAAAGCGAGACACGCGAAACTTACAAAGCACTCGAGTATAACCTTGGAGGCAAAAACTATTTCAACGATGATATTAAGATAAATGGAATTGCGACAATTTTTAGGGCAAGAGTAAAGCTCCTGAATTTAGAATACTCCCCCCACAAAGGCGATCGTTCGGGAAAGAGGGAATGAGAAGATACGCACCACTTTATTGCAAAATGCCCAATATTAAGGGAGATAAGGTTCTTTTACTGGGAAAAAGACAGTCTTGGCAGAGAAGAATACCTGGATGTTTTAAATGGAGAAAGCTGGCCGAAACTCATTGGCTACATCTTTGAAGCTCAACGGTATAGGCAATTGGTAAAGGAGGAATTCAACTAGTAAAGTTAGACTCTTGCGCAGATTGAAGCTTCCTAAACGAACGATCTGGTATCTGGGGAAGACCCGGGAAGCCAGGTGTAGTAGTTGCGGAAGCGGAGAGACGCGTTTAGAGTACGGCTGACGGCTTTCAGCGAAGCCGGTGTTACCTCTTATTATTGTTTTAAGATTCTTTTTGTTAAAAAACAATATTAGTCAACAAATGGAAAAATAAATGATAATTCTACTACTACTATTGATAAAACTATTGTGAGAGCAATTGTTAGATGTTAGATGATGCCATTGCTTAATCCCTTCCTAAAAGCCATGCTGGAACATAAGAGTTGTTATCTTTTCCTTTCAATGGTATCTTTATAATATAGCACTAAGTTCCGGGCAACATAAATAAAAAAAAGCAACTTCCGTTGCGCTAAAGAGAACATATTTAGTAGGTATGCATAATTTCAGGATATTAGTATTAAAGTTAACTAGAATACTTTTCCACAAAAGATTTTAAATAATTTTAATTGATTTTAAATTTTTGCAGGTGCTTCAATTTGCAGCTCCACATCCACAAAAGCGCTTGGAGAAAAATTTCTTTAGCAAAAACAGTCGGGCGTTCTGTCTGCGGCCCCGGAACTTTCACCACACTTATCAAATATACGATTTATAAATACATCTAACGAAAATACCAATATCAGACAGAAAGAAAGAGACAATGATCAACAAATTAATAGTAAAAGATCCAATGGGTTCATAATTACCGGAACGAATCAAATACAAAACGCAGCCCCAACACTTCCATTACTTTCTCCACATTCGCCGATGCACCCAAACATTTATCCCAATAGTCAAGTTAATAAACTTTCTGGTCGGTATATAAACAATAAGGTAAACCAACATAAAGTCTCTGGCAAACAAATCAGTGCTAAAGAATCAAACTCTAAGGGATTTCTTCATAATGATGGCCAAAAAGTTTCTACCATTTCATCCAGCTTGGCTTGTAGCTGTGAAAAAGAATACAATTTTACTGGGTTCGCTTCAAAAAAAAATGTAACAGCTACAACTCCATTGAATTCACAGCTTGATAAAACAAGTTTCAAGGACAGATGCTCTATTGCGTCTTCTTATCGCATTTGTAACAATAAACCAGAGCGAAAGCAAGGATGCGTGGAAACAACAATCAAAAGTTCTGTCAAATCTTCACATCAGAAAAGTAGCTATCAAGATGCCACCGTTGTTTCTGATGAAAACACAGTCACTTCAATAAGACTGGGAACTCCAAAAATGCTAGGTCGTAGCTGCAAAGACGAAGACAGGAATTTTAATAGCCAATATACTTTAAAAATTTGTAAATCTGAACAAACTTCACCAAATAATGTGGATATAGATAAAGCAAACTTTTTATATGATAAAAATAACAAAAGCACCGGCTGTTTAGCATATCCTTTGGATCCGTGGATTAAAAAAAGGGAAACAAATTCAGAAAGTGGCTCACATTTTTCACATAGTATTGATCCATGGGTGAAACGGCAAACAAAAGTACAGATATTTCAAAAGCCACAACCTTACTCAGTTACAGATCTATCTTCAAAAAAAAGCGAACATTATTCTCTATGTAACGATAAGTCATGTCAATTGCAAACAAACATTAAGCAGACTGTTGGTAGTAATCTGAGAGTAATGCTATCTGCACCATCTTCTCCACATTTTTTAAATACGCCGAATAATACATTTCCCCCCTATTCGTCTCCAGATGATACATCGAAAACAGTTATTCAAACTAAATCGTCAAGCTTTTCTCCTTGTAGAATAAGGGAGATTCACAATCCCTTTGCAGATAATGTTCACGAGCGAATTCCCATTAATACAATTTTATTTAATTTTTCTGACAGTCCAGCTAAAAGACTACTGCACCCTGAAATTTCGGATCGAAACTTACTCACCGTGTGTAACCCCAATCTTTTACAAGCCAGACATAGCTTCTCATTCACGACTGCCAAGTCCAACGAAGAGTTGCAGCTGAATATTCGTCGACTTTCAGAGCAAATATGTCAGAAGCCATTGGAACAGATTATTCAATTGTCCTTAAGCGATTGTAGCGTAGGCAATGTAAAAATTGATAACCTTTACGACGACTTAACTAACACACCACTCAGTTCATGCATTATAAATGATAAAATTGTTGGGAATACAGAGGCCGCACCTCTAAGTCCAGACTTTAAGAAAGACTATTTATTAAATCAGCCCCCCAAAGATTCCAAAACTGGTAGCAAAAAAAAACCCTTTACTATAAACCATAAGCCTGATCACCTGCTAGAAACCACCTGTTGAAAGCATTCTTTAAATTAAAAGCAGCTCAACCGTCGATATTAAAATGCCGATTAAACTCAAGATTAGTTATTCAAATATAGTGCACATATATCGAATTAAAATAAATATAATCAGACATTTTCTTCATTTCGATTTTTATTTCCATATAAGCGCTCGCATTAAAATAGTTCAACTTGACATTTGAATAGCTTAGGTCACCAAATAGTTTCAGAGTTAAAGCCGAATGCTCAAAGACAACAGGATTTTAATCATCAAGAAATTACAATAGTCTTCCGACCTGATCTAGTAACCGCAGGCATGTTCCCCACTTCGCATAAAAATTTGAACTTTTCTGTACGCTTATACGGAAATCCCCGTCGAAATCGAATAAAACGTACCCGAATAAAACAATTATGAAAAATAAACTGTCCTGTAATAACAGTTCATAATATAAGAGTAACATTTTTACAGTAATTTTGCATTTATATTAAGAAATTACATATGTCTAATAATGCGCAATCAGCAATGTATAAGCTATTATTAAATTATGTAGCAAGCAATTTATGATATGTATGTACTAATGTATTGTTTGCTTAAATTCATTAAATTATTTGTACGTACATTTTATAGATTGTAATAAATGATTTACAAAGAAGTTAGTAAATATTTTTCTTGTATTCAAAAACGAAGTAATCGGCTGAAATAGACGTGTGTTTTTTAACAAATGCAGCCGTGTAATAAAAATTGACATTTCGAGCCAATAAAAGTACACCTTTAAAAACTTACACACCCGCTAACCTTCATTAGACATTGATGATTAAACTGCGATTGAGAGAAGCTCGGCTTAGCCCTTTGGACTGCGAAAATTAAAATATTTATTTTCAAAGTTGTCATAAATGTCTCGTGAATTCTCATGTCCGTGCCGTTAGTTATTAAAAGTCTAAAATTTGTACAGTAGTCCATGAGCATTGAGTGGCTTATACAGTGGCCCATCATCCCCAGAGTATGAGTGGTAACTTTTTTTTTTTATTAATTATCTGTTTCTTGAGGTGCGAAACTCCATATTTCTTTAGTCTAATTTACGATAAGATGGTAAGTAAAAGGGAAGAAAAAGACAAAAAGCACTCCTTTTTTGTATCTTTTTTAGACCGGGAAAATGAATTGAGGGCTATTGCCGGTCTAGGATTGACATTTCTATTCTATTTTGAACCTTCACTACACCACTTATAAAATATCTTTGTCTAGTTTTGTCAAGTGTTGGAAAAACCTTTTTTTTTAAATGTTCTAATTAATTTATACTTGTTCACTTTGTATGGGAGCTACATCTAAAAATTAACCGATTTTAATGAAACCCGGCCATGTAAGGAATCACATAAGACAATGTTGTTCCAAAAATGATGTAAATCTGACTAGTTTTAGAAGTACCCCCTATGAAACTAGTAATTAACTTTGTATTGGAGCTACATTTAAAAATTGCCCGATCTTAAAGAAAATCTTCCAAAATGTTTGTTGGCTCAACTTAAAAAAATCGTCTACGAAAAACTTTTTAAATCGGCCTAGTTTTAGGAGTACCCCCATGGAAGTAGTTATATACTTCGGCAACACTAATCATTTTTAATTAATTAAAACTGTATGGTTCATCGTGTGTGTATTCATGCATTCTGTCTGTACTAATATACCAACAGCAAATTTGGGGCAAAGCTTTATTTCAGGTTAACAATTTAAAGGGAATTCATGTAAATTGCTACATATGAAATCAAAATTCCTTTTTGCTTATTAAATACCCTTAGTATTAATTCAAGTTGATAGCAAAATTCCGCATGTGATTTGTGAATTGTGCATTTCTTAATGTCAGTTAAGCGTGGATAACATTTTTCGAATTTAGTTTAAATTGGTGAAAAGAAAAAGTAAAAATAAAAAAGATGTATAAAATGCAGGGTTCGGAATTGCTTGTGACCCCCAATGGACAACGCCACAGCATAGTAAAAAAAATGTACATACATATGTCATCCACGCCTACATTTATAAGAGGCCGCCAGAAGCGGACAATAAAATACCGTAAGTTTTTGCATTCTACTGGGTTCACCGTCAAACAAATTAAAAGGGAAGCGAAACCACCACCAAGAGCAACGCCTGTGTGCGATGCTTCTCTCGCTCTCTCTCCCCCACCAACCCCTCGCCTACTTCGCACATGCGTAACAACAGCAACATGATGGGACTACCGCCGACCGCTAAAATAAATGCGCAATAAGCCGAGCGTCAGGCGCCAGCGCAGTCGGAGTTTGGCCGAACGAGGCGAGAAGAGAGCAAAGCAACATGTTGCTAACGCGAGCAGAGCAGAGCGGGGCAACATGTTTGTGAAGGCAGGCAAAGGCTAGCAGAGGAGAAAAAAAAAGTTTGGAGCGAGGCGGGAATTCATTCAATGACAGGCGAGCGAATAGAAAAGACGCTATTTAGCACGAGCGGAGACAAAGTAAAAGAAAAAAAAAGGATAAAGCAGTCAGTGAGTGGAAAAATACAAGACACGTGAGCAAGTGAGTGGAAAAGGACGAGTAAGAGACTTGGTTCGTCATTAGGCTAGTGCAGTTTAGGGAAAAATTGTTAAAAATAGAATTAAAAGTATAAAAAAAGGAATCTCGAGAAAAACTTCTGAAATAACAAGAAAGTCGGTCAAGCCCGACTATAACATACTCTGTACCAAGAAAATTTGTCTTTTGATCATAGCTCGCAAGCCGTTCATCCGATCACAATAGTCCGCCATCAAATGAGTATTCCAGTGACCCTGGTAACGTTCCTCCATAGTTCGAATGTCTTGATGAAACCGTTCAACTTTGTATAGTATCCTCCTCCTCCTCCCAATCCTCCTCCGCCTCCTAATCCTCCTCCAAATCCTCATCCGCCTCCTCCTAATCCTCCTCGTCCTCCTAATCATCCTCTTCCTAATCCTCCTTCACCTCCTCCTTCTCCTCCTCCTTATCCTTCTCCTTCTTTTATCCTCCACCTCCTCCTCCTGAGTTATGAATATCTAGTAAGTGAAAGGCGGTGCACATTTTATACAGCATGTTTCACATCAATGCCTCGTGAGTGTTGACCACACTCACACCTTTTTTTTTTATAAACAAACAACAGCTGACCAGTGCAAGCTGACCGTTTCAGATTTAGTGACACTTTGTTGTTTTCTGGTCACACTACAGTCTCAGAGGCCGCTCTGAGAATTATGAAACAATTCACGCAGCGAGAAAATTCTCAGCATCTCCGTACCTAGCTTTATCAGCCTTCTTATTTGTGGACCATCAGAAATTCCGGCTTTAAGTTTCTCTGTGCTCAAATTATAAAATTATTTAGAGATGTATTTAAAACAATTACCATCCTTGTTTAGAGCTTTGACAAATTGTTTCGTAAGCATTAGGTTCATTTATCACATTCAGTTTTCCCGGAATTAAAGCTTGCCTGATAGGAAATTTTGTTTAACACAGTGCTCAGTCTTAGCCTTGCTGTCCCACAGACAAATAAAACACGGATATTTTGTAGCTCTCTTGTTGTCCAAAAAGAAAATTCACGATTTTTAGATCTATACATATCAACCACTTGTATTCGTTGTATTTGACTCCATTCATAACAGAAGCTACAGTAGCATATTCTTCTTTGACCGTAGTTGAATGTGCAATCGGTATCGAGCCCAGCTTATTGCCGTTATGTATAAGTACACATTTTAGGCTATGTTTGGAGGAATCAATAAATAATCGCAATCATTTGGATCATACTTCTGTACTCCCATTGCTCTTTATAAACCAGGAACATCTGAACAAAAAGCAAAGTCGTCATCTTTAGAAAAAAATAAAAGCAATTCAGTCTCTCTGTTTTCTTGTTTCTGGGGTTAAAAATTTCTTTGGTTTAATCGAGAAGCTAGAATCTCCGATGCTTTTTTAGAAAGTCCAATGTCTCTGACTAACGCACTGAGGTCTTCCTGATTAAACAGCTTGGGCTCAGAAGAAATATCTGGGTTAAGAACACTTTCATCACATGATGAAGATCTTTTTTCTTCTAGGTCGTGATCATTTTGTGAATATGGAAAATCTTGGGGTACTGGCGCGTCGCCGAAGTACAGGACTGGTCGAGTAACAGGTAACAAGTTGGGATACAACCATTTTAACCGGTTTCAATTAATAATCCCGTTTACATTAACAAACACAAAAAAACAATCATCTTGATGATTTGAAGGTTCCCGCCATATCATTGGTATTTGATACTAAAAATGCGTTTTTTTCTTGTTTGCCCAGAATCTCAAAGACGCCTCACAAGTTTTACATACCATATGAGAGACCAAGTACTTGTCACTGGTGTCCAAAGAGAATCCAAAGTACTCAAAATACACCTGTTTTGTGAACTCCGACACACCTAGTCTACAATTTTTGAATGTATATTTACCACAGATGTTACAAAAAAAGTTGGGATTGTTTTTACAGACATTTCCCGACGAAGACATTGTTAAATAAATTTTCTGTTTAATTAAAAAGATTAAGTACCTAAATTAAGTAGTGATGTAAATATATATGTATGTTTGTAGGTATGTTTAATGTATGCTTATTTTACAAAATACAGCCCCTGAAGGAAGTAAGACATTTGCCGAATCGCGTAGGAGGAAAACTGAGCCATAAATTGTTTTCACTGCAGTCAGGGAAGACGGCCAAAATTAAACCCCAAATAAAACAAACAAATTGACAACGAAAACTGCCCAAAACATGTCATCACATTAATAATGATTAATTAATAAAAATAAGGTTACTTTTGTTCACAAGGGAAAAAAATTCTAATTTTTGTGATTGTGATTTTAAAAAAAAAACCCAAAAACTCAAATTGTCATTGACGGCTACCAAATATTATTAGATTCCTGAAAAGCTTCGCTTAAGAGACTTTCTTCCCGATGTCCAATTCTCACTGTCCTTCTGTATAGACCAGCAGTAGTCAGCTAGCAAATTTCTATCCCATTTTCCGCGATACCAAAGCTAGGTTCGCAAGTCTGGTGAAATCCCGATAAAACCCATTCGGTGCATTAGTAGCCAAATTCATCAAATCTTAATGACATAATCGCTGTTTGATATTAAGTAAAACCGAACTTAGCCAAAATTATTTGGATCTAGTAGTGCCTGAATGTTATTATTGTACAGTTGCTTGAATATTATTGTAAGGTCTATGTTAGATCACGTAGTCTTTTAATATTTCCTAGAAACATTTCGTGTATGAATCTAGTTGGCGTACCATACATTTTAATTCATTTTTTTATGATTAATCGCCTGTAGCTTTGTCCATCACGCTGATAAAAGTGCAACGAAATAACGAAAATAGAAGTGACTTTTGGCTATATGCTAAAGTGGTAAAAATAAAAAAAGTCCACCGCTCTGGCTTGTACATGACGATCAAATTTGAAAAATTTGCCATAAACTAAGGAATTACTGTCTTTAAAGGCCAATTTGGTCACCTTCGGCCCGGCTGATGCTGCTGGCTTGATTTTTTTGGGCTGCATTGATATGTGTTCTGTCGCATAAGACTCATAAACCCAGATATTTGTGCTCAGTGTGACCTCCATAATTTGATCAAAGCAAAAAAACATGCAAAACACACTTTCCGCTATATCTTAAAAACAAAAGCTAATGGAGTCAAACGAGACCAGTTTTGTGATCAGTGGACAAAACTGAACCAGAATTTTTCATCAAAGTTCAAAACACAAAAAATGGATGCGACAATGCAACAAAATGGCTGTTCCCCTGTGTTATCTTATTTATGAATTGGCCGTTTTATTGGTCTGACCAGTATATCTTCGCAAAGATCTCGGTTTGTTAATGGTATTTATTAATGTAATGTAATACAAGCTATGTTTATTTAAGCAATTTGCAGATTTGCATTCCGGAGCTATAAGCGAACTAATTGAGCTGATAAGGGCATCCCCCAGTTGTTAGTCAGGACTAAAAGCGCTTAAAGGTCATAATAATGTTGCCTACATTCATGATGACAATTTAATAGCTGTTGCAAATACCGGTTACATTCATCTTCATAGATTCACAAACAAATAAATGAAAGAATATGAACAGGGTATTTTATAGTCGGGACACTCAACTGCAGCGCCCTTACTTGTTTACATTAACGAGATGTCTAAGTCCCTCTGGGCATTACAATCATTATATCCGAAGGTATTATCCAATTTCTGCGTAACGTAAGTCATATTGTCATCACTTGTTCTAGAGTGCATTGTTTATTTTTTTATTTCACTATTTCAAGATCTCTGCTGTCGGAAGATCCGGTTATCCACTTCCATGAGGCACCCAGCAGGTCTATTTCTTTGCTTAACTTTAAGTTTATCTTTTTCGGGGAGATTTTGTGTTTTGCCGAGGCGGTTTGAGGTGTGATCCTTGAGTGACTTTATTTTGGCACCAAGGCCACTATTTATATGATTTTGTTTACATTAGTTCTTACGGGCTACATATGGTTACATTTGTTAGAAGAGATCTTAATGCTATACTTATGCTTGACTTAATTACGGTAATTAGAAGTATGTCGTACCTGCTTAGAAGGACAGGCACCAAAGCTTAGATAATAAGTTCTGTTTAAGATGGAGCTTTTGCCTGAAGCTTTTTAGCTTGAGCTTTGTAAGCTAAATGCTGAGCTTTGTTCTGACGTATAGTCCCTGCCATATTTTAACCTACAACTCCATTTTTCGCAAAAAAAGAAATAGTTTATTGTTCTTTTTTTCAAATATATTGTTTTATAAAAAAAGAGTTAGACATCTCAGCATAGGCTGGGATTCACGTACTCAATGAGTTACGCTCTGTTGTCCCATATCTTTTTTTTTTTTTTTTGATAAGGGATCTTAATATTATTACAATTTAAGTCTATTAATTTAATTCGGTCTAAGTTTACAATTTGTGTTTTATCTTTATTATCTCTAATAGTAATACTGTTGTTTTTTCCTATTTCTACCACCTTTTACTTCCCTAAGTATTTATTTTCAAGTTTATGACCTGAGTCATTTTTGACTAAAACTAGTTGCCCTATTTTAATTGCTACTTCATTTGTTTTCTTATCATAATATTTCTTTTGTTTTTTCTTATATCTTTCTAGCATGAGCCTTGCTTTATTTTGTGCTATTTGTAGCTTATATTTAATTTCCTTATTATAATCTTCTAAGTTATGGACTGGGTCAACTGTTGTTGATGAAAATGGAAAATCAGTTGGTTGTTTACCAAAAATTAATTCAAAAGGACAATAGCCATGTACAGTTGATGGCGTAGTATTAAAACAGTATGCAAAGTATTGCAGATACTCATCCCAATCATATTTGTTTATTGATAAGTATGATCTTATATACTCGTTAAATGTTCTGTGGCTTCGCTCGATTGTTCCTTCATCATCAAACAGATGATGGGCAGTTGAATTAATTTTGTCAATTTTAAAGTTTTAACATAATTCCGTTAGTATTGAGTTCATGTATTCTGTTCACATGTCTGTGATAATAGTTTTTATCGGACCAAATGTCAAAATACATTTCTCAAATATTGCTCTTGCAACGGTTTTTGCGCTTTTGTTTGGTATTGGTGCAGTAATAAGGTATTTCGACAAATCACAAATCATTGTGACCGCGTATTCATTTCCGTTTTCTGTTAGTACAGTAAAAGTGTCAATTATAACCAGGGATGCACCGGTTCTGAACCGAACCGGTTTTAAACCGAACCGAACCGCTTATTCCAGCCGGTGAACCGAACCGCAAACCGAACCGTCTTCCTTTCAGAATTGCTGAACCGAACCGAAAACCACAAATAAAAACGGTTCGGTTCGGTTCAGTTCTCTGACTGAAATCATGCCTAAAATCAACTAAGGTCATGATGTAGTAGGACATGTCAGAGTAAAATCCTTGGCTAAAATTCATAAAAATTATGTCATGAATTCAGGACCAGCCCTTTCATTTCTGAGCTGATTCAGCTATGATTCAGTTCTGAGCCTAACTTAAGGGATATGATAAATTAATAATTAAGATGCATAGTACGTATTTTTTTCTAGCAAACATTCTCAATTTTCGAGAGTATTTATCTAGGAACTTATATACGACTCCTGGAAATCCGACATAATAAGCATTGGACATTCTTCTAAAGATTTTAAAAATATTTAAATGGATTATAAGAATTAAATTTCAAAAGTATTCGACAAGTCACATTACTACAATCATAATATTTCATAATGTGCCTTTGTGAACCACTGAACCGAACCGAAACCGCGGTTCAGCTAGCTCCAAAAACCATGTAATGAACCGAACCGGCGGTTCAGAAGCTGTATGAACCACTGAACCGAACCAGTCCTTATTTTTGAGTGGTTTGCATCCCTGATTATAACAATGTCAAAAGCTGTTGCAGGCGTTGGTGTCAATGTCATGGGGGTTTTATTATGTCTGGTAATTTTAGCTAACTTGCATTTTTCACACGATTTTCGTAAGTATTTACCCTTCTTGTCATATTTTTCCAATAGTATTTTCTTTTAATTTTTCTCAACATTCTTGATATTTCACAGTGTCCTCCTGATATTGGATTATCATGGTATCTTTCTTATATATTTTCAATTTAAACATCATTTTCTTTTAAATTTCTTAATAATGGCAGTATAGTAGGTTTTAATTTCCTCAAATGTTTATTTCCTTTGCTCTTAAATTCGTTTACTGAAACTACACTGAATAATTCATCTAAAGGAGCTATTTGAAATATTTTAATGTTTAGTTCACTGGCTTCTTGTTCTAGCCTTGGAAAGAATCGATCTAAATCGAGAATTCCATTAATGAATAAATCATTAACTGCAAAAGCTGTTACCCTTGATTTTCCTCTTACTAATGAGCATTTTTTTCCCTTTAATTTTAATTTTATACCTTTGTTGGTATCACAGAAGCTGATTGCCTCGTAAATCATTGGTGTCTTTTCTCATGTCAGTTGTTTGTTTTGCTTGTCAGTGATTTCATTTTTTTTTTTCGTGTCTGATCTTGTAGTAACTTTTAATATTATATATTGTTATTTCATAATTCTTGTATGTCTTTTATTTCAATTCGCGATAAAACGTCTGCTGTATAATTTTCACGTCATCTGATATATTCAATTATAAATTCAAATTCCTCTAAGTCTAACTTCGTTCGTATAAGTTTGGATGCTGGGTTTTTAATGAAAATAGATAAGTCAGCGGTTGGTGGTCTGTTTTAATTAAGAACTTTTTCCCATATATGTAGGGTTTGAAATATTGTATGGCCAAATGTATTGCAGTAAGTTCTTGCTCTATTGTTGACTTATTGCTTTCGCCCTTGGTGAAAGACTTCGATGCATATGCTACTGGTAATTGTTTTCCGTCATACTCTTGGCTCAGCACTGCTCCGCATGCTTTTTTTGCTTGCGTCCGTTGTTGATATTGAAGAGTAGTTGGGCTTAAAAGTTGCTTTTTAAGATATTTAAATGCCAACTCACTTTCATTTGTCCATTCGAAAGTTACAGTTTTTCGAGATAACCACGATAAATGTCTTGCGGAATCCGCGAAATTTGGAATAAACCTACGATAGTAACTGCAGATTGATATAAAGCGCATAGCTTCATCCCCGTTTATTGGAGTGGGATAGTTTTTTATAACCTCGAACTTATTGTCATCTGGTAAGATTCCTTTGTTTGTGCACTTGTGGCCTAAAAATGTAATTTCATGTCTGAAAAAAGAACATTTGTCCAGATGTAGTTTAAGATTGTACTTTCTGCATGTGGTAAAAACATCCTATCCTCGGAACATCCTATAACTATCAGGTCATCCATATATAGAAATGCTTGAGACGGTGATAGTCCAGAAAATGCTAAAGACATCATTAATGTCCTTATTTCATCTTTCTGACTTTGTGCCATCCTATAATTTTTCATATATACTGGTGTTTCGTCTTTTAGTCGGAGTTTTTGTTTGTAGAAGTTATTGGACGAAATTTGCTCGGATTCTGTTGCAAAAATATCGTTAAACTCAGAACATACGGCTATGTAGTTGTTCTTTAAAGAAGTTTTTACTGAGCTTTTCCAAAAAATTTGTTTCATGTGCTTTATTGTTTGTGGGTATTTAGAAAATTTCGTAGTCTGATAGTCTTTCAGTTTGAATATTAGTTTTGTGTTTTTTTGGCTTCTACTGTGTTTGTGTTTATCAATCTGACGAATGGACTACTTTTTGATACTATCGTGTTTGCAATGAATACACCTGGTTGAATTTCTTGGTTCGGAATCAAAAGATCGTCATCGTTACTGTTAATTTGTATTGGTCTAATCACTTCGGATCAGATGGAATTGTAAAAATACTTGTTTGTGAGCTTGTTTCTATGGGAACTGTTACATTTTGGTGGGGATAGTTTGGTCTTATTGTAAATAGGTTTTGATTATGTGCATAATCTAGGTTGCAATTAAAATTTTTAATGAAGTCAAGTCCAATTATTCCATCACATGGAATCGGAAAAATATCTTTGACTACCTGGAACTTATGTTGAAGTGAAATGTTTTCGATATCTAAGTTTAAAACCGTTTCTCCTATTAATTGTACAGTTTCTTGACATATCCCATTTAACCTAGTGTATTTGGTTGTGTTTATATCTGTTGGATAAATCAGTTTGCTTTCTTTTATCAAGTAGATATCCGCACCTGTGTCTATGAGAAATTTAATGCATTTTGATTTGAGGCTTAAGAAAACGAAACTATTGTTGAAACTTATGGTGTATATTTTGTTTGTATTTAATTTGAATTCAGAGGACGTTTTGAGTTTTCGTGCTGATTATTTTCAGTCGTAACTCTAACATTGTTATTTCTGTTTTGATTATTATTATAGTTTCTATTATTAGTATTATATCCATTGTTTTGGTTATATCTGTTATTGTTGTTCTTATAGCGATTGTTGTTATTATTGTTGTATCTGTAATTGTCATTATTTCTGTTATATCTATTGTTGTTCCAGTTTCTTAGACCATTATTGTTGTTCTGCCATTGACTATTTTGCCTGTTAGGGTTATAGAATCGATTGTTGAAGTTTGGTCTTGTAAAAAGAATAGTGTTGTTTTGACTAGTTGCGTCTGTGCAACTACTGACAAATTTAGAGATAACTTCGTTCATATTACTAAATTGTCCCGCTTCCATTATCGTTTTGACTTTTTCTATTTTGCAATTTTGTGTTATTGCTATTACAGCTGTATTTGTAGCGTATTAATTAGCTGTTTCTGGTTTAAGTTCGTCAAGAATATATGCTCGCGTAAGTGCTTTTGTTAAATTTTCAATTTCTGTCGCATTTGCAGTAGCTGATTTTCCGTTCTGTCTTATGTTCATCATCTTAGCTTCTTTATCGCCTAATGATTCTCCCTTAACACTATTTTGAAGTTTTAATATAATTTCTCTAATTGTCGTTTCGTTCGTAATTAATAATCTGGAGTCTCCTTTTAGTTTTGTCTTAATGAAGCGAACAGCTGTTGCTTCATTTTCTTCCTTAATGTCATCTAAAAGTTTAAGAGAGTCAATGAAACTTACTAAGTTTTTAGCCTTTCCATCAAAATCATGAACAAGCCTTGAAGCCGAGCTCAGAAGTTCGAGACAAGTTTGAGGCATATTGATTTTTTTTTGTTTTTTTTTCTATATTAAGGGGTAGTTTTCCTTCCTCTTCTATTTCTGAATCTTGTTCTCCATCTATATAATTAAATTCATAACTGGCAGGACTTTCTAGGTAGGAATGCTTATATTTTATGTTTATTTGTAATATACTCTAAATTATTTCTAAAAAGTAGGAAAGTGTCATTAGCCTGAAGTTCCTGTGGTGTATCGAGCTTGGTATAGTCAGCTCTTAATATTTCTCTTATATGGTTAAAGTTGTCAAATAATATTTCTAAATGTTTCCCTATAGTTACTGACCTAATTTGAATATTTTTGTTTTTTCTGCATTCTCTTTTTTTTTTTTGTGTGTGTTCAATTTATTTTAATGTAGTAAATCTAATAGCAGACTCTTGCTTATTGACCTACCCTACCCGGTGATGTAGATTCTTCTGAACTCTTATGTCGTCTTAACTTTTCTGTTCCTTCTAGACCGACTAGATACTATTTACCTTTTATCTTGTCTAGATGCACAACTGATTATGCCCAACACAATCGTTTTCGGGTTTTATGTCAAAACTATAATGATCTTTATCATTTGCTTTCAACAGATCTCTCTCTTCTCACTAAAAACGTCCCTTTACGCCTATCTCCGGGAAAGTCTCTGACCGCGCCCAGCTGTGAATAGGGGCATAGCTTGCCGGATTGGCTAATAAATCATCCCCCACTGGGTCAGAGACATTTCGGTTATTTATTATTTTATATTATTAAATTTTTTTATTTTTATTGTTTGTTTTTTTTTTTCTGTCACTGTTCCTGTGTATGTTTTAAGTTTACCTCTTTTTGTGTATAAATATATTTATTAATTTATTTTTCTTTTGTTTCTTGTTCATACATAAGTAGAGCTTAAGTTTTATTTTTTTTTCTTTTCTTCTTATTTTTACTTTTTAATTCTTTTTCTATTTGATTTATTTTTATTATTTTGCCGATGTTAGGCAAAAGTGTTTTTATTATTTTGCCGATGTTAGGCCAAATGGTTTTTTTTTGTTTTATTATTTTGCCGATGTTAGGAAAAAGTGTTTTAAATTCTTGCCGGTTGAAGGCAGGATCGCAATGTAATGCAGGCGGTTTGAGGCGTGAACCTTGAGTGACTTTATTTGAGCACCAAGGCCACTATTTATATGATTTTGTTTACATTAGTTCTTACGGGCTACATACTTATGCTAGGCTTAATTACGGTAATTAGGAGTATGTCGTACCTGCTTAGAAGGACAGGCACCAAAGCTTAGATAATAAGTTCTGGAGATGGAAGATGGAGCTTTTGCCTTTAAGCTTTTTAGCTTGAGCTTTCATCGCTTAGCTTTGTAAGCTAAATGCTGAGCTTTGCTCTGACGCATAGTGACTGGCATAAGTTATCCTACAGCGGGTCCTGTGGATAAGAGTGAAGTACGCATTTGTTAAGTGAAGATAGAGAGGAAGATTGAGGGAGAAACGAATGAAAGAAGCGGGGCAAATTGATAAATGGCATTAAGATGAGTCTGAGATGGGGTTTGGGATCCCCAGTTTCAGTCCTAGGAAGGCTGCTGCTAATGTCGGTTTGGTCCATAGGTGGTGTGATGTAAGGTGAGTGGGGTCAGGTGGGTAGTTAAACAGATGTTCTGTATCGTTCGGGGTTTGTCCGCATTTGGGACATACATACGTCTGTAACTGCCTGGTCGATCCTGGCCAGATAGTTGCTCAGAGAGGCCGAGTACCCCGAGCGAAGTTATGCTAAGGTGGTCCGGGTGCTTCGAAGCAAGGGTTTTTCGTCTTCGCTGATTGGCGGAGCCCTTCCTCTTAGGACAATAATTGGTGTGAGGTGGCTGATGGCTTCAGTTACAGTGGGGCTAAGTATGGCAGCTCTCACTAGTTGTGCATCTACAGTTGATAAGGTGGTGGAGTTGCCTAAGTGGGCAAGGATATCTGTCAGGAGAATGCGTACGTCCTGTCTGCTGGTTCGAGGGGGAGAGGGACTTGGAGGGCCAGATAGTTTGGGTGCTCCGTCACCAAGCTGTTGGCTACAAATTGATTGGACAGCATTTAGCAGTGCTCCCGGACATCAAACATGCGGGTTTCCTCATGTAGGTGGCCTACATGGGTCATGGTGTGACATCCAGTGATTGTGCGTATGGCAGTATTTTGGGCACGTTGAAGGTTTCCCCACTGGGAAACTCTCTAATTGCCGCAGTCCAGGCTGGTGCCGCGTAGTCGCACTACTCACTGCCGATGGCCTTGTATGTGACCAGGATCGTTTCTTCTTCCTTTCCCCAAGAGCTTTCAGAGAAGGCTTTTAGCGCCCTTTTCCTTTCTCTGACTTTGCTGGAGAAGGAGAACAAGTCAAGAAGTCGAGAAAATACAGGAAGATATGGAAACTACGGCAAAAGGATTCTGATAAAAAACTACTGAAGCCACCGGAATGGTGGTGGCTGCAGTTGTGTCAATGGAAAAAGACAACAGGATCTACGCGCGCACCAAAGTGGATGGCGAAGAAATTGTGGCTTTGCTAGACTCGGGAGCAAGCGCAAATTGCATCGGGAGCGTTGCAGATGTGTTTCTACAAGGACGTACACACAGGTGAGATGAGGTGTATGGCAGGACAAAGTGTGAAAACAGCCGATGGTGGGCAGACCCAAGTTAAAGGGATTATAACGTTGCCTGTTTTATAAAATGGAGAAACGAAAATTTTGATTTTCTGTTGGTTTCGGCTTTACAACAGGCATTCTATTTTGGAATAGGGTTTTGGAAAACATTTGGATTGGCTGTGATCAGCTCCACTGAGAGGCCCAGAATGAATAATATGGAGGAGATTGTGCCGACCATAAGCGAACTGGACGTTTTAGAGGAGCCCGAGCGGCATGAAACGGCGTATACGCCCCATGTGCTGACCCAGCAGCAAGCAGAAACACTGGAGTCAGTAAAAGAAATGTTCCCATCATGCACAGTGGTAGGGTTGGGGAAAACGGATTTGGAGGAGCACATAAGCGAAGTGACAAATGAAGGAGTGCCAATAAAGCAACGGCATTATCCCATTTCTCCCCATAAACAGTCCTTGTTGTTCCCAGAGTTGGACAGGATGTTGGCCCTGGGGGTGATCGAAGAGAGCAACAGCAGTTGGAGCTCGCCCGTAACATTAGTTGTGAAAGGGCCAAGGTGCGGATGTGCTTGGATGCGCGCAAAGATAATGAGCGCACAATTAAGGATGCGTACCCCCAGCCGCATATTGAAGGTATCCTCAGCAGACTCCAGAATACCCACTTAATTTCGGCGATCGATTTAAAGGACGTGTTTGGCAGATTCCGTTGGAGAAAAGGAGCCGCGAGAAAACAGCATTTACAGTCCCTGGTCGTCCATTATACCAGTTTACGGTTATGCCATTCGGCCTATGCAATGCTGCACAGAGGATGTGCCGATTAATGGATAAGGTGGTACCCGCATCGCTCAGGCAGAACATATTTGTATACCTGGATGATTTGTTGGTGTGCTCATCCACATTCGAAGAGCATATGGAGATTTTGCGGCAGCTTAGCATCTGTTTAGTTAGAGCCAAGCTGACGATAAATGTGGATAAGAGCAAGTTTTGCTACCAGCAGGCTCGGTACTTGGGATATGTAGTTGGTGGTGGCTGCATTTAAACTGACGACAGCAAGGTGCAGGCAGTAAAAGAATTTCCAGAGCCACAAACACCAAAACAACTCCGGAGATTTCTTGGTATGGCCGGATGGTACCGACGGTTCATACAAAATTATGCAGTCTTAGCAGCGCCGTCGCACGATAGTCTTACCAAGGACCGGATAAAAAAAATTCTCGATAACTGAAGATGGGAAGCAAGCTTTTGAGGCTTTAAAAGCCAGTTTAGTGTCAGCACCGGTACTAGTGACGCCTGACTTTAAAAAGCCATTCACAATCCAATGTGATGCCTCAACGACTGGAGTTGGAGGTGTGCTGTTTCAAGAGGACAAGGAAGGCAATGAACATCCAGTGGCGTTTATTTCTGCAAAGCTCAACAAGGCGCAGGAAAGCTACAGCATTACAGAGCTGGAGTGCTATGCGGCTGTGCTCAGTATCAGCAAGTTCAGACCGTATGTAGAGGGTATGCCGTTCAGGGTGATCACGAATCATTCCAGTTTAAAGTGCCTTATGGGCCAAAAAGATTTATAGGGAAGGTTAGCAAGATGGAGTCTTAAATTACAGGCATTCGATTTCTCTATTGAGCACAGAAAGGGGGCACAAAATATAGTTCCAGATGCACTGTCAAGAATTCACATGGATGAGGTGCAAGCGAATACTTCCGATCTTGATATTGATCTTCAATCGCCAGCATTCAGAACCGATGAGTATAAAACCTAGTTGGAATAAGCTCAAGAAAAGCAAAAGGAGCTGCCAGATATTTGCACGTCAGAAGGTTACCTGTATAAACAGACCGGATTTAGAAACGGAAAGGAAAGAGGAAGGAAAGACTTACTAACTCGGTCCCACTATTCAGCAGCTGCCGGACATGGAGGCATACATATAACCCTAAGGAGGATACGGCAAAGTTATTACTGGCCCGGACTAGTCATTGATGTACAGGAGATGGTAAAAGGATGCTAAGTGTGCAAGGGTACAAAGTCCACTAGCCAAGTTACAAGGCCACCCATGGGACAGCAGCAACAGACCAATAGGCCACTACAAAGGATATACATAGACTTTATGGGACCGTATCCCCGAACCAAGGCTGGCAATACCATGGTGTTTGTATGTCTTGATCATTTTTCAAAATTTGTTTGGCCAAGGGCCATGAAAAAAGCCACAGCAGCAGAGGTAGTTCGGTTTATGGAAGAGCAAATTTTTTACCATTCTGACAATGGGAAGCAATTTGTGTCGCATATCTTTGAGGAAAAAGTGCAAGATGCAAAGATTTGGGAATCAACATGTGAGGACAGCATTCTACTCCCCACAGGCAAATGCAGCGGAGCGAGTCAACAGGTCTGTGCTGCAAATGTTGCGGGCGCATATAGGATCCGACCAGTGTAGCTGGGATTTGCACCTCAGTCAGGTAGCCTTTGCTCTACGCAGTGACTGGCATCCGTCCATCGGCATGGAACCATACTTTGCAATGTTAGGGGCCCTTATGATTCAGCATGGGAACGCATACCAGATAGCGCGCAAGCTAGGTGGTATCCAGGTTGCGGATCAAGAAATGGTTCAGAGTGACAGAATGCAGTTAATATGGCAAAAAGTTCGACTTGAGCTGAATCGGGCTCATAAGCGTTCGGAAAAATGGTACAATACTCGCTCACGCCAAGTAGAGTACTCAGTCGGACAGGCTGTTTACCGGAAAAGCTTTAAGCAAAGTAGCAAAGCAGGCGAATGCAACGCAAAACTTGGAGCCAAAAGGATCAAATGTGTCATACTGGAGCGGAAGGGCCAGTGTATGTATGAGTTCGGAGACTGCAGAGGCAAAAGAATTGGAGTCTCTCACGCAAAGGAATTGATGGTGGCTTAAGACATCGAAGGTGTTATTCAGGGTCGTAGGTCAAAGCCACACGTGGAGTGCATGACAGGTCGAGATACAAGAATAGCCCACATGCTTCTTTTGCGGACTCGTTCCAAACCTCACGGCATCGCCGGTTCCGAGCCTGTTGTGGCCTTATTCTATTGACACGGACTGTGGCACATAAATATCTGGTGTCTGTCGGAAGCGACGAAAACCCAAAGACGAGCGACTCCGATTCGAGACCCAAAAGAAAGGCTGGACTGGAGTGGGAGAAGAAATTGGAGTTTAGTTTGGATTGAATTGGCAATTAGCGAGGTTGGCGAAAAAAAATCCGGGAAACGAAAAACAACCGCTTTAAAATTTAAAACGCAAAGGAAAAAAAACAATCGAGCCGTACGCATGTTCATAGCTATATCTATGCTAGCGCGAGATACGCTTTATCGAAGCTTTGTTTTGTTTTGATTGTCACTTCTGGCTGCATATATGCACAAACTAAATCGGCAGAACTTTTTTTGATAATCTCCTAGCCAAACGGCATTTCATTAGATGAATTTCAAGCCTTAAAATTTTCGTGTTTGAAATAATAATTTGTTATTAATATACCAGTTAGTTTTCTTAATATATATATTTTTCAACTTTTTTTGATTAGTAAATTGAAGTATTAAATCTATGTTTTACATATACATATACCCCTTAAATTTATATTTTTAATTTTTTTTTTATATTTTATATTTTTTTGCTCCGTTTGAAATGCATTAATTACTCTTAGTTTTTTTATATCCAATTTTCTTCCTTAAATTTGGTTAAACTTGAATATAATTAAATTTTCCTTATATTGTTTTTGCTTTAGTCAAACATGAAGGTACTATTATATTAATAAATGAAACTGTGTATTATTAAGAGCAGCACCATGAAAAACTAATATCTTTATTTTGAGCTGGTATTGGGGCATCTGCTGGGCATGGAAGGCAGTGGAGTTCTGAGCTGGAAATGGGTTTGACTTGACGGACGAGGACTTAAATTAGGGGATCAAGGTCAAACCACCGATCAGATTTGTGATCAATTTGGCGACAGCGTATGTGTGTGTGGGAAATAGTCTGAGCGCATGAGTCAGCTGGGGCTGGATGTGTGAGTGCGGATGAAAGTATCGGGGGGATACATTGTATGGATAAAAAGGGTAGAAGTGAATGTAGAGCGTGTATGAGAGTGAACTTTTTTATACTTTCCACATAAGGCGCGAACGATTATAAATGTATTGTATGTGGGGGGGAAAAGGAGGGCATCCGAAAGGAATACGGCGAGCTGAGCCGGGCTGCCAACGTGCCGACCAGGAGCGCAATCATCGACTAATTGAAAAGGGACAGACACAACACATTATTATATTTTATTAACTACTTAGATATTAATAGTATTTTCTCATGAGGATAATTGACTATGTAGAAAATTTATATTTCCAGAGTTTCCAAGAGCATCAGAAAAAATTGTATCACATAACCATAGCTGATCGTAAACATTTTTTTCACATCATAAAAGATAGCAGTCAATCTGTAGAAAACTTAGTTGACGAGTCGCGGATGCAGCAAATAATGAAGAACCGACAAAACATTATTCCTGTTATTGAAGCGTTTATTATTCTTGGGCGACAAGAGTTGGCTTTGCGTGGTCATCGTGATAGCGGAAATTTTAATTTACAGAATGATTTTTCAACACCAAATGAGGGGAATTTTAGAGCTTTATTAAAGTACAGAGCAAGGGGAGACCCTCTACTTCTCAGCCATTTAGAAGGACCAGGGAAACGGGATAAATATACGAGCCCTTCTGTACAAAATAAAATCATCGATTCATGCTATAAAATACTGACTCAAAAAGTTGTGGCTAAGATTAAAGCAGCGAACTTTTTCTCACTTTTGACTGATGAAACGCAAGATGTGTCTACGATTGAGCATACACTGCGCGAAGATTTTTTGGGGTTCGTGCCGACTGGTTCTACAACAGGTCAAAACTTAAAATTCTTTTTATCATCTCAGCAATTGTATAAAATATGATATATTTATGAACAGGTGGTGCCATAGCGAAGCTGGTGGTCGAAAATCTTCAACGTTTCGGACTCGATATATCATTTTTGATTGGTCAAGGGTACGATGGGGTAAGGAACATGTCTGGAAAATATAATGGTGCTCAAGCAATCATACGAACTAATTATGCTCCGCATGCTCTGTACATCTTGATATTTCTGCCACCAACAACGTACCAGCTATCAGAGATTGCCTTAGCACTATTAAAGCAATTTCTTTAACACACCTAAAAAGAAGTCTGTAATGCCCCGGGTTTCCTGGATGATTTATTTGATGTTCATTGCTCGGTAGCCACAAATGAATTGAGTATTGTTGACCCCTAAACATGATATCCCAAAACCCCAAATCTGACGTAGAGTTCCAGGCTCCTACATCTCTTCCCTATTTTTTTCCTTTTGTCCTTAATCCGCGACCGCGGCATTTGATCCAGAGGGTTCCAGATCCAGGGTAGTCACCAGCTCTTTTGGCACCTTCTTAAGGTGACTCACATTCCTCGTTAACTTCCGTTCGCCGTCCGACAGCTGGACATTGTTTCCATCCCTCGACACCACCCTGTATTCGGTTGTGTCATAGTTCGGTGTCAGTTTATGGGGTAACACCGCGTTTTTAAGGTACACGCTATCTCCGACCGCTATGACACTGTCCCTCGCCCCTCTCTTTTTGTCAGCGGTTACCTTACCTCTCTGCTTGCAAGCCATGTCGCGGTCCCTTTCGACCGAATCTGGGTACTCCCCCATCAAGTCTTGGGTGCCCGGGATTTTATCCCTTACCACTCGGTTAAACATCAGCTCTGTCGGGGCACTGCCTGTGGTGCTGTGCGGGGTGACGTTATAGTATAAAATTTTGAATCGCTTCCTTGAAGCTCCTCTTGTTAGCGTATGCTATTTTAAATCGCTTGACTAAAGTCCTATTCATCCTCTCGACCTCCCCGTTTGCCTGTGGCCAATAAGGGGGCGTCGTCAATAGCTCGATGCCACTCACCCTGCAGTATTTTCCCAACTCTGCACTCACAAATTGCCGTCCGTTGTGCGTCCTTAACTGGTTTGGATATCCCAACCTGCAAAAAATTTCCTTCATCGCCTCAATTATGGTCTCTGACGAGATGGACCTTATCAGCTTATACTCCATATATCTCGAGTAGTAATCGATTAGGACGAGCACATGTTCGCTGTTTGATAATGGACCTAGCAGATCGGTTGCTACACAGATCCAGGGGCCCGTTGGAAAACACGTCCTATCCATTGGTGCAGGGTTTGCCACTTGTGATACCATAATGCAATCTCTGCAGGTTTTTACCGCTTTCTCTGCATCTCGATCCATGAGTGGCCACCACAGCTTTGACCTTAAGCGTCGCTTCATGGCTGTTTCTCCCGGATGGCCTTCATGTGCCAATTCTAATACTCTTTGACGAAGGAGTTTAGGGACAACGATCCGGGTTCCGCGTAGCAGTATGTTTCCAACCGCAGATAGCTCGAAACGGAATGGATAATAGCTATTCGAGGTCGCTGGGTCCCACGAATCTTCGCTAAGATAGGTCATAGCGTCAACTATTTCTTCATCCAGGGCGCTCTTTTCAGCAACTTCAGATATAGTAAGCCAGGTTGGTACCGAGTTTTCGATCACTCGCAGGATGTCATGTTCGCCATTTTCATCAAAGCACTTTGTTGCCGACCCCTGGCAAAGCCTTGATAAGGAATCCGATATATTTTCCTTTCCTGGTCTATATATCACTTTGAATTTGTACGCCTGTAGGCGCAGTAGCCATCTCTCTATTGGAGCTGTCGGCTTGGAGGTTGGCTTAAAGATGGCTTCTAATGGTTTGTGGTCCGTCACCAACTCAAATTCGAGACCAATCAAATAAAAATAAAATTTCTCAACAGCCCAGACTAGCGCCAGACTCTCTTTTTCTGTCTGAGAATAACGTTTCTCCACATCAGTTAAGCCCTTGCTCGCGAAGGAAGCAATTGGACCAACACTGCTCCCAGCGCCACCGGACTAGCGTCTGCAATTAACCTTGTCCTCGCTTTCGGGTTAAAGTATGAGAGTCTCGTAGTTCTTGCTAGCTGTGTCTTAAGTTCCTCATATGCCTTTTTTTCTACTTGTCCCCAGGAGAAATTGACGTCCTTCTTAACCAATTTTCGTAATGGTTCAGTTCGGTCGGCCAGATCCGGAATAAATTTCCCAACATATGTGACAAGACCAAGGAAACTTCTGATTTCCTCCTTAGTCTTAGGATCCCGAAATGCTGTGATCGTCTTAATTTTCTCAGGGTCTACCTGGATTCCTAGATCCGACAAGATATGACTGAGAAACTTCAGCTCCTTTGCTTTGTATAGGCATTTACCCCCATTAAGTTCGACATCGAATTCTTTGAGCCTGTCGCACACTCTCTTGACCGCATCGTCGTGTTCCTTTTCCAGCTTCCCAAAAACGATTACGTCGTCGAGGTTATTCATAGTGTTCGTACACGGTGCTAATATCTCTTCAAGTATACGTTGAAATATTTCCGGAGCCGAACAGACTCCAAACATTAACCGCTTATATCTGTACAGTCAGTCCCCTGTCAGTGATGAATGTTGTAAAAGCTCTATTTGATTCATGTAATTCCAATTGATGGTAGGCGTCTCTAAGATCCAATCGAGTAAAATACTTTGCACCTCTCAATTTCGGCATGAACGTGTCAAACGTAGGAAATGGATAGTTTTCACGCAATATGGCTTTGTTTGCGAGACGCATATCGATGCACAACCAGATGTCACCACTCTCTTTGAATGCTACCACCATTGGTGAAATCCATGGGCTATGTCCAGACACGGGCTCAATGATGTCTTGGCTCAGCAGCTTGTCAATTCTTTCATTCACCTTCTGTTCTAACGCAATTGGGATGCGTCGGAAAGGCTGTTGTACCGGCTTTACATCTGGGTCAATGGTTAATTTAACCGATATGCCTTTCCACTTTGACAATGGCTTAATGATATCCACCATGTTTATACCCAGCCCTATCTTCAAGACTCCAAGTTTTATTGCCGACTCCCGCCCTCGTAATGATTGCTCGCCGTTTTGTATCACAAAAAATGTTGCTACCTGCTCCGGGCCACGTTCCATCGATATTGGCGCTTCAAATACGTTGCTTACTTGTAGTGGTTGGCTAGAGGCGTATGCTTTAAATTGGCTTCGTGTTTCCATAAGTACATTGAAAACGACTGCCTTATTGATTGATTGATTTATTTGCTATTCATCCTAGCGCTAAAGTACAATACAATATACTTATAAATTATTGCGCTAGTCACATTGAGTAGAGGTTTTAACATAATCGGGGATACCTACTTAAATGTTATTTCGTTTCAGATATTCCCAGTCTGACTCGCCAAAATGTGCTGTTCCCTCGATGTTCGTTACTGCCACACCTGTAACATTCCGGTTTCACTCCGTGATGGACTGATTCCCGGGAGCCTGTTTTATTTACCGGATTTTCCTCCGGCTTGGGTATCATCCCTCGTGAATGCTTGGTGACCTGCTCTTCCACTTGACACGCGTTAATTATGTTGTCCAGTGTGTGTTCTCTCCCTAACAATTTCTTTTTTAGTTCGTCCTGCGCCCACGAATCAATTATCTTGCCAAAGTCGCATTTTTTTACTTGCTGGCGCAACCGCAATAAATAATGACCGAACGTCTCGCCGCTAACCGGGTTGATTTTTCTAAAGAGATGCCTCTCAAAAGTGGAGTTTTGCTTCGGGGAGAAATACTCATTGAGTTTGTCCACCAAGACCTTGAAAACATCGTTCTCCAGCTTCTTGTCGTAATCCGGTAGTGCACCCGGCAATGAATAAGCCAGAGTCTGTAACTGGGCTCCGCCTGAATGAAGTAGCTTGCTTCTTTTCTTGGTCACCGACTCAATGTCTTCCGCTTCCCGATAGATTTTAAAAGCGCGGAGCCACTTTTCCCATTCGCTCCGCAGCAACGACTTCTCCATCGTTTCACACAGAAATGGCTTTATGGTCTCTCCCATGTTCGTTTACCTGTAATTTAGAAAAAAAAAAAAATTGTTAAAATGTATTCCTCTTAAATTGAATTAAAACCCGGATCTGGAATCGAGGCTTCGGTCCAACCGCAATATCATTGCTATCGGGCTCTGGAGAATTATTTTTCATATTTTATTTGTTTTTGTTTTTGGTTATTGCTGCACCGCTCTCGAGCTTATGTCCAGCCGCAATGTTATTGCTCTTGGCCTCAGGACAATCTCGGCCCTTGAGCTAATGCTTCATCGCTCTTTGAGCTTATGTCCAGCCGCAGTGTTATTGCTTAAGGCCTCAGGACAATCTCGGCCCTAGAGCTAATGTTCTGCCGTTTTTTTTTTTTTTTTTTTTGGATCTTATGTCCTGCCGCAATGTTATTGCTTATGGCCTCGGGACAATCTCGGCCCTCAAGTTAATTGTGTTTTTATTAATTTATGTTTTCTTTTTGGTAATTTTTCCCCTCTGTGTTGCCGTCATCACTACTCTACTCACCAGTCACTTCTCGGGATACTCAAGGTACTTTACTCACTCTTGGACTGTTTTACGAGCGGTGGTAGGGGCAGAATATTTCCTTTTCTTCTTTTTTAGATTTTTATCCTCGTCGCCAGTGTAATGCCCCGGGTTTTCTGGATGATTTATTTGAGGTTCATTGCTCGGTAGCCACAAATGAATTGAATATTGTTGACCCCTAAACATGATATCCCAAAACCCCAAATCTGACGTGGAGTTCCAGGCTCCTGCAAAGTCAATTTTGGAAAGTACCATCGAAGAATCCAGTGAAACCCCAAGAACAAAATCTTTAAAAAGATTGAACCTAACACGTTGGATTTCAAAAGGACTCAAAAAATTTAACAAACGCCATGGACTTCGAATTTTTAATAAGCATACAAGTAATTAATCTTGCTTATAGCCTTTCGTTGCCGTTGAGACGTGAATTTCAAAAAGCTACTTTAGATTTGCGTCAAGCCACGGATCTTGCAAAAGATTTGTAGAGAAAACTATCGGAGATCCGGGCAAATGAAGATGCGTTTTCCAAAATCTACTGAATTGAGAGAGAACATAAACGGATTGTGGGTAGGAGTTGAAAGCACAGAAGTTTTCTTTCGGGTGACAATTTTTAATCCATTTCTGGACGTCTTCATTATGGATCTTGGTGAGCGGTTTACCAATCATGAACATATTTTAGAAGGATTTTCGGAGTTCTTCAAGAATAATTCAGGCGATGTGGACCATAATGACAATAAATTTGTCAAAACTATTGAATTCTACCAAGAATTTCTAGATAATGGGCCACCTGCTGTTCTCATCGAGCTAAAAATGTGGAAAGATTATTTAATGCGAAGATACCATTCTCATCCAAAAATTTCGATGGAAGCGCTGGATGACTGTCCAAAAGAAAATTTTCCAAATATATTTAAATTGCTCAGTATATTAGCCACACTGCCAATAACAACCGCAACTCCAGAAAGATTATTTTCTAGTTTAAAGCGAATTAAAACGATTCAACAAAACACCATAAAACAAGTGAGTTCCTTGCATCCTTCTGAATTAAAGCTAATAAATCGAACATGATTTTTTATTTCTTATTTTTTTGTAGAACCGCTTAAATGACATGGCTACTTTAGAAATTCATCATGAAATCGGAATTACAGGGGACGAAGTTGTTAATGAACTGAGCAAAAAATCTAGAAAGCTTGACTTCATTTTGTAAAAAAAAATTAAAAAAATAAGATGGCAATAAATAATATTTTAAAAGATAAAAAAAAATGTTCTAAAATTTTGACTTCATTTAAATAAATTAGCATTTTATTAAACCGAAAAAAACCTATCGATAAGTTTTAAGTTGTGAAAATTTCAAACTAGAAAGAAAAAGAAAGTGATCAGCCATGGAATATTTAAGTACGCATTTAATTTTGTTTTGATCTTTAAGGCTGATTTCCAGAGCGCACGAAAATAAATTTGTATGTCGAACATCATATAAAAAACATATTTTTAAACAGCTGATGAGCCATTTATAAAGTCTCATTTATTTTCTTGATTTCCAGAGAGAACATAAATATTCATGGCGTTGCCACATAGATAGATTGTGTGGATTGCAAGCACAGCCGAATTGGTGAAACTAAATTGAAAATAAACCACTTGCAGCACATTTTTTCGAACAACATCGAGCAAATTGGAAGTATTATAGAGTCTCAACAAAAAGGAACAAGAAGCTATAAATGAACATGCAAATAAAATCGACCCTTTGATTAAAATTTATTGTGAAACCCTTATTAGTTTGAGTATCTGCCAAGAATCAGTTGTAGCTGCAGAGCTCGTGAGGTCGCCCACGTTTATGGTGGTATCTCTTGCGACTCAGGGAAACATGACAAAAATAATCAGGCGTGTTCTACAAACTTTTAGCAACCCAAAAGCAATTGTCGGTGTTCCTGAAATATCTTTTGTTGGTTTTTGTTGATTTTTGTGGCGACATTTGGTCAAGTTTTTGCAAAGAGTTTTGAGTCAAATAAAATAATATTCAAGCAAAACAACGCGATAGTCAGCAAGCAGCAGAAAGCAATTCTTAACGAACCTGCCAACTTATTCAAAATTTAGCAGCATAAATTAAGGAGCATTAATTTTCTTTTCAAAGATTTTTTTTATTTTCTTTTTATTTACTCTAAAATAAAGAATAAATAGAACAAGATTATGTGAATAAATTAGCATTTTATTAAAGTAATGTAAGAGGGTAGCTCAATGAAGTATCGAAAAAAACCTATCTGTGCGGAGCAGAACCCATGCGCATCGCTGCCCAAATAAACTTTCTTTAAATTTCTCCTTAAGTTGTCATTAATTGTCATCTGCCACCAAGATATGTTTGCTTGCTTCGATTCTCGATTGCTTTTGTTCCCCTGTTCTACATTTAGAAATTGCAGCTGCGCAGACGCCTAAGCTTCTCTCTTACTTAAGCTTAGCTTAACCGCAGTCGCAGCAGCGCTAATTTGAAACACATATAATTTGTAAAGAGCAGGCGAGCAAAACTTGCATTAGAGAACTCAAATAAACTACATTGTCAATTCTATTTGCTCGCCTTTGTTAATTGCATTTTCGTTGATTTTAACTTGGCCAATTGGGTATGTAAGCCGGTATCTCCAGACTATCGATAAGTTTTAATTTCCGGGAATGTAAAACTAAGAAGAAGAAGAAAGTGATCAGCTGTGAAAAATGTGAGTAAGCATTTTATATATGTTTAAGTATTAAAAATAATACAAATAAGAAATCGAAAAAAAAAAATTGGACGCATTTCTGAGGTTCCTCCTGCTAATTTTTCTATCGTCAAACTCCTTCTCTTTGCAACTTCCAAAGCATTCAATGCAGCCACTGACAGTGTCAATTTATATTTGTATATTAAACTTATACCCAGCGCCGCACAGCTAAATGTGTTCTGTCGAAAATATGCATTACGCCTGACGGAAAAGTAAAGAACTACAACAGCTGCTTTTCCATAAAGGGATACTAAACAGACTGCGCACAATCCGCATTACAATTTTAAAATCGGAATTCGAAATTATAATGGGAATCCGATGGCAGTTCGGCTCTAGCGTACATCTTTTATTACCAGTAATGTAGGTTGTTCGCATTTTGTTAAAAACTACAAAAAATTGTAAGCGAACATTTATTCTACTTATTTATGAAACCTACAACCCTATCGTGGAAGTAACGACTCAATGGCTAGTCAGGCAGCCAGTCAGCTGTTTTTTGCCACTCGTTTCATGCAACTCCGAAGTAGACATTGACAACTCAGTCCAAGTCCTCAGCTCTATCATTACTGCAGCTGCTCATCAATCAAACCCTCAAACAACAATAATAACACCTAAGCCAGATAGTAGATTAACGAACAGCTACATAGACAGAGTGGTTTCTGAAAAACGGCGTGCAAAAAGATAATGGCAGCACTATAGGTCGCCTGCGTCAAAAAATCTTCTGAGACTTGCGGAACGCGTACTTCGCAAAGCACTCGAAGCGAAGGAGCAGCTAGCCCATAGCCGTAATAAAGGAAAACTATCGTCTACAAGCATCAAATTTCCCCCATTGAGACACGCCTTTAAGGCACCAGAGTGGAAGATGGGCCCGCGGTGACGAAGATAAGGCATATGTCTTTGCACTTCACCTTAGAAATGTCTTCCAGTTAAATCCATCCACACATGGCACTTCCATTGGTTCCCACCGCCGCGGCGGGCCGTACAAACAGACCTAATAAAAGTTCATTCACTTGAAATAAAAAATGCTAACGGAGAACTACAACCCAAGTCTTTTCAATGCGGTACTGCGATGTGGATACTTCCAACCCAATGGAAGAAGTCCACAATCATAATGATTCAGAAACCAGAAAAGGATAAAACCCAAGCGTCATCATATAAACCCATTAGTCTGCTACCTTGCTTATCAAAACATTTTGAGAAGAACTTACTCCGTAAAATTGATTCCCATGCACAAAATATCATTCCTTCACACCAATTTGGGTTCCGAGCACGGGACTATTAGCAAGTCAACCGCATAACTTCAGATATTCGGACTGCGTTTGAAAACCACACAAAAACACACAAAGTCTTAGAAGAGTTCACCATAGGAGCCGGAGTACCGCAGGGCAGCGTTCTTGTCCTTTCCTTTAAAAGAGTGGCTGGCCAACTGGCGTATTGATCAACGAGCAAAAGTGCAAGCACGAGACGTTCACACTCAACAGAAGCACCTGTCCCCAGCTATCCCTAAGCGCGACTTTCCCGCAATCCCGCTTTCAAACGATGTTGTATACTTTGGTGTACACCTCAATAAAAGGCTTACATGGCGCAAACACATACGGGTCTGTTCCGAATTCCGAAAACGAGTGGAATTGCCCCAAATCGAGTTGATTGCTGTTCTAAATTCCGCAAATCGATAAGAATTGTCGTTTTCAAAAGTTGTGCTGTTGAGTCAGCGGAATTAAAAGTAAATGCTAGTTAAAAGATTAAAATAAATCCCCAATCTGAAAATTAAAATAATGTTGAACATTTTTAAGATAGTTTAACATCACTACTTCAACTGTTTAAAGTTTAAGTATATTTTAAAAGATGTTTTTTTATAAACATCTATAAAAATTGCATGCAAAAAAAAAAAACCGAGCGGTAATGACTAAGCCGAGCTGTTCTGAATGCCACTTTGACTTTTGCTATCGATACCAACTCTCGCAATCTATAGCTGCTGGAGTTGCTTCAATTGAATAATAAAATTCGAACCACGCAGGTTAATAGGCTATTTACACTAGGACTGCGTTATACGTTTTGCGTTAAGCGGGAACAAGCAGCTTTTTCCCCATACAAGAAGTATAGGGCCCTAGTGGTGACAAAAAGTTGAGTTTCGTTTGGATGCACGTGCGTTTACTCGTTACACTTGATAAGTGTTGTTCATTTCTGCCTATCGCGCAAATATCGTCACTAGAACAACAAAAAACAGCTGTGCCGCAAATTTTAAAATAAAACGTTTGTCAAATTCATCAGACAAAAAAACATGATTATGAGTCAAAATAAAGGTAAGAAAGGTGGTCTATATGTACATAAATATAGGTATAAGACGGATTTTAAAAAGGTTCCATGACTTAACAAGAGATTTGATGCTCCAATTGGCTGGTGCCAAAGCCGCCGCTGTTCCTGCCGAGATAGCGGCTGCCAATGATGATGTGGAACCTTCGCTTCAGATGATCAGGAGGATGAGGAAGCTGAGCTGCATATACTATATTGTTAAGAAAGTGAAGAATCTCGCCCTTATTCCTAAGTCCTCAGTAGTGCGATGTCAATCCCTGGGATGATGAAAACGACATGATGGATATTGAGAAGTATAATCTTAAGATCAAATTGGACGGTCTGCTGTGGGGTGCCTCCAAGTTGGTTCCCGTGTTCTTTGGCATCTACAAGCTGCCTATTATGTGCGTCAATAAGGATGATGAAATGTCAATTTTTGTTCCTTCAGGAGAAAACTAACAATTTTATACAGTCTGTTGATATTGCCGCCCCCAACAAAATTTAAAATGGCAGATGTAAAGTTAAAATATATATATTTTGAAACGAAACAAGGAAGAATTACCGTCCAAATTCTTCTAGGTCGCCGTGGTTAATTTTGCAGAATATTAAAGGTTGCTGCAGACATTACTGAAAAATTCATACATTGCATCATCATATCGTAATTTTGTTTCATCGATATAATAATTACGAATAATTAGTTTTCGTTTCGTTTTTACTTTTCGAAAACGTTCGAAATTCGGAACAGACCTGATAGACTCGAAAAAACTTCAGATAAAGCTTAAGGCCAACAGCCACTGGTTAATTAACTCCTGTTCCCCTCTAAAACTGGAATGTAAAGTCTTACTGTACAAAAGCATCATAAAGCCTGTCTGGACATATGGCTCGCAGCTATGGGGAAATGCTTGTACGAGCAGTGTGGACATCCTCCAAAGATCACAGTCAAGAATCATTCGAATCATCACTAGAGCGCCATGGTACATTCGCAATGAGTGTATCCACAATGACCTCAGCATCCCATTTGATGAAACTGAAATAGAGGAACTTAAGCGCAAAAATTCTGAGAAGCTTCTTGCCCACCCTAACCAACTTGCAAAATATCTCACCATGCTAGCAACGCATTCTCGTCTCCGAAGAAATGACCTACCAACCTGGCAACTGTCTTAAAAGGCCGCAGAACACATGCTACCTCCAATAGGAGATGGTTTTTAAAACGTTTCTAGATTAAGATTTGAAAAATTATTGATAGTCTCTTAAAGAGAAGATACAATAAATACCAACCCAGCATAAAAAAAAAAAAAAAATAAAGCCTCTGTTATGCTGTGCTTTATATTTGGTATAAAGTCGCCCTTAGCTGTCTGTATTGCGTGACGGAAAAATATGCCTTCCTTTTGCGTTACTGGTATTGATATACCCGTCTTTGAGTATCCCTCAATTGTATGAGCCTCTGTTGTTCTATTTAGTAGAGTTTAAAGTTGTATTGTTGTATTGTCCTTGGCCAGACCCAGAATGTCTAGTCTTTTACGTCTATCGAAATCGTGATGAAATTTAAAAACTAGAAAGGTAGTTTTGACTTCATAAACAGAGGGAATTGCGCTTTCTCGTAGATTAGGTTACAATTCATGGTTGGCTTTGTCAGTATTATTAGGTGTTGTGCCTAAAAAGAGTGTGTAGCTCCAGTATTTGTGAGGACTATCAGCGGCTTACCGGGCGATGATTCTACCAACATTCATCGTAGCGCTACTTCGTGAATCTCTCTACCCATTTTTGGGGTTTGAGATATCCATTATTACAATTAATGCTCTTTTCAGCCCCAGAATGTTATTGTATAAAACCGATATCGACGATGCCTAAACATCACTTTGTTTAACTCATCGAGTATTTTGTTCTCATCTTTTTTTTCCGTCAAGTTCTTTGTGAGGGCATTTTTTAATTCGTCTGCTACCTGTAGAATTTCTCTGGCCCTAGCTTCTAACATGTTTCTGAAAGCCCTTAGTAGCATTTGACCGTGGAGACTCTGATAACTACCCTTGATCATTATCAAATTCTCCTCCACATTCTATATAAACTATTTTTGAGTCCCAGGGTCTCCTTGGAATGGTGGTAAGAATTAAACAGCTCCAGGTATATGCAGTGACATGTTTTGTGTGTCTGCGTGTGGTGCCAACACCGGAGTTGGAAGGTTTGGTGCCATGCTTGCACTTTTCTTATCATTCTACAGCATCTGCTGACTCCTTTACTTCTTCACAAATGTTGGGTAAACTCTTATCACAGAGTTTGGATTTACTTGTAGTAAGAACAGGAATGTTAAAAGTCCTATTGGGGATCTTTGACTTCAGTGCCGTGGCTGTATTCTGCAACAGACGCGCTGCAAGAATACCTCAAGAGGTTTGATAACTGATCCGGTCTATGGAATATATCCATCAACCCTGAGAAGTGTGTTAGTGTCACGCACACTCTCAGAAGAGACAGTAGCACTGGTGTCTTTCTGCATGGAGAGGTGCTTCCTCACAAAAATGCCCATAAGTATCTGGGAGTGACCCTGGATAATGGGCTAACCTTCAAGCAGCATGCCGCCGAAGTAGCAGGCAAGCTTCGCAGTAAGGCGACGAGAATGAATTGGCAACTCAATGCCAATAACAAGCTCTCGCTTAGGAACAAGGTCCTCATTTACAAAGTCATCCTGGCACCAATATGGAGGTATGGTGTCCAGGTGTTTGGCATCGCCGCGAAGACCCATCTGAACAAAATCAGGGTCTTCCAGGCCAAAATAATGAGGTGAATCACTGGAGCCGAGTGGTTCATCCGCACCAGAGACATAGAGAGAGGTTGGCGACACCATAAACAACCAGGCAGCGAACTATTTGGATAAAGTTGCCAGCCAGGCGACTCCTCAGAACGCTCAGAATCAATGGAATCAGGGCAAGGAGAAGACTCCTAAGGATCCACCCAGCTGACCTGGCAAATCGTAGGATGTAGCATACCTGCAACAACCGACAACACAGAACCTCTGCGCATCGCTGCCCAAATAAACTTTCTCAAAAGTTCTTATTAAATTGTCATTAAAATCAAAGGCCATCTGCCACCAATATATGTTTGCTTCCTTCGATTCGCGATTATTATTGTACCCCCCTCGCCAGTTCTATATTTAGAAACTGCAGCTTCGTGGATGCCTAAGCTTGTCTCTTATACATGCTTAGCCTAAGCGCAGTCGCAGCAGAGCTAATTTGGCACACATATAATTTGTGGTGAGCTGGTGAGCCTCACTTGCATTTGAGAACTGAATTAAATAAGACTTGTCAATTTTATTTGCGCGCCGTGTTAACTTCATTTCGTTGTTTTTAACTTGGCCAATTGGGGATGCAAACCAGTATCTCCACATAAAATTTGGTGACCCCGACGTGATCGTTGCAAGTCGGCTATATATATAGACACTATATAGTTCTTGATATAGTTTGTACATATCGCTGTACAATCATTCTCGCTTTGCACATTTCGCTTTGCACATATCGTGCAGACATTTTCGGTGGTTCGTGTGTCGATACACCCACATACATATACATAGCAGTTTTTCGGCGGTTCAACTGCTCTCGGTGCGGTACAACCAATTTTGCCGTTCAGTGCAGTGAACATACACACATATATACTCGCATATGCATACAAACATACAAAGCAAAAGTGCGCCTAGCAACAGGCGCGATCATGTGTTTCGCGATCATTGCTTATGCTTTGATACATATATAAGCGGCTGTGCAGTTAAAAGTGAACATTTCAAAGGCCTTTGATTTTCGGCGCGTCTGTCATTCTCACATACAGGGTGGTTCTTTTAACTCGGGTCTCTTAAAGTAATTCTTCAAGATGACAACTGGAATAGGTGAAGGTGCTAAGAGTGGCCAGTCGGGAGTGCCTAGTGACCTTGACTTTTATAAGGCTAAGGCTGGATCGGTCGTACGTCAGCTAAATGCATTACACGCGTTTGTAAATTCGGAAGAAATTTTTGACCTCGATGAAGCTGAGCTGCAAGTGCGGTTAGAATGGATCGAGCGCATGTACAGCGAATTTGATGCCGCTCAATCCAGCCTGGAAAGGCTTGATTTGTTGGAGTTGACTGCAGATACGAGGGAAGATTTTGGAAAACTGAATGTGAGGATAAAGTCGCGCCTTTCTCGTGAGCTAATGGCTGCACGCACTTCATCAAATGCTCATTCAACAACGGTTCGTCATTTTGTTGATGAAAATGGTTCATCATTCGGATGCTCCATGAGCAGACCACGGCTGCCAGATCTTCAACTTCCTCGATTGGGTGGAAATTATACGGATTGGCCGGACTTCTACTCGATGTTCTCGACCTTTGTAGATAAGGACGATCGCATATCCAAAATCGAGAAGTTTCAACACCTGCGTGGGAGTTTAGATGGTGCAGCGTTGGACACAATTCGATCCCTTGAGCTAACCGAAGAAAATTACGACAGGGCTCTAAGTTTATTAAAAAGTCGATTTGATAATAAACTTATGCATTTTCAGGCACACATCAAGGCGATTTTCGAGCTGCAAGGGGTGGAGAAGGGTTCAGCGAGCAGTTTGCGGGAGCTAAGCGACAAGCTTAATGTTCACCTACGGGCTCTTCAGACAATGGCTACTCCTCAGGAAACTTCTGTTGGTTTTCTGATCCACATCGTGAGCCGCAAGTTGGATCAGCGTACGCAGGAGAAATGGGATTAGAGTCTGCCAACCGCAATGCTACCAACGTGGGTCAGTATGGCTTCGTTTCTGGAGAAAAGATGCCGGATGATGGAGAATCTGGAATCGGCTTTGGTAACCCAAACATCTAGCCAACAGGTGGGAAAAAGCTTATCGAAACCTAAAACCACCATTCTCATCGCATCCACTAACGCTCATACTCAGTCAACATGCAACATATGTCACTCATCTGATCATTACATCTCGAAATGTCAGCAATTTCTAAATCTTTCACCCAATTCTCGATATAAGGAAGCCAAGAAAAGGCACTTGTGCTTAAATTGCCTGCGAAAAGGGCATGCTCTGCAGCAGTGCAAATCTGGGGCTTGCAGACACTGCCAGCTCAAACACCATTCTCTGTTGCACATACCATCAATTCCCTCTTCATATAACGCTTCACCATCGCCCTCTGAGACAGCTAACCAAACATCAACCTCATCTACCTTGGTCTCAAGCGTATCTTCATGCCCTCCCCTTGCAGTCTCGAAGTCCTTGCCAAACGACTATGTGCTACTAGCCACCGCCCTCGTATACGTAAAATGCCGGTCTGGGGAGCTCATACCCTGTCGGGCAATTTTGGACTCCGCCTCACAGCTGAATTTCGTCACAAGTAGACTCGCTAATCAACTTCAGCTGAAACATCGACCTTCGCATATTCAAATTTCTGGGATTGGGTCATCTTCTCTTGAGTCTGACAAGGCTGTGGATATCGTCGCGCAATCTCAAAATGCAAGCCATCGTGCTTCCTTTTCGGCGGTTGTCACCCAAACCATTACAGATTTGCAGCCACACTATAGCTTAGACGCCAAGGGATGGAATATCCCAAAAAATGTACAGCTTGCTGATCCGAAGTTTTTCGAACCTCGTCGAATAGATTTGCTTTTGGGTGTGGAGCTATTTTTTGATTTGATGTGTGTGGTCCAAATTCGACTGGCCAATGCTCCAGAAAACCAAGCTTGGTTGGATAATCTCTGATTCAGGTCAATATTCTGTGCGTCTGGCAGTCAAGTCCAACTTTGAAGAACTTGGAGACTCATATCAGCGAGCTTTGCGCAGATTCTCAAATTTGGAAAGGAAGTTGGCCAAGCACCCCCAATTAAAGATCCAGTACGCAGCCTTTCTCAAGGAGTATCTGGATTTAGGCCATATGTCTCGGGCTTTAAAACAGCCAAGTACATCACAGTTCTTCCTTCCTCATCACTGTGTTTTTAAACTGGACAGTTCGTCTACAAAGGTGCGAGTGGTTTTTGATGGCTCTGCCAAAACCACATCTGGGGCTTCCCTGAATGATTTCTTGATGGCTGGCCCGACTATACAGCCCAAAATATTCAATACACTTCTTCGGTTTCGGTTCTTCAAAATTGCGTTATGTGGCGACATATGCAAAATGTACCGGTGTGTACTCATTACTCATCCAGACGAGTACATGCAATGTATTTTATGGCGCAGTGACCCATCCGAAGAAATTGAAGTGTACAAATTGGATACCGTCACTTACGGAACCAAGCCCGCAGCCATGGACGAAGAAGCTTCTTTTCCACTTGGTGCAAAAATAGTCCACCGCGACTTTTATGTGGATGATCTCATTTCTGGAGGAGATACCATAGAAGAGGTTGCCGAAATCCGTCATCAAGTAAAGGAGCTTCTGTTAAGGGGAAAATTTCCTATTCGAAAATGGTGTTCGAATGAGCCAGCAGCTCTAGAAGGCGAGTCGGAGGCAGATCGAGAAAAGCTGCTCAAGTTTGATAATAGAACTGACGTAGCTAAGGCCCTGGGACTAGAATGGGAACCCAGTTCGGGTCATCTCCTCTTCAAGTTTTCTCCAGTTATAGCCGAAGGATCCATTTCTAAGCGCACTGTTCTATCTTCGATCGCCAAACTTTATGATCCGCTAGGTCTCATATCACCAATCATAACAAAAGCGAAAATTTGTATGCAGTCGTTGTGGAAAGAGGAGCTCAGCTGGGATGAAAGTCTTCCACAGGTCCTGCACACCATGTGGTGTGAGCTGACATCTCAGCTTTCTATGGTCAGCCGGTTTCAGTTTCCGCGGTATGTCTTGCAACATGATACTAATTTGGAGATGCACGCATTTTGTGACGCAAGCATGGCAGATTATGGGGCTAGTATTTATATGCTCTCAGAGACTAATGGAGTTGTTTTGAGCCACCTTCTCTGCTCCAAGTCAAGGGTTGCACCTCTTAAAGTCATGACCATCCATTCAGGAGCTAACATCTGGAATGACATGGCATCACGTGCCTACCAAATTGAACCCAGCAGACATCGTATCCCGGGGGTGTACACCTATGGAGCTCAAGGACTCTGCCCTTTGGAATTTTGGTCCACCTTTTCTTTCACGAGACTGCACTGAATGGCCAGTAGACGTGCAGCCACCCATGGAATTACCTGAGCGCCGTCATACTGCTCTGATTGTTGCCGAACAACATGACATTTCGTACGGTACTATGTATCAAAATTCGTTTGGAAGGCTCCAGCGAGTTTTTGCATACATTTTCAGATTTTACTCGCTCCATTTCAAGGTTAGACCACGATCGAACGGGCCTCTCAGCGTTGAAGACATCAAAAATGGAACCTACTTGCTCGTCACTGCCATACAACGTGTGCATTTTGCTGGGGAGTATAAGTCGTTGAGCAACAATAAGCCTCTGCCAACAAAGAGTGATCTGGCTTCAATCAATCCCTTTATTGACGCATCTCGGCTTATTCGTGTTGGCGGTCGGCTGCAAAATTCTCAATTGGACTACGAGGCCAAGCATCCCATCTTGTTACCTAAAGGACATCCCGTAACTAATGCCATCATAACTTTCTATCATGAGAAGTTTTTGCATGCTGGGGCCCAGGGCTTGCTTGCAATTTTGAGGCAGCGATTTTGGCCCATTGGAGGGCGTAAATATGTCGGAGGCATTATTCGAAGGTGTGTTCAATGCTTTCGTTTAAAACCCATCCTTATGGAGCAGATCATGGGAAGCCTGCCTGCAGAACGCGTGCGATCGAATCCGGTGTTCCAGACCACAGGCATTGATTTTTGCGGACCGCTTTATTACAAGGCGTAAACGAGGAATAGGCCCCCTGTTAAATGCTACATGGCCGTGTTCGTCTGTTTCTCCATAAAGGCAACACACTTGGAAATTGTACGATATCTCTCCACCGATGCCATTTTAGCCGCGTTAAGGCGTTTCATAAGCCTGAGGCCAAAACCACGCACTATCTGGACGGACAACGCCACCAACTTTGTAGGTGCCAAAAACGAGCTGGCCGAACTTAGGCATCTGTTCCTGAGTGACCCACACAACGATTCCGTCTCCAACCTTTGCATTTCCAATGGGATAGATTGGAAGTTCATTCCTCCTCGCTCCCCACATTTTGGGGGTTTATGGGAGGCGGCTGTTAAAGCAGCCAAATATCATCTCCATCGCATCGTTGGCTCATACATTTTTACCCCTGATGAATTGCAAACCCTTGCTTGCGAAATATCATCGATGCTAAATTCTCGCCCACTTGGGTCAGCAATTTCTGCATTTTGCGAGCCGGATTTCACGCATCTCCGCATCAACCTTCTCAGTCGTTGGCAGCGTCTTTGCCAAATGAAGCAAATTTTCTGGCGGAAATGGAGTATGGCATATCAGTCGCTGCTGCAGGAGAGGGGAAAGTGGCGATCAAATGCTCCAAATCTTCGCCCAGGCGCTATTGTTCTCCTCAAGGAAGAGAACGTGCCACCGCTACACTGGCCACTGGGACGCGTTGAGAGCGTCATTTCTGGAAGAGATGGAGCAGTTCGAGTCGCAGTCATTCGCACCGCCAAGGGTCAATTCAAACGCGCAGTAGCGAGGCTGGCAGTTCTGCTCCTTTTGGATGGGTCTGTTGAAAGCCTGCATCTTCCCACGGGGGGTGTATTTTCGGAGCAGAGCCTCTGCGCATCGCTGCCCAAATAAACTTTCTCAAAAGTTCTTATTAAATTGTCATTAAAATCAAAGGCCATCTGCCACCAATATATGTTTGCTTCCTTCGATTCGCGATTATTATTGTACCCCCCTCGTCAGTTCTATATTTAGAAACTGCAGCTGCGTGGATGCCTAAGCTTGTCTCTTATACATGCTTAGCCTAAGCGCAGTCGCAGCAGAGCTAATTTGGCACACATATAATTTGTGGTGAGCTGGTGAGCCTCACTTGCATTTGAGAACTGAATTAAATAAGACTTGTCAATTTTATTTGCGCGCCGTGTTAACTTCATTTCGTTGTTTTTAACTTGGCCAATTGGGGATGCAAACCAGTATCTCCACAGAGCTATAGGAAAGTTTTTCAAAAAATAAACTCCGAAAAATTCAGAAAAATGCATGAAATCTTTATTTGAATCGATAGAATGGTCCATATAATTTAATTTTGAAGATTATTTCATGCAAATTGTGACCTTGACTGCGCCGCAAATGGTCCATCCGCTTAGCCCAATTTTGGCATACTCTTTCTAACATTTCGGCCGGTATCTCACAAATAATTGCTTCAATGTTGTCTTCCAATGCGTCAATTGAAGCGGGCTTGTCTGTATAGACATGAGCTTTAACATAGCCCCACAAAAAATAGTCTAAAGGCGTTAAATCGCACGATCTAGGCGGCCAATTGACCGGTCCCGAACGTGATATAAAATGTTCACCGAACTCGCCTCTCAATAAGTCCATTGTTGCGCGTGCTGTGTGGCATGTGGCACCGTCTTGTTAAAACCACATGTCATGCAAGTCAAGCTCTTGCATTTTGGGCAAAGTTGGAATCATCAAAAGTTGGATAGCATCTCACGGTAGCGCTCACCATTCACAGTTACGTTATGATTCGCATCATTTTTGAAGAAGTACGGTCCAATGATGCCACCAGCCCATAATCTGCACCAAACTGTGACTTTTTCTGGATGCATTGGTGGCTCTTGCAATGCTTCTAGCTGATATTCACTCCAAAATCGATAATTCTGCTTATTTACGTGCCCATTGAGCCAAAAATGAGCTTCGTCGCTGAACACAATTTTTCGAACACAAACTTTCTGAACAGGTCACGCATTTTGATAATAAAATTGAATAGCTTGCAAGCGTTGTTCATTTGTAAGCCGATTAATGGTTAAATTATAGACCAAACTGAATATGTTAGTGAAACAAAACACGAAATGTGCGTGAGCTGTTTGAACCAGTATTGCCAAAAAGATAATAGCTAAAAAATCACCATAATATTATTTGCGTAAGCACGTGGTACCTATATAAATCCTCTGTTAAAATAGAAGCGACGCGTATCAGTGATCGATACGAACTGCATGTCGTTGTTCCCATCCAACATGTCGTTACATTTTGATCGAACCTTCCAAAAACAATTCAAGTCATAGTTTATTGACGCGTTCCAGTGACCGCTTCAAACCGAACGAACTATGCTTGTTTTTTAATTTTTTTTTTATTATATGTACCTATCATTAATCTGTATTTTTCCACTAGTAGACAATATTTTTAATTTTCTGTGATACTTCTTTACCTTAATTCAATCTTAGATAGGAGAGATTTTTCTCACATAATCCCAGCAGTTCTACGTTTCGTAATTTTTCAGGGCCGATTCAGGTCTGCGCAGTAGTAATAGCTGAATTTTATGCCTTAACGGCACTGTCTGTGTAAAATCCATGGCGGAAACACAAAATGGATGTCATGAATTCAGAACCAGTCCTTCCATTTTGGGGCTGATTCAGCTATTATTCAGGTCTGAGCCCAACTAAGGGTAATTAAGATGCATGTACGTATTCTTTTCCAGCCGACATTCTCAATTTTCGAAGGGCATTCCTCTAGGAATCTAAAGACGAATCCGATGTGTTACAGAAATCTGTAAAGATTTTGGGATCAGTTGTTTTTGAAAACAACCAAGCCAAATCCGTGTTCCTGAAATGTCGGAGATTTCATTTTTCGGAGTAAAGTTCGGAGTTGAATGAAGCGAGTGGCAAAAACAGCTGACTGGCTGCCTGCGTTGTTACTGTCACGATAGGGTTGTAGGTTTCATAAATAAGTAGAATAAATGTTCGCTTACAATTTTTTGGAGCTTTTAACAAAATGCTTAAAGTGTATCATTTGAAATTATAGAACTTTAAATTTATTTAAAACATTCATATTATTATTTGGACAACCCTGTTTGTGTACATGTGGGTCGAATTTATAACTGCTAAAATGTATAAGTTTAATATACAAAAATAAATTGACAATGCCAGTGGCTGCATGGATTGCTTTGAAAGTAGCAAGGGGAATGAGTTCGACGATAGAAAAAATTTGTTGTAAGAACCTCAGAAATGCGTTCAATCTTCTTTCGATTTCTGATATGAATAATTTTTAATAATTAAAGATCGAAACAAATTTAAAATGCCTACCTACAAATTTCACAGCTGCTTACTTTCTTCTTCTTCTTAAAGCCGATTTCCACCTCTACGAGTTCTGTCATCGATTGCACTTTTATCGATAAGTTCCCAAAGGTGTTTCTACTACGTTCAGCGTTCACTTCCGCGATCACAACAGCTGATCTGGTCAGCTTGTTTACCTTTTGGCAGCAATCAAAATAAATTTAAGCGACATTTTTTCACTAAATGCAATTGAAAAGCAACAATTGCAGTTAATGCAGTTAAACATATTTTATTCATGTTTTATATATATTCATAATTCAGCTTTATTTATTATGGATATTATGTTTAGTCCAACTTATTATAACTAATATAATAGAGAGCTGATTATTAGACTATTAGCTCTTGTTTGCTTTACTTCTAAATATTTAAAACAGTTCTTTATGGAAAGACTCCATCTCTGCGTTGGCAGACTTAATCTCTTTGCCAACCGAAGTCATAATCTTAAGCTTCTTCTCCTCGATTTCCAAAATCCGTTCCACTTTGTCGTTTCGCCTTCTTTTGCCTTGGTTTGTTGACAGTTCCCCGTGGACAATATGAAGGGAATCTTGGAGTAATGTTTCCAAATTGAGGGCGTTCAGCCAAAAGGCCCTATTTTTGTTTGCTCCATTCTACAGAAAAAATGTATGACATTATCAATTAATAATAGCCTATTTCCACTAAAGAAATGAAACATCATTTCTTGAAATGACAAGAAATGAAGGAAATTATATCATATCTGCCATACGTTTCTCCATTTTCATTTCCTTTCATTTCGTGTCAATTCTTAAAAATGTTGAAATTCGACCCGAATGGATTTGATATTTTTTCCGACATTCTATCAGTGCCTTAGTGTCATTAGAAAAACGAAAATATCAGAGAGCCAACACCCAAGATTCTGGAAGAAGATCCACTGGATGATGAAACGTCATCATCGCAGCCAAGTAAGCGCAGAAATATCACTCAACATCTTTCAACTTTCCAGGAAGCTGTTGTGGCAGCTTCAAAGGAGAGGACAGAGGAGCTCAAGCGCATGGGTGGGGCGCGGCTTGAAGTCTTGGAGCGCACGGAGAAGGCAAGACCAGACTTTAAAAAAAAAACGGCTTGAGAAATTGTATTCACAAAAAAGACAAATATATTAATATGTAATAATAGTATTCCTAAAAGTGATTTAGATTTGATTTAGATTATTTCTAAGCAAATCTAAATCAGTTGACGGAGCGACCTTTTTTGCGCACTGATTTGATTTAGATTTCGGTGAACAGCTGGCAGTGTGCTTTCCACCTTTGTTTCCGTCCACTTTAGGCTGCAGGTTCTTCTTCTCTTCAAAAGAGGCTAGCCTGATTTCTTAATTGAAATAAATAGTTATTTAATTATTTAAACTTGAAAGACATACCCACTTTTTCCATTTTAAAGTCGCTGCAGAACGTAAACAAAAACACCAAAATGAAGAGTACGGTCACACCAAAACGAAATCAAATCGAAATCAAATTTTAATCAGCCTCAAACTTTATTATTTAAAATCAATTAGTATGACCGTCAATTCCTCACTTACTCTGGGCACACTTGACAATTTGTATGGAACAAATTGTGAACAGCTCATCAGCGAAATCTAAAACTAATCTAAATTAAATCTAAATCACTTTCAGGAATACCATTAATGTATAATTGCTTTATTTTAATTGTTTTGTTGATGATTATCAAAATCTTTTAAGACATTGGTGTGCTCAGGTTGTGAACATTCATTTTCCACCTCTACCCAAGACCCCGAGATTGGACTATTTCGGCAATTCAAAAAATTATGCAAAATGCAGCAGCCCATAATGATGTGAGAGGTTTTATCGCACCGATTGTCCAATCCCTTGCCTAATCTGCGAAAGCGGAAGGTTACTTCCGTGGTTAATTTTTGTTTTTCTGTCAGCATTAAGTCGTCTTCAGCACTCAGCACTCACTCCCACTCAAGCAATTGACGGTTCACTTGCTAGCTTGCTCATTAATAAGGCATATCAAAGCAGCATTCATTTTAATACAACCTTCTACACAATTTCAAAACCTTAGTCAAATATTAATTCATACATGGCCATTTATGTGGGTGCTCTTCCGTACACCCCGAAGCCCGTCCATATTCTCCTCCCATATGCCCCGTATGCCTGCAGAAAGGGTTAATTGGTATACACATAAATGAGCAATATTTAAATGAATTGACCTTTTGTTGACCGTTTGTGTAGTGGCACTGATTTTGTTATCAAACTCTCCTATCGGTAAAGATACTTATCGATACTCATACTCGATACTCGGTTAAGTATGGAAAAACGAGTTGGCAGAACCCGCGTTCAAAGTGAACGCGACTTTTCTTCCTACACCCTCACCTCCCCTTCAGCCAACAACTAAGTTTTTTTTTTATATGGAGTTCAAAGCGCGTTCTTCGATAATTGGACGCGAACGTGAACGCATCTGTAGTAGAAACACCCTATTAAATTATACTTTAAAAAATGCAAATTTATCCACATAATCCTGTTCTATTTATACCAAGGCTGTAAACCTTTAAAGTTATCAATGGGGTTCGGTCCGGGGGTTCGAACCCAATTTCAAAACCAAGGTTCGGTTCGCGGACCGGTTCTTGGAACCCCTGAACCCAAGGTTCTGGTTCGAACCTTGCTTCGCTTGCACATAAAAAAATAATTTGACTTTTGATTTATTAATACATTGAAATGAAACCTTCGATCCATTTGCTTTATCATATTGATAATTTCTTAAGTTATTTCTATTATCAGCTTTTAGAAACGGCAAAGTTTAGGTAAATTAGCATTATATCTTCCAGGAGCTGTCCATATATACCAGCTCTTAAATCAGAAAGAAGTATTGAAAATGCTCGTTCAAATGATACATGAGTTGCTGGTATAGTAAAAGCAATATTTTTTAAGTCTTCGTTATTACGCCTTTCCAAAATTGTAAAGCACGGATGTAATCTTGGACAATTTTCAAAAGAATCTTTAACATCATTCACAGATTTTATATTTGATATTTGTTTATTGCTTTCGTCTGTTTATTGTTCATTGCTTTCGTAAACTTCTCGTCTCGGCAATCAGACGTTGAGTCATTTATTGTCGAATTTTGACAACTCTGAATAAGCATATTAAATTGGTGAACCGAACATCATTTTTCGAAAAAGTGGTCCGGTTCGGTATCAGGTTCGAGGAGACAAAAATGTAAGGCACCTGGTTCATGGTCCGGTTCGCGAACCCTAAAAATTCCGAACCGAACCGGAGTTTGGTTCCGGACCGGTTTGCAGCCTTGATTTATATCTTATTTTAGCGTAAAGTGTATAGACTTTGAAATGAAAATTAATAATCCGAACATTTTTTCGCTTAATTTTGAACAAGTTGGCAGGTTTGCAAAAAGTTGCTTTCTGCTGATCGCAGATTTTTTCTTTGTTTTGCTTGAATATTTTTTAAATTAATTTTTATTACTTAAAATTAAAAAAAAAACCTGGAATAATACTTTATTAATGCAATTAGGTTACTCAAAACTCAAAACTATTAGCTTGCAAAAAATTTACACGCCCGATAATCACTGAATTTTTTTTCAGTGTTAGCTCCATAGTTCAAAGCAAAAAAATATGAAAGACACATTTTCCGCTATATATTTAAAACAAGAGCTGATGGAGCCAAACCGAGACCAGTCTTGTCTTCACTGGATTTTTCATCAAAGAGGCTGCAACATAGAAAAAGTGTAAAGGGCATAGCCGAATAAGCATACAAAAGCTGTCCCCGGTCTTATCAGCACCATATTTAAATGTGTGATAACCACCAGTGCACAGAGAAAAAAAATATCAATATCAATTTAATCTGGGCTGGTTAATTTGACATTTTGGTAAATATCTTTTTTTTCATATTACTTCGAAACTAAAAAATTTCATTTTGACCATAAAGAGAAAGGGACGTATAGAAAATTTTAAGTTGGAAAGAGTCAAATGGTGTTTCAACGTAATGAATTATTTAAGTAGGCGTGCCGCCACACATGTGTTCGATGGTGCAGTCCGATAAGACGCCATTCTATTCGTGTTAACAGCGAGAGGTCCAGAGTTCGATCCCCAGTCAAGGAGAGGTAAAGTAAATAAAATAATAAAATTAATGTATTTGTGTTTTTCTGATTCTCTAAAATAATTAATAGTACTTAGCCACTTAGAGCACAGAGTGAAGTTCTATTTTCAATATATTTTTTTGTATTTTATCATAATGACATTATTAAATATCAATGTAATCTTATTAATATAGATTTTACATTCTCGAAAATATCAGATTGATATTTTCGAACAGATCATTCATAACTTTATAATATCGGCTTTTTATTGATATGAAAAAATGTATGTATGTACCTACGGTACAGAGTATAAAAACTCAGTTGATGGCCTAAGGGGAGGTGAGGGGGCAGGAAAAAAAGTCGCGCTTACTTTGAACGCGGGTTCTGCCAACTCGATTTTATACTCTGTGTCGTAGGTGCATAGAGTATTATAAGTTTGTGCAAAAGTATGTAACATCCAGAAGGAAGCATCTCAGCCCCCATTAAGTATATAAATTCTTGATCAGCAACAACAGCCAAGTCGATATAGCCATGTCCGTCTGTCAGTCTTCTTCATTCCTTTGGCGGATCGATAAGTTATCCTGATTACTAAATATGTCTAGAAGGAACAAGCCACCTTTCTTTAAAACTGTGGGAGTAATGACGTTTTTTTCTAAATTGCGGGGGCGGGAGGGGGCATGGTCAAAATGGAAAAATAAACTTGATCTGCTTGCAGACATAAGCATTTTTCCCATACATGTCAAACCTCGATCTCTTACCATCTCTGAGATCTGTACGTTCATACGGACAGACAGACGGACGAACATGAATATATCGACTCGGCTGTTGATGCTGATCAAGAATATATATACTTTATGGGGTCGGAGATGCTTCCTTCTGCCTGTTACATAGTTTTGCACAAACTTATAATACTCTGTGTACCTACGGTACAGAGTATAAAAAGAAATGGCAGAACCAATGTCCATGTATCGACCGACGGCTACCGAAGTCAAAAACAAAATGTCAACCTGACCAAAAAGTACAGTTGGAATAAAAATTAAAGAAGAACTTGACAATGTGTTTTTAATTGATAATGTCATACATTTTTGCTATAGAATGGAGCAAACCAAAATAGGGCAATCTAGCGGAACGCTCTCAACTTGGGAAAAGAAGCTCAAGATTATTATTTCGGTGACCGAAGAGATAAAGTCTGCCATCGAGGAGGTGAAGTCTTTCCATAAAGAGCTGCTTCAAATATTTAGAAAGAAGGGAAACAAGAGCTAATAGTCTAATAATCAGCACTCTATATTATTAATTTAAATAAGTTTAGTGAATGAAATCCATAATAAATGAATACTAAATGAAGTTTAATTATGGATTTATATAAAACATGAATAAAATATGTTAAGCTGCATTTAATGGTTTTGTTGCTTTTCAATTGCATTTAGTAAAAAACAAATCACTTAAATTCATTTTGATTGCTGCGAAAAGGTAAACATGCAGACCAGATTAGCTGTTGTGAACGGAAGTGAACGCTGAACGTACTAAAGGGTGATTTTTTAGCTATTATCTTTTTGGCAACACTGGTTTAAACAGCTCACGCACGTTTCGTGTTTTGTTTCACTGTCAAACATCTTCAGTTTGGTCTATAATTTAACCATGAATCGTCTTAAAAACGAACAACGCTTGCAAACTATTGAAATTTATTATCAAAATGCGTGCTCTGTTAAGAAAGTTCTTCGCGCGCTTCTTCCATTTTATGGTCAGTTTAATCGACCCACTGAAGTGGCTATTTTTTGCCCAAAATGCAAGAGCTTGACTTGCATGACATGTGGTTTTAACAAGACGGTGCCACATGCCACACAGCACGCGCAACAATGGACTTATTGAGAGGCGAGTTCGGTGAACATTTTATATCACGTTCGGGACCGGTCAATTGGCCGCCTAGATCGTGCGATTTAACGCCTTTAGACTATTTTTTGTGGGGCTATGTTAAAGCTCATGTCTACACAGACAAGCCCGCTTCAATTGACGCATTGGAAGACAACATTGAAGCAATTATTCGTGAGATACCGGCCGAAATGCTAGAAAGAGTATGCCAAAATTGAACTAAGCGGATCGACCATTTGAGGCGCAGTCAAGGTCAACATTTGCATGAAATAATCTTAAAAAATTAAATTATTTGGACCGTACTATCGACTCAAATAAGGATTTCATGCATTTTTCTGAATTTTTCGAAGTTTATTTTTTGAAAAACTTTCCAATAGCTCTTAAGAAATCACCCTTTAGAAACACTTTTGGGAATTTATAGATAAAAAGTGCAATCGATGACAGAACGCGTAGAGGAGGAAATCGGCTATCTGAGTAAAAATGTAGGAGAGTGAGCTTCTTACTGGTGGTTAACACATATTTAAATTTGGTGCTGATAAGAGCGTTAGCAGTTTTTGTTTGCTTATTCGGCTATGCCCTTTATTGCCCTGTGTTATGATTTACCTGTCTTAGTAAATCATAGAATACGCGATAAAATAATTTTGCTTCTCTAAGAATACATAAATAAATAAATAAACACATAATTCGTATTTTGACAAAACTTTGAAGAATTGTGTGAAAGCTTATCAAATAAATATATGCCAATTTTAAAAAGATTTACATTGAAAACAAAAAAGCTATTTAAGCTTCAAAAAGGCTTTTTTTCTAACCTTTATTTTTTATGGCAGCTATACTAAATCTCCGATTTCGACCGAACTTGGCAGAATCATGAAGAAGCATAGAAAACTAGTAAATACGAAAACAAAAAAGGTTTTCTCACAAGAAATAGTTTTTCGACCGATCGTTCCTTTGGCAGCTATATCTTATAGTCTACAGCGTATTTGTACCAGAAGACTTCGTGCAAAGCTATCCCTTTAAAACTGATGGAGGAGATGGCATAGAAACAGACGTACGGAGAGACGGACATGCCTATGTCGACTCAGCTCATCATGCTGATTAAGAATATATATACTTTATGTGGTAGGAAATGCTTCCATCTATGCGTTACAAACATCTGGACAATTTCAATATACCCTCTGTAAAGGTTTAAAAATTTAAAATTTAACAGTTTGAAAAGATGTTCCACTTTGAACCACTGTAAAAACCAAAATTAAAAGACCAAATTCTATTAACCATTTTTTTTAGAAATGCTTCCGTGTTGAGAGGCAAACAATTCAGATGTTACTACAGCTTCTGCACGGACTTTCAAAACAAGACACTCCTTTTCGGCTTGCAATACCACTGGGCAAGCGAATCGCCGGTACTGTTTACACGCTTTGCTCATCAGCGGGATATCAAACGAATGGGAGACTGTTGGGTATTTCCAAATCAATGTTTGCCTTATATTGAATGAATTCTGCAAGGAGGTGAAAGCCCAAATAACTTTGTAATATTTGCCATAGAGCTTCTTGACTGATGAAATAGAGATAGAAGGTCGCCTCTAGGGTCCACTCCATTTTGCGTACACCTGTCGAAAGGGTAAAACAAAATATAATTAAATTAACAATATTAAAATGAACTGACCTTCCATTTTCGGTTTGTGTTCTGCCAGCTCATTTTTTTTATCAAACTGTCCAATCGATATAGCTACTTATAGATACTTATACTCGATCCTCGGCTAAGTATGAAAAAACCACCCCCTCGGCCGACAACTGAGTTTTTATACTCTGTACCGTATGTACACAGAGTACTTATAGTAAGTTGGTGCAAAAGTATGTAACGCCAGAAGGAAGCATCTGCGGCCCAATAATCTATATATATTCTTGATTAGCATCAACAGTCGAGACGATATAGCCATGTCCGTCTCTCTGTCCGTATGAACGCACATACGATGGTAAGAGATAGAGGTTTGATGTGAATGGAAAGGAATGTTGAAAATCGGATGAACGGTTGTCGAGTTATGATCAAAAGACTGTTCGCTGCTGCAGCGCAGTAGCAGCGCTGCTTGCAACTGCTACTGCAGCATCCAAATTTATGCTGAGCGTTACATTTCGTTGGGCTTGAACGACGTTCTTTTTTGTTTTATGTAGATTTCAACGCGCCTTCTTTGATAATTGGACGCGAACGTGAACGCAGCTGTCGTAGAAGCGCCCTATTAAATTTATCTGGTACCGTGGTTACGATGAGGTCATACCACCTTTTTTGGTTATTTTTTGCCTGAGACCGGTTGTCCGGCCATACAAAAAAAATGGCAGTTGGCTTTGAATTTAGGACGGTCGCCGTGCTGCCGGACTGTTTTTCTCCATAAGTGTGGCAGCCTTGTGCAATTTTTATCGATAGATATCGGAATGGGGAGAATCGGAGAATAATATGGCTTTTCTACTACAGCTGCGTTCATGTTCGCGGCCTATTATCGAAGAACGCGCGTTGAACTCCATATAAAAAAAAACTCAGTTGATGGCCGAGGGGGTGGTGAGGGGCATGAAAAAAAGTCGCGTTCACTTTGAACGCAGGTTCTGCCAACTCGTTTTTGCATACTTAACCGAGCATCGAGTATGAATATCGATAAGTATCTTAGATGATAGGACAGTTTGATAACAAAATCAGCTGGCACAAAACAAACCGCCAATGGAAGGTCAGTTTATTTAAATATTGTTAGTTTATTTGTGTAACAATTTACCCTTTCCACAGGCTTACGAACATTGTACCAGACGGCTTCGGAGTGTACGGAAGAACACCCACATTAAAAAGAAATGGCAGAACCAATATCCATGTATCGACCGACGGCTACCGAAGTCAAGAATAAAATGTTAACCTGACCAAAAAGTACAGTTGGAGTAAAATTTATAGAAGAACTTGACAATGTGTTTTTAATTGATAATGTCAAACATTTTTGCTATAGAATGGAGCAAACCAAAATAGGGCAATCTAGCGGAACGCCCTCAACTTGGGAAAAGAAGCTCAAGATTATTATTTCGGTGGCCGAAGAGATAAAGTCTGCCATCGAGGAGGTGAAGTCTTTCCATAAAGATAATAATTATAATATGTTCGACTAAACAACGAATGAAATCCATAATAAATGAATACTAAATGAAGTTTAATTATGGATTTATATAAAATATGAATAAAATATGTTTAGCTGCATTAAAGGGGTTTCTAGCTTTTCAATTGCATTTAGTAAAAAACAAATCACTTAAATTCATTTTGATTGCTGCGAAAAGGTAAACAAGCTGACCAGATCGGCTGTTGTGAACGCGGAAGTGAACGCTGAGCGTAGTAGAAACACCTTAGGGAATTTATCGATAAAAAGTGCAGTCGATGACAGATCGCGTAGAGGTGGAAATCGGCTATAAGATGATAAACATTTAAATGTCCATGTCCTACCCAAGACGACTACGGACTTTACGATGCCCAAAGGCATTCTCAACTACACATCTAGTTTTTGAGAGATATTAATTGAATGCATTTTGCTCCTCCTGTATTTGCGGAAAATAGATAGCGCTTCGTCAATGTTTGCGGGAATTTAATTGCCGAATCGCTAATAAGCATTCCGGGAACTTGCGTGCCACTTTTGCATCTTGATTCGGTTCGAAATATATGAGTATCAGGCGTTACATCGACATGATGGTTTAATAGGGCAGGAAGAACTATTGAATGCCAGCCTTTATTGTTATAAAACATTGTGGAATTGAGAAAATTGGTAGCTTTCTGGGCTATTTATTTATTTTCAATTTTAAAAGACTCTTTAAATTGGGCAGAAGATGTCTTGGACGTCAGCCTCGCAAAATCACCCGAGACGCTTTTTCTAACCAAATATTCACTAAATTAGCTATTTATTCAAGCCATCGGGGTCCCCAAAGCTTTTGTCTTTGGCTTTTATTCCCTTCCCTTAAATTGCCGATTAAAAAGATTTTCCAATAGCATTTCATCTTCACTAGCCTAGTTGTCAATTGTGACTTCCGCATCTTCGTAACCATGTAAAAAAAATTTGTTCCCCTTTTGTTGACTAAAGCTGCAAATTTGGCACCGAAATTTCAATTAAACTTAAAGTATAAGGGTAAAAAGAGACTAAAAATGCAGAAGACGGCTTCACATATTATGCGAATGCAATTGGCTGTAAGTTTTGTCTTTGCATTATAACAGAAACCACATCAATATCATAATAGAAAAATAGAGGAAAGTTAAGTTTTTCTCACTAGAACTAGTTTGTCGATTGATCGTTCCTATGGCAGCTATTTGTTATAGTCCTGCGATCCGGCCGGTTCCGACAAATGTGCAGTGTAATTGAACCGATGACTTCGTGCAAAGTTTGGTGGCGATAGCTTTAAAACTGACGGAGGAGATAGCTTTGAAACGGACAGGCGGACATGGATATATCGACTCAGCTCGTCAGTCTGATCAAGAATATATATACTTTATATGGTAGGAAATGCTTCCTTCTATGCGTTACAAACATCTGGACAATTTCAATATATCCTGCAAGGGTATAAAAATAAATGAGAAGTATAAATACACTTGGCCCTCGCTTAACACGGACTCTTTTAGCACGAACTCGGTCTTACACGGTTACAAATTTGCTTCCTTTCCCCTTTTAACACGCTGAAAACCTCGTTCTTACACGATTGCAAGATATCGATATTTTTTGTGCTGTCAATTGATGCGTTAGTCCCTTTGTGCTTGTATCATACGCATGGGGTGCTTGTAGAAAAAGGGGAATCCCACATTTGAACTGTCAGATGTAAGAGTGTTCTAGTATGTGAAAAAATCTTAAGCCTTGCAGACGCGTAAATAAAAAATGAACGATTTTGTGGTAAGTAAATAGGTGGTACAGCTTGATTAAATCAAAAAGTGAATAAACAAAATATGTAAATTTCAGCTTATACAATGGCAGAAAGAAAGAACAGAGCTCCTTTAAAACGAAAAGTCATTTCTATAGAAACAAAAATACAAATTCTAAGCCGCTTAGACAATGGGCAAACTGCCACGGAAGTTGCAAGAAGCCTTGACTTGAATGAGGCAACAGTCTGCACTATAAAAAAAAATGTGCACATACCCAGAAGAAATTCAGGGTTTCATTGAAGAAGAGGAATTCTTGCCTGACCAAGTTTTCAATGCTGATGAAACTGGACTTTCCTGGAAAAAATGCAAAATCGAACTTTTTTATCTAAGAATGAAAAAGTAGCTCCCGGCTTTAAGGCACAAAAAGATCGTCTTACACTTTTGCTGTGTAGTATTGCATCAGGCGACTTTCAAGTAAAGTCAATGCTTGTTTATAAGTCTTTGAACCCCCGTGCGTTTAAAGGGATAGGCAAGAGCAAATTACCCCTGTACTGGAAAGCAAATTCCAAAGCTTGGGTTACTGCAGAATTATTTAAAGACTGGTTCTTGAATTGTTTTGTACCTGAAGTTGGAAAATATTTAAAAAAGAAGAATTTGCTCTATAAAACACTTTTGTTGTTGGACAATGCCCCAATGTCATCCGAAAGATTTAAGTCATCCGAATGTTAAAATAAAATTTCTTCCACCTAATACAACATCACTACTGCAGACAATGGATCAGGGTATAATTTGCACTTTCAAGACATATTACATCAGGCGCTCTATACGCTGGATTTTGGATACAACTCTCCAGTGTTTGGAAGAAATTTTCTATTAAAGATAGCCTTGAGTTGGTAAACTTATCTTTAAAAGAGATTAAGGTGTCAACATTAAATAGATGCTGGAGGAAATTATGCCCAGAGGTTGTTAAAAGGTATGAAATAGAAGAGCCAAAATGTGGATTCCAGGATATATTAGACCTTGCTCATTCAATTGAAGGTGAAGGTTTCTACGACATGGCATTTGATGATGTGCAAGACTTGTTTGAAGATGAAGGAATGAATGACGAATCATTGCTTGAGATTACTGTGAATGAAGCAAACAATTCGAAATTAGATGACAGCAGCTCTGAAGAAACCAATCCGATTAGTTTAACGATAGAAAAGCTCCAAGAAGGATTCGCATATGCTAGCAGCTTGGAATCGTGCTTTTTAAATTCAGATCCGGTCATCGAACGACGACTTAAGTTTAAGAGGGAGTTGGAAAAAATACTTTTGCCTTATAAGGAGTGCTATAAAGAAGCTTTAAAAGCCACCAAACAATCCAAAATGACTGATTTTTTTGATAAGGAGCCACCAAAAAAGAAAACATGTTGAAACGAAACGGATTAAACTATAAATGCCAACAAATGCATTTCAAATTTGATATAAATAGAAACATATGATCTTACTTCTTAAAATTTTTGAGTTTTTAAAAGGTTTAACCTGTTAATTATGAAGTAATATACCAACTTTTAATTTGAAAATATGAATGTTATGTTATATATATTTAAGGCATAAACATAGTAACTTTTGGTTAATTTTGAACAAATGAATGAAATTTTAATAAAAACAGACCAAATTTGAACCATAAAAAAAATTTTGCTTGCCAATTTTGAATTTCAAGAACTTAACCCCCCCCTTTCTAGGAAGGTAAACCACGTGTTAAGCGAGGTAAACCAAGTGTAATTTTGTGGCAACTAAACCCATTTAAAAAGTCATCAATCAACAATATTCTAAAATTAGCCACAAAAGAAATAACCTGGGAATGCGCTAATATCGGCGGTTGAATTGTCGCCAGCTAAAATCACTTTTGAATTGGCTTTTGCAATTGTCTTAAGACCGAAAATTTACCCAAAATCATCCTCAGTCCAATTTATTGGGTTAATTCTACCTCCAAATGTGTATCTTATGCGAATGTTTCATTTAAACACAGAAATTCTATTTTCATAATAGCGCCCGCTTGAGTATTTCCCGAGAGCAATATTCAATATTACAATCAACTTCTGACAACTGCGTATACCATTCAAGTGTGATTAATTACATGCCCAAATACAGTGAACGGATATTTATGAGCACTTTGTTTTAATTAATTTTTATTAAAAATAAATGAGACAAATTGTGTTTACAGTAATGTTTAAATTATGTTGCGTTTTTTAATAAACGCCTATGTTATCACAAATAAAGCTGTGCGAAGAAATTTCGCTTTAATATTCATTTATTAACGTTTGTGCTAACAAATTCTTATGTCACCGCCTTAGTAGTCAAGTCAATTTTCCAGCAATTGCTGGTAAGTACGTACATTTAAAGTATTGTTATATTGAATGTTATACAAAGTGTTTGTTATTGATGGAGAGCAGAACTGGTACTTTGTCAAAAAATGACTGAACCTGAATGGCAATAGTTCATCGGCGGTACTGTTTCTATTGAAGGCTTCTTGACCCCCAAAATGCACTTGTGAAAACTTTTTGTTCATTGAAACAGAGTCATCTGGAGCAATAAGACTTTCAATTGTAAATGCACGTTTGGGGCGGACCGGTATTCTATAAGCTAGTTCGCTTATTGCCGACGGGACCAATGAAGGTTGAAAGTAGATTTGTGGATTTTGGTAAGCGAAAGGCTCGGCAGGTTCTTCGCGCAGCGATTTGGAGCTATTAAGAGCTTTGGCATATAAACAAGGAGGTGTTTCGTCATCAGTTTGCTTCGAAAATAATTGCTTGTATGTAGAGAAAGCCGCCAGCTCGCAGTTAAAAATATCCTTTTCCACTTGCTTGACGCGAAAACGCTTTCGTCTTCTCAGAAGGCTGCCGTTCTCAAACATATCGAATGCTTTTGGATGAAGTGTCCAATAAGATCCCTTTCCGGCTTTTGTTACATTGCGTGGCACTTTTATAAAACAATCGTTAAAACTTAGATTGTGACGTAACGAGTTTTGCCACTTTTGAGTGTTTTTTCGATAGTAAGGAAATTGCTCCATTATAAATTGGTATATTTCACTAAGCGGCAACATTCTTTGAGGCGAGTGTACAAGGGCCATAGCGGTTAGAGATATGTATGAGTATGGCGGTTTTTGGTCACCGTAGGTAATTTTTAATGGTCGTGGCATTGCAACAACTTTTAAATTTTTACAGTGTTCCTGGAGTTACCAGTGGTTTCTCGGCGGCAGCAGCGTTCGAACTGACACAAATGCGTTAAAACCTCTTGTTATATTTTAGACTACCTTTGTCTTGTGGAGAGAGGCCATAAATGTACTATGGGCTGCTCTATGAAGGAGACAACAAGACAGTGCAGCCCAAATGAATAAGGCAGCCGTCCCTTTCTTTTCGTTTTTAACCAATAAAAGCATGAGATGCTCTCTGCAGCCTTTTGTCAAGTGGAATATGCCGGCAATTATGGCCAATCATGAGAGAACAAAATTAGTAGAATTCTAGCTATACTTAAGGCAGTTTAATCAAATTGGGTTGAATTACAGAAATGTTAGAGTGTACGCACATACGATTGTTAAATAAACAATAGTAGCTCTGTGGAAAATAATTTGGCATCAACATTCGTCCAATTTAAAGGTTGCCACTTATTTTTCCACCCTTTTATTTTGGGTCAGTCATCCCTTAGTTTTTCTGTCATTTTTTACTTTCCTTTACTGATTGAAAACGATCAATAAAATGAATTGTGGGCGTGTCATTTGATTTCTTTGTACCAAGCCAATTGATGAAATTCGGTTTCAGAAATACCAGAAAAACTTGTTATATAATATAATTATTAGTATATTAAGTTTGTGCAAAAGTATGTAACAGCCAGAGAAAATCATATATGCTCTTAAACTTGCAGGCAGATAAGTTTATTTTTAATTTAGGCCACGCCCACTCCCACCCCTGCAATTTAGAAAAATCGTCATATCTCAAGCAGTTTTGAAGACAGATGGCTCAAACCTTCTAGACATTTGTATATAAAATAACAAAGCGAGCCACCTTAGAAATGGTAAGGATCGGATGAACAATAGCCAAGCTATGAATAAAGTAAATTTCACTGCAGCGGTGCTGCTTTCAGCTGCTACTACAGCAGCAAACTACATAATTAGCGTTCATTTTCTTTGGTACAGAGTATATTATAGTTGGGCTTGACTGACTTTCTTCCTAGTAATTTCTAGTTTCTTTTTTAATTTATTTAAAGGGTTCAGAAAATGTTCTAAAACTTTGTTCAAAGCAGGGCTGCAAACGCAAATAAAATTCGGATCTCCAGTTCAATGGTTGGAACCAAAATTAACAATTGAAGGCTATCTAAGGTAACCAAACCCAACCATGTAATAGAAGACATCGATAGGCAGTTGGCGTAATGTCTGTTATTTGGATGGAAAAAAGTCGCTTTAAGAGGACCAGACTATGCTTGAAATCTTTCAATATGTTTTGAAAAGCCTAAAAAAATAACGGAACAGCGACCTGTTTCCTTTATCGAAAAATTGCACCAACATTTGTCCTTAAAAATTAGAGCAGGGCTCGTGAGCGAATTTTCTGAAATAGGTTCGAACGATTCACGAAAGAGAAATCCACGTCAGTCAGTTCAAAGTGTCACTTACTTGCGTGCATGTGATTTAAAATGGCTATTACGTTCAGAGTTGGCATTATTCGAATAACAAATCATCTCGAAAATTATTTGATATCAAATGATTTATTTGAAATTTTATTTATAAATAATTTAAAATAAATAGCGATCATTCGAATGACTACACAGTACGACACTAAAAAAAATCCCTCTAAAATCAAATAGAAGTCCCTTCTGTAAGCATCACCCCATACTCAGTATCTCAACGGTACGCTAGGTTCGGGTTCTATGGGTACTTTTGTAACAGCAACACAGAGCGACAAGAATTTAAACTCAATTGATAATGGTTCAAGATAAAAATCTACAAAATTCAACAAACACAGACAAGGTCATTGGGAACGTAATATCAAAAAATCGCTCAAGCTCAATTGTTTCGCTTATAACTACGGAGTTTTATGTCCGATCTGATTTTACTTTTCATAATAGATTGATATTGGGCCTTGCTTGATGTATACTATACGGTTTTTTGGCTCTAGGATCTTACAGTTTTTTGGGATAAAAGGGGGACGGTGTGGAATTTTCCAAATCTGAAACAAACTTGATCTGTGTACGGCATACGCATGCAACAATTTGTGGCTTTATCTCTTATAGTCTCTGAGATGGACGCGTTCATACAGAGGAAAGGACATGGCTATATCGACTCGGCTGTTCATGCTGATCAGGATATATATACTTTATGGGGTGGGAAATGTTTCCTTCACATTGTTACATACATTCGCAAAACTTCATGATCCCCCTTTTCCCATTTTTAATTGGAACAGGGTATAACAAAGAACAAAGAAAGTCGCTCAAGCCCGACTATAACATACCCTGTACTAACGAAATTATACGCTCAGCATATATTGTAATGCTGCAGTAGCAGCTGAAAGCAGCACTGCAGCAGCGAACAGTCTTTTGATCATAGCTCGACAGCCGCTCATCCGATCTTTACCATTCCTTTGACAGATCGATAAGATATCCCGATTACTAAAAGTGTCTAGAAATTGCAAACCTCCTATCTTTAAAAATGTGGCAGATATGACGGTTTTTCTGAATTGCGAGGGCGGGAGGAGGCATGGTCAAAATTGAAAATACATTTAATCTGCATGCAGACATAAGAAGCAGTTCGGAGATGCTTCTTTCTGGCTGTTACATACTTTTGCACAAACTTATAATACTTTATGTACCTACGGTACAGAGTGTAAAAACAGGCAAAACTGCGTTTTCAGATATATGTACTAACGAACCATTTTTGCTCTGACCCTGAGCATTTATGTACCAGCAATTGACTAACTGCAACATTGATCATTTAGGATATTAACAGCTTCCAAATACTATGCAATGAATCTAATAAAGATATTTCATTACTAGCAGGAAAACGGATATTATCGATTAAGTACTTTAGTTCAAAGCATCTTAGTGCATCGTTAGTCCATTGATGGCATTTTATAGTGAATTTGTACTATTTTCTTGCTTGTATTGAAGCATTTTACTTATAAGAATAATAGCATAATTTTAGTGAAGCTGGTAACACTTTAAATGGTCACTGTTGTCGTAAAACAGTTGCTTATACATTAGGGTGTCCCAAAAAATTTTTTTTTGTTTGCACAAGCATTTTCTGCAGTCTTTTAGAGTAAAGTATTTTGGAGATTTTTTTTAGATTTTTCGGAAGACGTTTAGAGGTCGCGCAAGTCACGTTTTCCCCAAAAATAGAGTATTCCGTATTGTTTTTGAATTTTAATTACTAGGTCAATAAGCACGATTTCTGAGTTTTCAAATCAACATCTTTAAAGCAAAATGTCAAAATTTTACTTTTATGAGCTAAACCATAAGCTTTTTCTTTGCTATTGCTCATTTAGGTACCATTTATTACATTTTTTTGTAATTTTTTCATTAATGTTGTAAAAAAGGTATTATAACTTTTAAAGTTTCTATGAAAACTAAAAAAACTAGTGATGCAGTTTAAAAGGTGGATAACGTTCCAGAGTTATGCGCTTTTAAAGCTTTTTTCATTGCATGAATCTAATAATAATTTTTATAAAAATGCCCATAATTCGTGAACCTAGGCTTCGTTTTGAGTGCAATCTTACGATTTTGCGTCAAATGCTACGGGTCTCTTGATTGGTTTTCCACAAAATTTTTAAATTCTTTTCCATAATTCCGGCACTCTTTACCATGGTATGTTTTTCGACCAAATGTAGTTTTAAAAATCTTTGCAGTATTTGCATTTTCGTCGGCGGTTTGGCCGGATCAAGTGCATCAATCATTTTGCCCACAAACCACACACTCCTTATTTTTATCAAAGGCATATCTATTTTAAATGAAATTGTGAAGAATATTTTAACTATTTCATAAGAATTTAAACTTACCGGTGCAATAACGGGGATCTTTTGTTTTTTGATTTATTTCAATTTCACAATATTCAAGGCACCTTCGCTTCTCGGGTTTTTCTTACTGTGTGACTAACGTTCGCGTTCTATGGGTGCATTTGTACTAGCAACACAAAGCGACAAAAATTTTAAAGTAGATCGAAAATTATAATAAATTGTGTGTTCGGTTTCACAAACGAAGCCTTGGTTCACGAATTATGGGCATTTTTGTAAAAATTATTATTAGATTCATGCAATGAAAAAAGCTTTAAAAGCGCATAACTCTGGAAAAAATTACAAAAAAATTTTATAAATGGTACCTAAATGAGCAATAGCAACGAAAAAGCTTATGGTTTATGCTCATAAAAGTAAAATTTTTACATTTTGCTTTAAAGATGATTTGAAACTCAGAAATCGTGCTTATTGACCTAGAAATTGATCAAATTCAAAAACAATACGGAATACTCGATTTTTGGGGAAAACACGACTTACGCGACCTCTAAACGTCTTCCGAAAAATCTAAAAAAAAATCTCAAAAATACTTTACTCTACAACCTTGCAGAAAATGCCGGTGCACCCGGAAAATACATACACTGACGAGCATAACTGTAACACGAGTTCAATATTCTTCCTTCAACGTTCTGTATTTTCTCTTCTACTTTCCGCATTATTGATTAATTTTTTAATTAATTTAAAGTCATTTGATAAGCTGGAAACAATTTTCCTAAAAAATTTAAAAAATGTCAAGTCTTACAGTTTTGCACTCCGGTTATTTTTGAACAAATATTTTTATTAATAAATTTTCAGTAATGGGTCACAGCCCTTTTGATTTCATTAGTTCCTCTATGCGATTTGGCATACTTTGGATGTAGCGTCGAACCATTTCAGGAGGAATAGCGTGCCAGACGTCTTTGGTCCTCTCCCACAGTTCCACCATTCCACTTGGAGGGCCCGCATATTTCGCAAGCTGCGATTTGACATAGCTCCATAGATTTTCAATTGGATTCATGTCGGAAGATTGCGGTGGCCACTTTATGGACTGGAATTTTTGCTTACACATTCAATTTTTTACCAAATGTAACGTGTGCTTCGGGTCATTGTCTTGCTGAAAAACGCATTTCTCTGCATGAAAGAGCCATTTTCTATGAATCATCTTAGATTCTGTTGCGTTGCTGCCGGACCAATAAATTTTTGGTCTACAAAATTACAAATTTTTCGAATATTTCGGACCAATAAATTTTTGGTCTACAAAATTACAAATTTTTCGAATATATCTAGCTCAGATAAACGCCCAAATGACAGGATGACAAAAAAGTGGCTGTGTCATAATAATGTATCTAGTGAAACGCCTGGCGCTGCCTGTTAGGCAAATTGAAATGGTGAACCCTCATAATAAGAAGGTAATTCGCGTCTTTTCTTGGCTTTTGGATATGCCGAACCAATTGTAGGTTAATTAGGATAAGTTTTATGGGTTTATGTAGATATAACAGAATATTTGTTATTCGTGAAAAAATTATTCGCAGATAATTTATTCTGGCTCGAATAAATTTGTCAACAAATAATTTTCGATTAATTGTTACGAGTTCTCTAATATTTTAAACAGAAACCGAATAGGCAAGCTAGCTTGGACAATGAATTTTAAATATTTCCCTAAAGAACTTTACAGCTTAAAGGCCGGTGTTCACGAGACGCGAAACGGCAGCAAATTGAAAAACTGCTGCATAGTGTTTCCGAAACTTACTTCGTTCTGTCACCAATTAAGGAGCGAATAACATAGTGCTATCGCCTTATTTTGCGCTTGCGTTTAAAATAACGATGCGCATCGAACTTTCGCGCTTTGAGGATTTGAGGAAGAAGAACCAATTAAAATACAAACTAAAAACCATGATTTGTTGGAAAGCTACGACGTCTGTCGTTTGTTTCAGTGGAGTTAAGTAAATGCAGTAAGTTTAGCTTTAATAAAGGCCGATAAAGTGAAGAGCGGAGTGTGAAACATTAACTAAAATTTAATATATTTATTACCTTCTTGGAGGGAGGGTGCCGTCGATTAAGAGTTCGAGGCCGCAACCGAAGTGTGTCATGTACCAACCAGAGATTGGTAGCACAGTACCAATGGCAAATCTATACAGCAGGGACTAAAGCATATAGATATATGCTATATGAAATATTACTATTTCAGAATTTCAACTGGAGGTCACTTCGATAATCATGAAGATTTCTTAATGGCATTTTGATAAGGAAAAATAATTTTTTTTTAATTATAATCATAATAATAAGAGAGAATGTCACATAAGCCCTACTAAAATATACTCTGTTCCAAAGAAAGTAAATGATCAGTATGTAGTTGCTGCTGCTGTAACAGCTGAAAGCAGCGCTGCGGCTGCGACGCTGGATCAAAATTTGTTTTGTTCGTAACTTGACTATGGTTCATCCGATCCTTACATTTCCTTTTGCGGCTCTCTATTATTTTAATACCTACTATTATATACTAGTATATTAATTTGTAAAAAGTTTTAACTTACTCTGGGGCGACTCGAACTCGGGACCTCTGGACTTGAACACGATTGGAATGCCGGCTCTGCCAGTTGTGCCATCGTTTATGCTGGATAATTGACGGTTAAAATCAAGGCTGCTAACCGGTCCGGAACCGAACCCCTGAGAACCGGTTCGGTTCGGAATTTTTAGGGTTCGCGAACCGGACCATGAACCAGGTGCCTTACATTTTTGTCTCCTCGAACCTGATACCGAACCGGACCACTTTTTCGAAAAATGAGGTTCGGTTCACCAATTTAATATGCTTATTCAGAGTTGTCAAAATTCGACAATAAATGACTCAACGTCTGATTGCCGAGACGAGAAGTTTACGAAAGCAATAAACAAATATCAAATCTGTGAATGATGTTAAAGATTCTTTTGAAAATTGTCCAAGATTACATCCGTGCTTTACAATTTTGGAAAGGCGTAATAACGAAGACTTAAAAAATATTGCTTTTACTATACCAGCAACTCATGTATCATTTGAACGAGCATTTTCAATACTTCTTTCTGATTTAAGAGTTGGTATAGATGGACAGCTCTTGGAAGATATAATGCTAATTTACCTAAACTTTGCCGTTTCTAAAAGCTGATAATAGAAATAACTTAAGAAATGATCAATATGATAAGGCAAATGGATCGAAGGTTTCAATTCAATGTATTAATAAATCAAAAGTCAAATTATTTTTTTATGTGCAAGCGAACCAAGGTTCGAACCAGAACCTTGAGCTCAGGGGTTCCAAGAACCGGTCCGCGAACCGAACCTTGGTTTTGAAATTGGGTTCGAACGGTTCGAAAGGTTTGCAGTCTTGGTTAAAATACTACTTATATTGAATAGTCTAAAATTATTCATAAAAATCTTTGTGCCATTTTGCAAAAAATCCGACCGCTCGTAATTCTCAAGTTGGAATTTATTGCAATGGGAATATAAAAGAGGTTACTAAAATTGGTCGATTTAATATGTTCTTAGTCAATTCAAAGTGCTTTTTTTTTTTTACAATGCGATTTTCCCTGAGTGTAGATTGTAGGTAGATGGTTCGTACCTTATAGTCATATTTAGTAACCAGAATTTCTTATTGATCCGCCAGAGGGTTGGTAAAGATCAGGTGATTGATAGTAAAGTAATGAGCGAAATTAATTGGAAAACCTTTAAACACCTTCAGCAAAGCTGAAAAGAACGCAGGGTTGAGTCCTAGTATTGCTCAAGTCTTTTTTCAGTGGCAATTGTTATACAAGGAAGGTGCAAATCGACTTGAAGTCTGACAGCAAAAAAGTCTGCTGAAGAAGAGACTGGGAGCCTCTCCAATCCATATGAAATTTGTAAAAATCTTTGTTAATTTGTGTTGAGCGTTAAATTTTAAACTGCCGAATCAAAAATACCAAAAGTGGCGATTGTTTCGTGTTGGCTCAGTGTGGCCAGATTTTAGACACCAGCATATCTTATGGTCACACTGTCAAGTTTTTGATTTGATTTTGTATTATTGAATAAAAAAATGAATTACAAAGAAAACAGTAAAAAAAGTAAAAACTTCAAAAAGTGACTTTTAAATACTTCTGTTAGACTTTAAAATATTTTTTTTTCGGCTGGGTGTCAACTCTCTCTTGTGGCAGCTCTCGAAGTCAGAAGATTTATCCAAACACGTGATTGTGAAAATTTACGCCGTTTTTCAAAGGCAATAAATAGGCAAAGCTTCAGTAAAAAAATCAAGTAAAATATTGAAAACTATGCTCACGGTTTGTAAAATTGATATGTGCTGTGAAAAGAAACGAAATTTGTGTTTTGTTGTAGTTGTCTTCTGTTTTGTTTAATGTGTTTTTAGCAGAAAAATGTAGTTGTGCTCCGTGGAGTAATAATTTTGTGGCGCATGAAACTATTATTGGAAAATTGTTTGTTAATGGCCCTGCTTTATTGTATTCTTAATCTTATTTGCGCTCTATCGTATAAATTGCATTAAATCAAATCTTTATAATCACGATGCGAACACGGCACCTAATTCTGATGAGAAAGACAATTGCGATGAATATTATGTTTTAGATGAAGAGGAAATATAATATTCACACATGAAAAATTTCCTAACTATATTGATAAAATAAATTTAAAAAGTAATTAGTTTTTTATACCCGTTACTCGCAGAGTATACTAAAGTCTTGCAAATGGCAGAAGGAAGCATCTCCAACCCCATAAAGTATGTATATTCTTGATCAGCATAAATAGTCGAGTCGATATAGCCATGTCCGTCTGTCTTTATAAACTCATAGATCTCAGAGACTAGAAGTGCTAGAGCCACCAAATTTAGAATGTAGACTAGTATTGTCAGCACGCAGATCTGGTTTGTTTTAAATTTTGGCCACGCACCCTCCTGCCCCCGCAATAAAGAAAGGCTGAATGACTCCTACATTTTTAAAGATATTGAGCTCAGATTTTGCAGCGAATGTGGCCAATCTTACAAATTTTCATAGAGATCGGATAATAAATGGCAGAGTTAAGAAAATGTTAGGCAGGGCCGACTTTAACTTACTCTTTCCTTTTTAATGTATTGTAGATGGGAAGTGGGGTTGCGGGGTGTTTCGATTTGTCAATAAAATGCACATCTACAAGTTCGATTTTTGTAATAAATCGATGTTTTACCCATACCATTTTAGGTAGTGGTAAGGGCGGGATAGTTTTCCTTTTTTTTTAAAATTCTAGTTTAACGTGAGTAACATATACACAACATTTTAAGTGCTTAGCTATATTTTTAGAGGGTTATGGTACAACGGGCCAAAAAAAAGACAAATTTGAAATAAATTTTTGTCGAAACTACTTAATATTTTGCAGTACTTTAAAAGTATCATTGATCAGTAACAATTGAAGTATTTCTATGAATTTTCGTACGAAAAAATGGCAATGGAGTTACAGCCACTTCAGGTGGGCCATGTCATGGCTTGAACCCCTTACGGTGACCCGGCTTAAAAATTTTGGCAATATCCCAAACACATGTGATTAGTTTAAAGTTTGTAGTAAGGCCTGGGTTCTATCGAAGGGGCTGGGCGTTTGACTTCATATCTCATTCAGTGTAACTCCAAAAAAGTTGACATTTTAGGTCAACGTTTCTGAAGAGTTGTACTTTCGATTAAAATAAATTATATTTTTTATGTTTTTTAATCCACCCCCCATCAAGCATCAACCTTTTTTCCGCAGCTTAAGACATTGACAATGATCTTAAGCCGTTTGATAACATCCAAGATGATTTCCTGTTATCTGAGCAGTTGTCTCATAGTTGTTAACGGATCTCCAGAATGTGTTTCCATTATTTTTGTTTCCATAGCCCTGCTGAGGACAGACGACTCGTAGCCCGAACTCCGCCGATAACGTCTGTTGTATATCCTCCTTCCTTCTTTTTATACCCGTTACTCGTAGAGTAAAAAATGTATACTAAAGTCGTGCAAATGTATGTAACAGGCAGAAGGAAGCATCTCCGATATCATAAAGTATTTATATTCTTCATCAGCATCAATAGCCGAGTCGATATAGCCATGTCCGTCTGTCCGTCCGTCCGTCTGTCCGTCCGTCCGTCCGTATGAACACCTAGATCTCAGAGACTAGAAGAGCTAGAGCAACCAAATTTTAGATGTAAGCTAGTATTGTCTGTAGGCAGATCAAGTTTGTTTCAAATCAATCGGATAATAAATGGCAGAGTTAAAAAAACGTTGCGTACTTATCTGAGGGGAATCAGGGGAATTAGTGTTTAATAACCTTCCTCATGTCAAATTCAAATATTTATCAATTTCTAAGCAAACAGCGCATGCGGTTCAGATAAGTATGCAACGTTTTTTATAGCCTTGGCTATTGATGCTGACCAAGAATATATATAGTTTATGGGGTCGGAGATGCTTCTTACTCTACCAGTAACTGGTATAATAATTGAATTCCAATCCGAGCGACTTTTCCTCTTGTCGTTTGGAAGAGATGGCCCTCAGATCAGATATTTCGACCTTAAACTGTGATTTTAGTTAATTCGGACTTTTCCTTCGCATACTTAAACATTATTGGCCCGCAGAAATGTAATGATGAAGGCCGAGAATTTTTTCAGTGATTTCAGAGCAACAGGTAAAATAGTCATGTTCTTATAAAACTAAATCCCCTTTGCAAGTGTTACACCATATTGGGTAAAACGAGAGCATAAGTCAAAGTCGGCCTTGCCCGACTTCGAAATAACCGTTTCACAAGGCAATTGGCTTAGATAAGTATGCACAATTTCTTAACTCTGCCATTTATTATCCGATCTTTATGATAATTATTATATTCATGATCAGCATCAACGGCCGAGTCTGTTCGACTTTGCAATTTGGAAAAATAGTTATATCGCCACCGTTTTAAAGTAGATGTTTCGTCCCTTTTAGACATATTAACTACTCATCATTATTTATCGATCCGTCATAGGAATGGGGATGAGCGGATAAGCGGTTGTCGAGTTATGTTCGCTGCTACAGCGCAGCTTTCAGTGCTACTGCAGCATAAATATTTATGCTGAGCGAATACTTTCTTTGGTATTAAGTATGTTTTATTCGTGCTTGAGCTACATTCTTTATTGCTTAATGTAATGCTTTAAAAATGAGCATGAATCTGATCAAATGAAGAGCAAAAGAGTTTCGTCTGTTTTTGTGTTTTGTGGGTGGATTTTGAAAAATTTTACTGTCACTTTTCCGAACTTTTTTTTAATATAGCTCCAAAAATACCTTTGGGTTTTTAACTTCTATACAATCTTGACCATCAATATTCAACCCATGGGGCTGAATTTTTCGAAACAAAAGTAATCTGCCATTGCTGAATTTTTTGTATTGTTATCGTCCATCGGATGTGAGGAAGCCAGAAAAAACTCTGACAACGCCTTTAAAAAAGCTGGACGCACGAATGCAGTGGAGGATAAAATTAATTACAAATATCAGAATGCGATTTATAAGCAATTATGTAAAAATAAACTGCGATCTTACGACTTGGAAACGGAAATTGGCAAAATTACAGACAGAAAATCATTCTGGGGAAACTGAATGGAACTTGTGCGAAGAAAATAGTATCTGTTGGACCAACGGAGTTGGCAGAATATTTTAAAAGTCTCCTCTGGATAACTTAAAGTAGCAGTACTATGAGTTCCGCATTACCTAACATCACAGTGGAGGATCTGCATCGCGCGATTACATCACAGGAGATTCAAAGCGCCCTGGTAAAGAGCAAGCCCAACAAAGCCCCAGGAACAGATAGAGTCCCCATATAAAAATGCCTCTGAACTGTCATCTCAAAGCTCACCGATGCCTACAACAATATTTTTGGGTCCCCCAAAGTACCCGCTATCTTTCAAGTCAATATCTTGTATCCAATTCACAAGAAGGGGAACCCAAACGAAGTCCAAAACAAAAGAGGAATCTCGTTCTCAAATGCTGCAACGAAGCTGTTTGCGTCAGTACTTCTCACCCGCTTGGTCAAATTTATCAACCAAAATCAGATCTTAAGCGAAAACCAGATGGACTTCAGAGAAGGATATTCAACAGTTGACTGCAATTATGTTCTTACTGCAATAGCAAAAGACTATCTGAGCAAAGGAAAAAGGATGTATTGTTTCTTGATAGATTTTAAGGCAGCTTTCGACACAATAAATAGGGACAGCCTGATAATTTAATACTCTGAAAAAATTGTATGAAAAAGTCTAGGTATTTTCATTTTTTAAAATTTATTTATTAAAAATTAAGATTTAATAATATTAAAAATTAAAAAAAAATGTATAACAAGTTAATGTAAATTATTTTCATACAAAATTAGTTCTTACTTGGGAATGGTCTCGCTGTGTGGTCCATCAAATCCTGAAGTTTTACTTGTGCCGATACTTCATTGACTTCCACAGGGACTGGAACTGCCTCCTTTTTTGCAGCAGTTATGTCTTCGTAGCTGGGAAGAATGTCCACGTTGTGCTTCCTTAATGAGTCCCTCATCATGTTATACTTCTGCTTGGAAAATCCCACATCCAAAAACAGGGCCAAAGCTTCTTCCCGAGTGTACTTGGTGGGCTGCGCATTTGGCGGTGTATTGATGTTGTCATTAATGCGCTTAAGACGAACAGGACTAGAAATTGCAACAGCTTTTGTTATAGTCAGAGCTGCAAACCAAAAAAACTATTCGGATCTCCGGTACACTGGTTCGAACCCAAATTATTGAATGGTTAAGGTTCGGAAATTTAAGGTTCGAGGTTTTTGGGAGAAGGTTCTGGTTCGAACCTTGGTTCAGTCCATGATTTATTTAATATTTGTCTTCTATGTGTTTAAAAAACAGCATTCGATCTAAAAACTTCCCAAATTGTATGGGAACCGAGTGGTTTTTGGCTCGGAATTGGTTGATAGAAAACATAGAAATATTCAATATATAATTTACAGTTTAGTGAAAATCCATTTCGTGGTTTTTATAAAAAAATATTACCAAAATAATGTTAGTCTCTTGCTTTTGAGAATTATTTAAGGAGCTTTAGAGTCGAGGAGCCTTATAAACAGAGACTGTTTTGGGTAGGGATTTTCTAAGGAAATCCAGTAATTTTGCCAGATTTTTTCCGCGCTTCTGCCCATTTTAGGAGTCAGTCGCACTTAATAACAGTCGGTAGAGAGGTCAAATTTTTGTGTCAGTTTTGTTGAACCGAACCGAAATTTTGAGTTCGGAACAGGTTCGGGTTCAGCTTTAATTTCTAAAGAGGTTCGGTTCATAGTAAAATAAAAGTCGGAATTCCGGGTTCGAACCGGTTCAAAACCGGTTTGCAGCCATGGTTATAGTAGATCTGTTTTTCTCCAGGTCTTTTGAGTATTTGACGTATAGTGCCTCCGATAGATGACCCGTGCTAATTTCCATTGTGGCACCTTGAAGCTTTTTTTTCCTGGTAAACATAGAACACTCATCGATAGATTTAGTTGGTCTGCGTCTGCCTCGTGGTGGCCCTGAAAAAGTGCTGGGTATTTCGTCATTACCTTCGAAACAAGAAAATCCATCAAGCCAAATCGAGTTTTTTTGCATAAATCTTTCCTCAGTCCGATTTGCTGATTTCCATTTAGATTGTAGTCTGTATAATATGTTTTGTATTTTCGTCGTAATGATTTCCCCATCCTTCAAATCATCATTTGTATAATTAAGTTCGGTTTTACTAACGACTCGAAAGCTTTTTGTGATTCCGCGGTTTTGAAGAACTCCAAAAATTTGCTGTTGTCCATTTTCAATAAAACAAATATCACTATGTGTGCGTACTTGTTCGCTCGACTGTTCAAGTCTGAATAATCTGCCTTTACTGGAGTAAGCCTTTTATAAGTATGTACATAAGGAACACAGGTACCAACAGGTAAAAAAATGACTACATGGTCTGAAAAAAACTAAATCCTTTTGAAAGGGTTACGCAATGTTAGGTAACAATTCACAACACCACCAAAAGACAATGAGCAACTTTAAACATAGCTAGTACCTGTGGAAAGGGTCACTCGAGAGTAGGTAAAAATCCACCCACTTGCTAGTTGTAAAGCGCAAAATTAGAAAAGGCCAATTGTAACTACCAATATTATGTGAAATCTCAGTAAATCATAAAATATGCTTTAAAATTTTGCCTGCAACGTTCTTCTTCTTCTTTGTTTGCTCTTGTTCTTCCCAAATATTATTTACCTGTAGATTAAATCGCAAATATCAATGCTGATTCTTTTACAATACGTTAATAAATAGACTAATACATAATACGTATACTCCGAAACCACTGAAATCGGGTGAAATATATGTTTCCGAGTCCAGCAAATCTCTAAAACTAAACCAAAAACAGTGTTCACCCAAGACTTGCATGTTGATCTTTCAACTTAGATATAATACAGTTGTTTAATGTATTTACAAAAAGATTTTATGCATCTATTCCAAAAAATAAACCAATTTCAAATTGGTTTTACCGCTTGGATTTTACAGGTTCACAAAATTGACAGTTGAAACCAAAAAAATTAAAAATTCTGCACTTTGAAAAATTGTTCAACTTTGAACAACTGTAAAAACCAAACCAATTGACCAATTTCTATAAACCAAAGTTTTTTGGCCTATATGGGGTTCCCTTTATTGAATAAAATTAATCTCCTCAAAAAAATCGACCATCAAAAATTGATTTTTGCAACGCCAAATTCGCCAATCCGGCCACTGTGCGGCGGAGACACCAGAACTACTGCAGGAAATGATAGATACTAAATGATGATACTACCCAGACAGACTGTATGGAAGTCTGTATTAACAGCGAAAAATCAAAAATCCTCGTAGTCCGGAATGGAAGAGAAAGATTTGCGCAAAACGAAAATTGGAGCATAGCTGGTACACATGTGGAAGTGGTAAAATCGTTCAAGTATCTATGTGCCACACTGACGAGCAATATGACCTTTCAAAAGCACGCAAAGCACAAGAGGAAGGAGAGGCAAGTGACAATAAATAGCACTTGGAATGGACTGCTTAAACGGAAGCAAGTGAATGAGTACGAAATATAGAATGTACCAGGCGACAGCGAAGGCGATCACTTGCTATGCTGCTCAGGTGTGGGGCTCAGAAAGTTATGAGGATGTTTAAAGGAGCCAGCGATATTTTGTAAAAAGACTATTTCACCTTCCGCAGAATACTCCTAACAACGCAATCCATTTGGAGACTGGTCTATCTGCATTTTTCACTTTCACTTTGGACATCCACTTCAAATATGTTTCAAAATCGTGGAATATGCCAGACAGTCGCTACCCAAAAACAGTCACATAGTACCTGTTCAGTTTTTCGGCCAATGGCTCAAACTGGCCAGAGATTATGAGGCACCTTTGACACTGGAAACCCCAACTTGTGGAGGTTGGAGCAGAAAACATTAATTCTCAACATAGACTCCCAGACAAGGATGATGTGGGAGCTACAAGCTAGTGAGCGACAACGTTACAAACAACTAACATTTAACCCAAATGGAAACAATTGCTTTCAAGACGATATCGGTGCATACAGAATAATGCAAATTTTCCAAGCAAGAGTTGACATGCTCAACCTAAATTACCGCACAGAAAAAAAAGATCACGATATTTAGTAACAATCGGGTATTTTTCAGTATCGAATCGGCCTTCATCTGAAGAATACCCAGTTGATATGATCGAAAATAACACTCGTACATTTCGAACATATCAATGTGAAATGTTTAAGATCAACAATCTGCTATTTGTTAATATCCCTGATCTATTTTTATGGCATCAATGTTTATACTCTGTACCGTAGGTACATAGAGTATTATAAGTTTGTGCAAAAGTATGTAACATCCAGAAGGAAGCATCTCCGACCCCATAAAGTATATATATTCTTGATCAGCATCAACAGCCGAGTCGATATAGCCATGTCCGTCTGTCTGTCCGTATGAACGCACAGATCTCAGAGATGGTAAGAGATAGAGGCTTGACATGTATGGGACATATGCTTCTAATGTCTGCAGGCAGATCAAGTTTATTTTCAATTTTGGCCACGCTCCCTGCCGCCCCCGCAATTTAGAAAAATCGTCATATCTCCTACAGTTTTAAAGGTGGGTTGTTCCTTCTAGATACATTTAGTAATAAGGATAACTTATCGATCAGCCAAAGGAATGGTGAAGATTGGATGAACGGTTTTCGAGTTATGATCAAAAGACTGTTCGCTGCAGCAGCGCAGAAGCAGCGCTGCTTTCAGCTACTACTGCAGCATCAAAATTTATGCTGAGCGTAGAATTTCGTTGGTACAGAGTATGCTATAGTCGGGCTTGACCGACTTTCTTTCTTGTTTTATAATATCAAAGGGGTATTATTGTATAATGTATTATTATGTATCAAAGCTATATTTGAATAGTACCCATTGGACTTGGTTCAAATGTCAAAGATATATTAGAATTAAAATTAATGGCTTTAGCTGGCTGGAGGTCCCGAAAAGTTGCGTTTGTTCACAACTATAAACAACTTATGTATTTATATACACCAAAAAGAGCTGGTTTCTAATTGGAAATTATTTTTGTAGTCAAAACCCTACAAAGCCTACTCTGTTTTTCTAAATGGTTGGTAGTAAATATTTTGTATGAAGTACTCTTTTATAGTTTTTAGTCCATAACTTCTAAAAGCGCGATAATATCAAAAAAGTGTAGATGAAGTAAAACTAAGAACACAATGGTCTATAAATTAGTTAATTTTTATTTGGCAGATCATTTTCAAGAATTTATAGAACTTGTAAAAAAAATGGAGTTTTGCTGAAAATATGGTAGATTTTCATATTTAAATCAAAATAATGATATCTTGAGAACCGCAACCAAACTTTGGATTTGTTTTTTCGTGATCGTGATTCAATTCAGTTTACGTAGAAAAAAATTTGGTTTGAATAAATTATTTAATGTGACTGCAAAACAAAGAAATGTGAACCAATCTCGTTCAGCACACATTTATGCAAATTTCCCTTAAACCTGACTTGCTGGGGGAAAACAGACAATTTATTTGGATTCAGCGGCCGAAAATACTTTAGGACCGATTGCTATCTTCTCTGGTTAAAAAGTTGACTTATTTTTGTAAACTTGTGAATTTGCCAATAAGTTGAAATGTTAAAAACAATAATATCAGAATGTGTGAAGTATATTTAGGCCAAAAATATGTACAATTTGTATCAAAAGAAAAGAAAGAGTCGGCTAAAAACAGACTTAATAATTTGTGTACAAATCTCGCAAAAAACAGTCGGTTCAATATGAAAAGCTTCTTCATCTTCTTCCTCTAGTTGGTGGGCATGACATCGTAGTAAGGAAAGCATCTATGCTTATTACTTTTCTGTTTAGATCGTCCACCAACGTGCATATATAATGGTCTTTGACCTTTGACCTCTTCCTCGAATGACTAGTCGCAGTAATATCTCCATCTATAGCTTTCGTCAGTTCGGAGTTTATTTGACACTCGTCCTTTTTTATGACTTTAAGGAATTGTCAAAATGACCCATGCTTTGGAATATCGGCTGATAAAAAACTATTACGACCTTCAACAGCACTTGTTGTTCTATTTGGTCTACCATAAACAGAAAATACAGACGGAGTCTCCTAGTGATCAAAATCGTACTCTTTGCAGAAGTCCATTTCCCTTCTTATTGTCCCTGATCAAGCAGAAAAGATCGCGGCATTTCCTATTACGTCGGCTTAAGACCTGGCAATAATGAAACCAGCAGCCAGCCAAAGTAACATTTAGAAATACCTTTAAAATTGCATTTCTTATTGCCTTCTCATAATTTGTTGTAAAAGTTTTTAGCTCCAGTTTAAATATGTTTTCATTTATATAGCTCAGAATATGGTTAAAAGGATTCTTATCCGCTTATCCGAAAGCAAAAACCCAAGGCAAAGGAAAATTACATAAAGTGTAATCTTCTTTTCTTAAACATTTACATTAGTTGTAATCACACTCTGGAATAATGTCAAATGTTGCGTCCATCATGTAACGACGATCTTCTGGGTTAATCTTCCTCTTTATTATATATAGATATAAACAGCGTGTATGAATATATATCTTTAATTACTGTTGTTTGATCAAATTTTTAATTGTTCTGGCTCTGGCGCATTCCAAATTCGACGAATTGTTCTTCGTTTTTTAAAATCGATAAAACACCTGTCCAATCATTTCGAGTACTTACAAACTGAGTTTCAAGTCAATCGGATGAAAAGTAAATGTTGCCCATACAAACTTTTCTGACTTTTTTCGGGAATTTTCCGACAATACTATCAAATTTTCCAATGACATCTCAATTTATTTTACTTTTTATCCTTACAGAGGGAATTTTAACTCAATCGGATGATAAATAGATTTTTGCATCTCGAATTTTCTGGGAACTTTGCTTTTTGGCGGATTTTCCGAAATCGGGAAAACGCGTGTTCAATTATTTCGCATACTTTGCTTACAACCCGAGTTTCAAGTCAATCGGATACAAAATAAAACTTTCCCCTTACAAACTTTTCCGACGCTTTTCCGGGTGGAATTTTCCAAAGCCCCGTCTTAGTACGCACCTTCACCACTTAAGGAAACTTCTGTCTAAACTGCAGCCTTCTATCTCTTACCGTTTAGGCTGTGCGATGATTGCCAATCAGTCAGTCAGACAGTGAGGACAAACTCTTATATATGTAGAGAGATGGGTTTGGAGATGCTCCCTTCTGCCTGCTACATACATTTGCACGACTTTAGTATACCCATTTTACTCTTTGAGTAACGGGTATAAATACTCACCACCAACAATAGAAAATTTGCAACTTCATACATACCGTACCCGTACATGTTGAAAGGGTCACTCAAGGGAAGGCATAAAATCTACCCTTCCAAGGCGGAAAATTAGAAAAGGTTTGTAACTACTAACTGTAAATTGTAACTACCTTACCTATCTCAGTCAATCATACGATCTGCTATAAAATTATTTGACTTGCAACGATTTTTTTCTGCAAAAGTTTGTAACAGCCAGAAGGAATTATCTCCGACCCTTGGAGTATTTTTAACCGTAAAATTGGTTGAATTTACTAACCAGTTATTTTCTGTGTAGTGCAATTTTTTTTATAGCACAACAGAAAAATTATTTCAGTTCTTCAAAACCGCGGAATCAGAAAAAGGGGTTCGAGACGATAGTGAAAACCGAACATAATTTTACAAATGACGATTTGAAGGATGGGCTATCTATTACCAGGGAATTACAAAACATATTCTACAAACTACAATCTAAATGGTAATCAGCAAATCGGACTGAGGAAAGTTTCATACTTAAAAACTCAACTTGGCTAGATGAAAGCCCAATAATATAAGTGAGAAATCGAAGCAAATTTGGTCGGGTCCAAAGTTTTTATACCCTTGCAAGTGCTCGCTTAACTATTTAAAACAAGAAAGAAAGTCGGTCAAGCCCGACTATAACATACTCTGTACCAAGAAAATCATAACTCGAAAACCGTTCATCCGATCTTCTTCATTCCTTTGGCGGATCGATAAGTTATCCTAATAACTAAATATGTCCAGAAGGAACAAGCCATCTATCTTCAAAACTGTGGGAAATATGACGTTTTTTCTAAATTGCGGGGGCGGCAGGGGGCGTGGCCAAAATTGAAAATAAACTTGATCTGCCTGCAGACATTAGAAGCATATGACCCATACATGTCAAACCTCTATCTCTTACCATCTCTGAGATCTGTGCGTTCATACGGACAGACAGACGGACAGACGGACATGACGGACATGACTCGGCTGTTGATGCTGATCAAGAATATATATATATTCTTATTCTTATATTCTATATTTATGGGGTCGGAGATGCTTCCTTCTGGATGTTACATACTTTTGCACAAACTTATAATACTCTATGTACCTACGGTACAGAGTATAAAAATACTCTTTTTCTCTTTTCCGACCGATCGTTCGTATGTGAGCTTTATGATATTGTCATACGATTTGGCCAAAAATTTAAAAAATTATGTAAAAGCATGCAAAGCAATCAAATACAAAATTGCAGGATTATACCATTAAAAACACACAAGTTTTTCTAACTAAGACTGTTTTCCAGACCTATCTTTTGATGGCAGCTATACCATATAGTTGTCCGATTTTAATAAAACTTGGTAGTAATTATAAAAAATCATAGAAAACCTACGATTACAACATTTTGAAACGTTTCCATTTTCTCAATAAAACTAGTTTTCCGACTGATTGTTCCTTTGAGGGCTGTGAGATATAATCATCCGATCCGGTCGGTTCCGACATATTAGTAGGGTGAAGCAAAAAGAACGATAACGGAACTTTTGAACTTGTCGTCTGCCTCTGACTCTCTAAACAGTATTGACCGGGATGTTCCAAATAAATTCTTCAAGATTGGCTTCCAGTGCGTCAACTGTTGCAGGCTTGTCGCAATAGAGAGATACACATAGCCCCAAAAATTTTTTTCTAAAATCGTTATAACGCACGAACTATGCAGCCAATTGACCGGCCCCAAACTTGAAATAAACGATTATCCGAACTCGCCTGTAAATTGGTCCATTGTTTCACGCGCAGTGTGGAATGTGTCAGCAAAGTTCAGTTCTTTCATTTTGGGCAAAAACGTTTTTAGTCATCTCACGGTAACATTTTCTATTTACATTAACGTTTCTGCCTTCGTCATCCTTAACCAAGTAAGGGCACAAACTTGAACTGTACTGCAAAAAAAGTGCATGGTGTAATTAACTATAAACATGTTAAATTCGCAAATGCCAATTTTCATACTAAATCTGAATATGGATGTCTTTATTTTAACTAAAAACAACAGCGTTGAACAGCTGATGAGCAATTTATTTAGTCTCATTTATTTTCTTGATTTCCAGAAGAGAACATAAATATGCATGGCGTTGCCACATAGATAGATTGTGTGGATTGCAAGCACAGCCGACTTGGTGAAACTAAATTGAAAATAAATACCTTGCAGCATATTTTTTCGGACAAAATCCATCATATTGGAAGCAATATAAGGTCTCAAAAAAAAGGTACAAGAGGTAATAGATGAATTAGCACATCAAATCGACCCTTTTATACAATTTTATTGTAATAACCTTATTAGTCTGCCAAGAATCAGCTGCAGCTGCAGAGTTCACGAGGTCGCCCATATTTGTGGTGGTATCTCTTGAGACTTGGAAAGCTGTGAGGTGATTTTATAATTGCTTGAACTTGAATTAAATAATCGCATTTTGAATACAAGCGGCCTGCAAATCAGTATGATCCTACTATTCGGCAGCTATTTTAGGTATTTTCTAGGACTTTGTGGCCCTACTAGAGCTTTCAGTCCACATGACATAAATAATATGCAATTTCGTGACATAAATTTTTATTTGGAAATCAGCTTTAAGTTGCTCATATTTATTAATATTATGCACACACCTAAAAAAAAATGTAAAATTAAACATGTCTCGTGTTAAATTTGAATATATTTCAGCTTTAAATCAAAGTTATTCATAGTAAAATCTGAAGTATTACTCAATCATTTAAATTTAATATTTTTCATAGTTAATTTTCATTATCTTCATAATTGAAGTAAAAGGTAAACAAATTAAAATATACCATTCTTTTACGAAAAATTGGCCAATATGAAATATGCCAAAAGTAACTACAGAAAATATTTGATTTGATGTTGACCATGGTTAACAAATCGCTGGATTCTTTACTGCGATTTGCTGCACTGAAATACGCGTGCCCGATAGCACTATTGGCTGAGAAGCCGACGTTTAAGTGTTTGTAAGTGCCCGGAGTCCTGGGGTTCAAGTCACGGTAAGTTAAAACAAAAGAATTTTAAGTGTTTCGTTTTTCAGAATAAGGAAGACTGTGCCGTGGTATTCAACACCCCAGGCAGGCAAATCAAATTCTTTGGCGGATTGATAATTTATCCTCATTTCTAAATATGTCTTGAAGGTACGAACCACCTATCTTTAAGAATGTGGGAGATATTACGATTTTTCTTAATTGAGGGGGCGGGTGGGGGCATGCTCAAAATTTAAAATAAACTTGATCTGCCTGCAGACATAAGAAGCATTGATCCCATACATGCCAAATCTTTATCTCTTACCATCTCTGAGATCCGTGCGTTCCTACGGACAGACAGACGGACATGACTCGGCTGTTTATGCTGATCAAGAATATATATACTTAATAGGGTCGAAGATGCTTTCTTCTGACTGTTACAACTTTTGCACAAACTTCTAATACTCTATGTACCTACGGTACAGAGTATACAAATAGTTAAATCAAAGTGTAAATAGTTGGATTTACGTTGTTTTTTTCTGTGTGCGTATGGATAAACTTACCTTTATGCAAAAATTTGTGACTCAATTTCTTATAATCTCTTAGCTTGACGCGTTCAAACAGACATACGGGCAGGCGGGAATGGCAATATCGATTCAGCTGCTTATGCTGATAAAGAAAATATATAATTTATAGGGACGGAAATGACCGTGTCCAGAAGAAGGATTGACCGCTGAGCAGGTACCAGAAGAAAACGAGAGCGTGAGTTAAAGTCGGCCCTGTCCGACTTCGAAATACCCGTTACTCAAGGCAATTAGTGTTTATTAACCCCATGCGGCTCAGATAAGTATGCAACGTTGTTTTAACTCTGCCATTTATGATCCGATCTTTATGAAAATTTATGAGATTGTACATATTGGCCACATGCACTACACTGCAAAATCTGTAAAAAAAATTGTAGGAGATATTCAACATTTTTTATTCCGGGAGCGGGAGGGGGAGTGGCCAAAATTTGAAACAAACTTGATCTGCCTACAGACGATACTAGCTTACATCTAAATTTGGTTGCTCTAGCTCTTCTAGTCTCTGAGATCTAGCTGTTCATACAGACGGACGGACGGACGGACGGACAGACGGACATGGCTATATTGACTCGACTGTTGATGCTGATGAAGAATATATATACTTTATTATATCGGAGATGCTTCCTTCTGCCTGTTACATACATTTGCACGACTTTAGTATACCCTTTTTACTCTACGAGTAAAGGGAATAATTATACATCGAATACTTCTGCACTCAGAGAAAAAATTAAGAAGATAGTTCTTAATATCAAGAAGATTTGATGTCAAAAGTACGGTTAGAACGAACATTCTTGGATCCAAAAAGAAAATACTGAAACCAAGCATGGATTTTCAAGCACGAAAATTCTTGGTTTTGAATTTTGTCTTCTTTATATCAAGCATAAATTGTCTTGGATCCAAGAAAAGATCTTCTTGGATGCAAGCATAAATATTCTCGTCTTTAAAAAAAAGTTCTTCTTGGTTGCAAAAACAAAAAAGTTTGAATTTCAAAAGTAGTTAGTTCTTCTTGGAAGACTTGGGCACAGTGGTACAGAAGACACATCACAAAACACACACCTCTTGAAAAACCCACACATCAACCTCACCTTGTAGTTTAATTGTGATTAATTTTTAAAAGCCATTAAATACTTTTATTTTGTACTTACCTCAACTGGGACTTGAACTCAGGGCCCCGAAGACTGCAGCACTCACCTGACACCGACACCGCCACAACGCGTTATGCCAAAGCAGTGACAAATTCTCAGTATAAATTGTAGGCAACAGCAATCGGCAATGCTTAGAGCGAGAGAGAGAATTATTCTCATTTTCTGTTTGCTCTCTCTGCTCGTGGCACCCCGCACTTCCTTTCCTTCAAGCTCGAAGTCAAAAACGTTTGTTTGCTTGTATTCGAGCAGATTTTGTCTTATAAAAATCAAGAAGAAAAATTTTAAATTAAAGCAGAAATCGTGCTTGCCGATTCGTGCTACATTTCTCTGGGTGTACGCCTTCCAACAATCTTACATAATTGTTGTTCCAGAGGCGGTGCGATTCTGGATTATTTCTAGCAGTGGATGTTCCACTGATCTTCAATAATAATGGGCTTGGACCACCCAAATTCCTTCTCCAAGAAATTGATTTCACCAGCTACTCTAACAGCCACAAACACACCACAAACTTAGATATTTGCGGAATACTAAGTGAGGACTCGGAAAAAAATGTGTTTTTCTCTTCACACTTTATTTTTTGATTTTTTTATTTGCTCTTTTTTGGACGGTCTATATCTTTCTACAACGGAAACGCCTATTTGCTGTCGTGTACTCTGAATATTTTTACTTAAAAATGCAGCTGTGATCTTCAACAAATTGTATTATACTTTCACATTTTTTACCGAAAACTTCATTAGCGTATTTACGGAACTTGGGCAACTCAATGTTCGTTGATTTGCTTGGTGATACAAGCTTACAAAGAATATTTATTCATGTTATAAATGACGCTTAAGGCAAAAACAATCTGTTTTTTAAACTTTCAACTTTCTAAATAATTTGTACCATTCCCCCTCAATCTGAAAATGTCATAATTCTTGTAAATTCGCGGTCCATCGAAGTCCATCAAGGGTTTTTTTTCAGAATTATTGGTGTGGGGTAGCTCTACTAAACAATTACGAAATATTTTACTAACCTTGGGTGAGCACTACCGCAGGTGAAAATTTGGAGTTAATGTCCTCCGCCAGCTTCTGCCAAAACTCACACTTCCTCGGTTTTACGTTGTACAGTGGACTCTTGTGACTCAGCGGAGTGTACGCTATCAATTATAAATCCGCAAATCACGCTAGAGATCGCTTTTGCCATCTTTCAATTGTCAATTACCGCCAATGGAAAAACTGTGACCTTTCGCGCTTATGATAGAAATCCTGAACCAAATAAATAGAGGAAAGCTAACTTTTAACTAATGTGAAGGACATTTCCCCAAAAAACAAACAAGTTTTTCTGACTTATATTACTTTTGTGACTCTACTTTTGTATGGTAGATAGCTCTGTCCGATTTCGACCAAGCTTACTGGAAGGGAAAGCATAGCAAACTAAGAAATACAAAGTTTTTCGACTGATAATTCCTATGGCAGCTTTATGCTAGTCATCCGATCCGGCCGGTTCCGATACTTGTGCAGCGTATTTGTACTCCAAGAGTTCATGCAAAGTTTGGTCGCGATAACTTTCAAGCTGACGGAGAAAATCGCATACAAACAGACCGACGGACAGACGGACATGGCTATATCAACTCAGCTCGTCATGCTTATCAATAATATATATACGTCATGTGGTCGGAGATAATTCCTTCTATACTTTACAAACATCTGAACAATTTTAATACACCCTCTGCAGGGGTATAAAAATATATAGCTGTACAGTTCACTCGCCTTTAATTAATGAAGCAATTAATATCGTTTCATATGGGCTTTATCAAAAATAGGCCATGAAGGGATTTTACTTACTTGTATTACAATGTTCTTACTTCAAAGGAAAGAAAAAGGAAAAAAAATTGATTTGAGTTGATATTTGACACTCATGCCAGACTCAACACGACGTGTTTGTGTGAGTGATGAAGAATTTATTCTTTATATTTTATAGGGTCAGAGGAAACTTTACTGAATATAGAACTTTATTGTACTTTTAGTGGCTTAGTACTATTAATAATTAAATGGAATGGCATCTTATCGGACTGCCCAATCGGACACCCGTGAGGCGACACGCCGCAGATCCTACTTAAATAATTCGTTGCCTGAAATTTCGAAATGAAACACCATTTGTCTCTTTCCATCTTCACTTTTTCTATACGACCCTTTCTCTTTATGGTCAAAATAAAATTTTTTAGTTTCGAAATAACAAGAAAGAAAGTCGCTCAAGCCCGACCATATCATACTCTGTACCAACGAAATTATGCACTCAGCATAAATTTTGATGCTGCAGCAGCAGCTGAATGCAGCGCTGCACTGCGCTGCAGCAGTGAACAGTCTTTTGATCATAACTCGACAACCGATCATCCGATCTTCCCCATTCCTTTGGCGGATCGATAAGTTATCATGATTATAAACATGTCTAGAAAGTAAGAACCATCTGTGTTTAGAACTGTGGGAGATATGACGTTTTTTCCAAATTGCGGGGGCGGGATGGGGCGTGGCCAAAATATAAAATAAATTTGATCTGCGTGCAGACAATAGAAGCCCAAATTTAAAATTTAAAAATCTAGGTCTTCTAGTCTCTGATATCTAGGTGATCAGACAGACGGACATAGCTGTATCGACTCGGCTATTAATGCTGCTCAAGAATATATAGTAAATAGTTTATGGGGTCGAAAATGCATCCTTCTGCCTGTTACACACATTTGCACGACTTTAGTATACCCTTTTTACTCTACAAGTAACGGTATTAAAATCAGACTTATTTTATAATTATTAATATCATTATAAATCATTTATTTTTAAAAAAATGTAAAATAAAGATTATACATAAATATATTTTTGACTCAAAGACCGATTACTAACGTTTGCACATATAAAGAGCTTTTAGGAAAGTTTTTCATAAAAAAACACATAAAATTCAGAAAAATGCATGAAATTTTTATTTGAATCGATAGTACGGTCCATATAATTTAATGTTAGAAGATTATATTATGCAAATGTTGACCGTGACTGCGCCTCAAATGGTCCATCCGCTTAGTCCAATTTTGGCATACTCTTTCCAACATTTCGGCGGGTATCTCACGAATAAATGCTTCAATGTTGTCTTCCAATGCGTCAATTGAAGCGGGCTTGTCTGTATAAACATGAGCTTTAACATAGCCCCACAAAATATTGTCTAAAGGCGTTAAATCGCAGGATCTAGGCGGCCAATTGACCGGTCCCGAACGTGAAATAAAATGTTCACCGAACTCGCCTCTCAATAAGTCCATTGTTGCGCGTGCTGTGTGGCATGTGGCACCGTCTTCTTGAAACCACATGTCATGCAAGTCAAGCTCTTGCATTTTGGGCAAAAAATAGCCACTTCAGTGGGTCGATTAAACTGACCATAAAATGGAAGAAGCACGCGATGAGCTTTCTTAACAGAGCACGCATTTTGATAATAAAATTGAATAATTTGCAAGCGTTGTTCGTTTGTAAGACGATTTATGGTTAAATTATAGACCAAACTGAAGATGTTTGACAGTGAAACAAACATGATCTATGGTATGTATGCATGTATGCGGGCAAAAATGTGTGTATGTGCTTGTGCTTTAAGTGGTAGATTTTTTCATAGCTTCAATTTTTAATTTTTATTTAAAACAAGAAAGAAAGTCGGTCAAGTTTTTTTTAAATTGCGGGGGCGGCAGGGGGCGTGGCCAAAATTGAAAATAAACTTGATCTGCCTGCTGACATAAGAAGCATATGTCCGATACATGTCAAGCCTCTATCTCTTACCATCTCTGAGATCTGTGCGTTCATACGGACAGACAGACGGACATGGCTATATCGACTCGGCTGTTGATGCTGATCAAGAATATATATACTTTATGGGGTCGGAGATGCTTCCTTCTGGATGTTACATACTTTTGCACAAACTTATAATACTCTATGTACCTACGGTACAGAGTATAAAAATTTAACAGTAATTTTTACAGGAAAATCTATAAATTAAAATATTTTAAACATAAATTGAAAGTAATTTTTTTCTTCGAAAATTAAAATAATTATGATTTTCAATTTTTTGAAAAAAAGTTATAACAGCTACGGTGCTTGCTCAAAATGAAATGATTAATATTGATATTTTGATTGAATCTGAATCTCCCGATTCCGTGTCGGGTTTCGGGTAAACGTTGGTTTTTCTAGTTGAAAGCTCTATAGCCACTAGATCAGGTAGTCTCGTTTTGACGAATTGAATCCATTTGAAATTGAGCTATCGGTTTCAATTGCTTATGCAATTCCGATTTACCTCAAACTTGATCTAATAACCATTAAAATTCTTGTCACCTTCTTTATAACATTGCCATGTTTAAATTATACGTGCCAACGTTGACACGAAAACTGACTCGGAGTTCGGAGGGTATGGGTATAAAAATTACTTAATGAACTCAGAAGCTATCGTTTTGGCCACGAAAAAATTGAGCTGGCTTTAAAAATATCAGTAGCATGAGATGGATGAAAAGTGTTCTTCTTCATCTTTTCTTTTGAAAAGCAGTATAATTGGGCAAACAATTGAGAGTAAATCATTCGAAGAAAGTTTTGTGTTAGTTTCCAGTTAGAAGATAACAAAATAAAAAGGGCTCACTGCAACTTAAATTCATTCATTTTTAACAAAATTGTGTAGCTGTTGACGTGAGGTTACGCGAATAGTCCTTAATTAATCTTTTAAATAACGACCTACAAAATAAATGGTGTGAAGTAATAACACGTTTAACCACACGATCTCGACTTTGGCTCGAAATTCTGAACGCAATGCAAGGCTTTAAGAACAGACAAAATCTTTGTCTGAAGTCGAGCTAATAACCATCAGTATTTATTATTTTTCATGTGGTGGGATTTTGCCTGTTTTGTATGGCTTTATATTCGTATGGAATTAATGTTTGAAAGCAACAAGCCGCCAATTTATTGAAGGCTAACACACTAATTTGAGTAGCTGAGTTGCGTTTACCCTGAGGATGTATATGCGTATGTATGTATGTGTCTATAGCTTAGTGAAGCTGAAGTGCATCTTTTATGTTTCTACCTGTAACCAAATAAGCTTAAACAAGATGCCCAGTTGGAATCTGGCAGATATAAATTTCCTTCTTAAAAGTGATTGCTTTTGCAGGCTATGCACATTCTTAAAGCGTTTATTCAAGGAGTTGAGAAAATGTCTCTTCTGGGGTTGCTTTTTCAGGATATGAAATAAATATTAGTGTTTTTTTTTTAAATATTTTTAGCAAAGCAGTTCTCAACTCTGAATGTATTTCTGAAAAATGTGATTGGCCGTAATGCGAAAAGTTTTCAAGCTAAAGCTAGGTACAGAAAGTTATATGGTACTCATTTTTTTTTAAACAGAGTTTATACTCTAATATTGAAAGTTCTTTTATGATTTAATTTCCTAATACCTATACCCAAACTTATTCCGGGACACTTTTTTTTCTCATTGGCCCGTACAAGCAACAACTCCGTTGCTGCTCTTTCTGCACTGCAGGCTGCTGCTGGGGTCATTTTATTGAGCAAACTGTCCCTAAATTGAAGGGTGGGCAGCGGGAGCAGCGAAACCCACATGCAACTGTTCCAAAAACTGGAAAACCACACCTGTTAGTTTCTGTGACTCACTTGGCTGCTCCAAACTTCGGTTTTTCCCCCCTTTTTGCTGCCAAAAATGGTAATTAGAATCGGTTAGTTTGGTCTTCAGTATGCGATACTTGCATATGAGCGATTTTCTCTTCCTCATCATAGCGCTTCAACCGATTCTTATGCTTACACTTCTTATCGCACATTATTTTTCTCTACTGACCGTCAAAAAAAATTAATTTAATTATTTTGGGCGCCCAAACAAAACTCGATCAGCTGTGCAATAAAATCCACACATTGGGAAAGAGTGGCAACGCCACGACGCCAGTGTGGTTTTTACCCCTTTGTTTGCGAACGGTTTCACAGTGTGTTTTTTGTATGAAGTTTTCTTTGAGTTCTCCGTACCTAGCTTTAAGCTTTTAACAAAGGAGCTGCCAAATCAAAAATTCCAGAAGTTGCAATTGTTTTGTTTTGGGCCAGTGTGGCCAGATTTGAGAAGCCTGCATGTATTTTGGTCACACTGCCGCTTGATTTGATTATTAATTTATGAATAAAAAAATGAATTTCGAGGAAAACATTGGATTAGCATTGGCAACTATCATGCCGAAAACATCGCCACTCTGGTACTTGATCCTCGCAGCGATGTCCACGCTTCCTTGCATTCATTAGCTATTTATTACTTACTTTGTTTACTTACCGTCCCGTCTGTGATCCAAAATCGTCACACGCACTTTTCAGAAAGACTAAATTGCTGTAACCCATGTCCATATGGTTCCAGAACAATCGCTTCCTCTTTACAGATTCTATAAGCTTAATCATCTCATCCCGAGAAAATAATACGGCTCGTTGTTTTCTTGCGCTCATCCTCTCTTTTTTAAGCTTAGTAAACATATCAAAAAAGTAGCGGCCACTACTAAAAACTCCATATAAAAAAAGGCCACAAAACTTTTGTGAACGAAATTATACTCTCAGCATAAATTTTGATGCAGCTGAAAGCAGCGCTGCTACTGCGCTGCAGCAGCGAACAGTCTTTTGATCATATCTCGACAACGATCTCATCCGATCTTCACCATTCCTTTGGAGGATCGATTATCTTGATTACTAAATATGTCCAGAAGGAACGACCCATCTATCTTAAAAACTGTGGGAGATATGACGTTTTTTCTAAATTGCGGGGGCGGCAGGGGGCGTGGCCAAAATTGAAAATAAACTTGATCTGCCTGCTGACATAAGAAGCATATGTCCCATACATGTCAAACCCTTATCTCTTACCATCTCTGAGATCTGTGCGTTCATACGGACAGACAGACGGACAGACTGACAGACGGACAGACGGACATGTCTATATCGACTCGGCTGTTGATGCTGATCATGAATATATATACTTTATGGGGTCGGAGATGCTTCCTTCTGACTGTTACATACTTTTGCACAAACTTATAATACTCTGTGTACCTACGGTACAGAGTATAAAAATAGAGAAAAGTTAACTCCGGCTCGGCTGAAGTTTGTAAGCCCTTGCAGCTCATTTTTTACTAATTTGAAGGACATATGCACTGAAAACATACAAGTATTTTTCAATAAGACTACTTTTCTGACTCTAATTTGGTATGACAGCTATACTATATAGATGCCCGGTATCGACAAAATTTAGTGGAGTTATGGAAAAACATAGCACTGAGAAATTCAAAGTTTGGAGGCGTATTCTTTGAAAACAAAAAAGTTTTTCTCACTAAAACTAGTTTCTCGACCGATCATTCATATAGCAGCTAAAACCTATAGTCATCCGATTTTGACAAAACTTTGAAGAATTGTGTGACAGCTTATTCAATAAATATATGCCAATTTTGAAGAGGTTTACACTGAAAACAAAAAAGTTTTTCTTACTAAGACTATTTTTCTACACTCACTTTTCTATGCCAGCTATACTATATAAATGTCCGACTTCGACCAAATTTAGCAGAATTATAGAGAAGCATTAGAAACTAGTATATATAAATAATACTATATAAACGTTTTTATCAATTATTATAATTTTTTTCAAAATTTATTACCTAAGAAAAACGAGAGCGCAAGTTAAAGTCGCCTTGCCCAATCTTGAAATACCCGCTACTCAGGGCAATTGACTTAGATAAGTATGCAACATTTTTCTTTGTGACGGACATAGCTATATCGACTCGACTATTAATGCTGATCAAGAATATGTATACTTTATGGTGTCGGAGATGCTTACTGTTACATACATTTGCACGACTTTGGTATACCCTTTTTAGTCTTTGAGTAACTGGTATAATAATTATGGACAGTGCCCATTTTAGAGTGGATTAAAATCGGTTCCGAATCAATTTCATTTTGGTAGTCTCGCGTGTCATTGAAATTGAAGTCGATTTTCTTTTTGAATGAATGTTTGAATCGTTATCGAACTATTATAATATAAATAGGTTCGAGTTATTGCCTCGTCGATTTCAAAAAATCTCCTCGAAGTGATTTCATCGATTGAGTTTCCGTATCCGTACTTAGGATAGTCTACTCTTAGTCCACCTTCTTTGAAAAACGCATCCTGTATTCAATTCTTTTTGATCCTTTCATTATTATTATTATTATTTTATTCCTTTCCTAATTATTATGAACTTTTAAAAAGTTGCTCCTCCTCTTGTGGAAGGGTATACGCCAATTATAACAAGAACTCCATACACCTTATCCTGGCGTGCAATTCTCCTCGCTTGTAGAATCGAGACAATGTTAATTTTGCATTTGTCTATGCGCTTACGGCATTTCCGTCAACAACGGTTAGATGGAGCTCGTGACTACATTCAATATATTTTCCTTCTCTAATTTTCAGCTCTGTGGGCTTAATCTTGTTTATTTGTTTTTGAATGTGATTCTATTGTTAACTAAAACATTATTGGTCGGCAATAATGCTCTGATGACAGTCGTGGATTTTTGCAGTGTACGGAAAAATTAAATTTTAACTGTTAAGGAACAACAGATTCGATTAAGATATTTCGGCCCTATATTGTAGCGTCATCGGAAGATATCCTTTGCTTATAAATGCTTCGTCCAGATGATTCATCGCAACCCCATTTACCAGCTCATTTTTAGGAAGGCTCTCTCCTTATGTTCAGTATTCTTCTACCATGGTAAAATGTCGGCTCCGTGTCGCATTAAAGATGCCCTATTTAACCCATTTTACATCTAGCAGTCAAAGTGGCAGCTAGAAGCAGCTGAACACTTTTTAATTAGATGAAGCAATAATCAGCTATTTCTTTTACGCTGAAACCCTGATTGTTGGAACTTGCCATCATGGAAGTTGTTGTCTCTGTTTTTTATTCACCGAGGAATCAATCTAGTCAACCAAGAGGTCAGAAAATCAACTGGTTCACGTTGAAACCCTAAAGGCGAACCTAAGCGGTCCATGTTGACGGCACCTGTGCGAAGTCAAGGTAGCAATGAATGCTACAGTTGTTTAGCAAAGCGTTTTTTAAAGGATTGACCGAAATTTTAAGGGACTTTCTCCATTTCAGAGTTATGAGGAAGTGAGAAGGATAAGCTTATGTTGGATTCGCTTTTGCTTTTTTAAGCAAGCGTCAAACTAAAAGTCTTAACACAACTTCACCAAATTGTATTGACTACGGCACCAGCATATTCCATGACAAGTCGGTTTTTGCTTTTCCCCACGAACAACTAATATTGTATGTCCTTACAGGTAGACTAAAGCTAAGATCCCACACGCAAGTAAAATTTGTATACAAACAAAGTTATCCCAGTGTTGTAAATGTTTGGGCAAAACTGTTCCCAAACGAGGTAAAATTTGTTTTTAAAAATTTTTCGCAAATATTTCCCCTCCGCAAGCAATTTGCCTCGTATTCACACTGTTAGGGGCAAATTGTATTTCACAGTTCTTCAAACTGAATTTGACAAATCAAGTAGGCCGATTGGTTTGAGCAATACAAATTGATTTTGTTGAAAAACCACAAAAGAAAAGACAGGCATGAATGGCCCCAAAGAATAAATGTTTGATGATTTTATGCTGCGGAGTGCATATTTATGGGCAATAGTCGGACACTTAAGTATACTTTTTTGTTTAATTTTAAAGTGCAGGGACGAAATGGTTTCTCCTCTGTCCCAAAACAAACCATACAAAATTTGTATCCGATCGGATAATGTTGGAAGGCCACACCATCGACCTAAAGTTTTAAAATGTCAAATGTATGGGGAAAATGGGGGACATCATAGGATTTAGTTTCAAGAAATTTTGTACACCAGGGTCTTCTGCCATATATTTTGTTTTGTTTTTTTTATACTCTGTACCGTAGGTACATAGAGTATTATAAGTTTGTGCAAAAGTATGTAACATCCAGAAGGAAGCATCTCCGACCCCATAAAGTATATATATTCTTGATCAGCATCAACAGCCGAGTCGATATAGCCATGTCCGTCTGTCCGTCTGTCCGCCTGTCTGTCTGTCCGTCTGTCTGTCCGTATGAACGCACAGATCTCAGAGATGGTAAGAGATAGAGGTTTGACATGTATGGGATATATGCTTCTAATGTCTGCAGGCAGATCAAGTTTATTTTCAATTTTGGCCACGCCCCCTCCCGCCCCCGCAATTTAGAAAAAACGTCATATCTTCCACAGTTTTGAAGATAGATGGCTTGTTCCTTCTGGACATATTTAGTTATTAGGATAACTTATCGATCCGCCAAAGTAATAAAGAAGATCGGATGAACGGTTTTCGAGTTATGATCAAAAGAAAAAGTTTTCTTGGTACAGAGTATGTTATAGTCGGGCTTGACCGACTTTCTTTCTTGTTTTCATTTACATATATTTAGTCAGTAATTTCAAAATTGAAAGTGACCAATTCTAGCAACTATTTTTTGAAATAGTTTTCACAATTTTAGCAACAATTGTTATGGAAAAATAAAAAAACTCACAATTAATATTAAATCTGATCCCAAAGGTTTTGGATTTAAAGCTTAATTCAAAGTATGCTTTAAGCACTTAACATATCTATATATAAGCTATTTTGTGATGCGATTATTTTTTCTATGATTTTCAACAAGTTGAATAACTAGCTTCTTCTCTTGTTCGTTTTTGTCAACTTGAGAGTGTAGTCCTTCATAAAATTTGATTCCTCGCTCAGCAGCAACATTCACCACAAATCAGTCGTTGTAGAACTCAATGGCTTCCAGGTAATCATCGTTATCTTTCAAGTATGTAGACGGATCATGTCTTTATTTTCGGGTTTCTTGATTGCAAAGCTAATGTAATCGACTCCGTAGACAAATACCATTAACGGTTTTTAAACTTTGATAAGACTTTATCAGATACAGATTTGTCGTTTTCTTTGTACGCTATTGACTCAAGATCCGTACAGTCCACTGCTGACATTTAGAGCAAGCTTAAGCTGGAGAGCACATCTGCTAAGCCAAGTACATGGTGGTTTAAAATTGTGTCTATGAAATAGTAAGCGAGTTAGCGGCGTATCTCCCAATAAAAAATAGAGGAAAGTTAGCATACACATAAATATAAATATACTAGCTGAATACCCGGTGTCGCCCGGGTCCTTTGCAATGTGAGAAAATGAAAGTTTTAACTGTAACTTTGCTAATTTCGCGGCTTTTTTGACAGTTTGGTAAGCACCTCCTATTATCCAGTCTACAATTGCCGTCTATGAAATCTTCATAATAATATAAGCTCAAATGAAAAATATCAAAATTCAGCCGTTCAATCTGCATCGTCCATTTACCCACGGCTGGATTTTAATCTAAGCTTTAAGCACTTTCATATATATACAAATGATTATTTTAGAAATTTCGCGGATTTTTGACATAAGAAATTTTCGCTTACAAGAGTCCAACCATTCCGTAAAATTTCATCGCAATCGGATGATCGGTTGAATTTGGCAAATTTCGCGGTTTTTGGACCATTTCCCGCCCACTTCTTCAACTTAGATGCCTTCCCGGGCAAGCGCTTAACCATTCTCCAAAGCTTCTTCGCAATCGGATGAACGGTTTAATTTTTCAATTTTCGCGGTTTTTGGACCAAGTCACAGACATGAGACATAAATTTGTGAAGATCGGTTCAGCGGTTTAGACGCCCATAAGGAACAAATATAGAAACATACTTTCAATTTTATATATATGTATAGATGCATAGATAGATTATGAATTATAAAACAGTTGAGGCAATAAAAGACGGTTTAGCCAATACAAAAGGTAAGCAACTAAAAAACTAGAGCGTAAGTTAACCTCCGCCCTGCCCGACTTCGATATACCCGTGTAAAGTGTTTAATAAAATTTCTTTATGTCAATTTACAGAGCACTAACATGTATTTTTGTTTTGTTCTTATAAGTATGCAGCGTTTTTTATAACCTGTATACCTCTGTAATTTATTATCCGATCTTTATGAACATTTGCGAGATTGTAGATAATGGGCACCTATACTAGACTGCAAAATATGAGCTACCGAATTCAAGACCATTCATTAACTAAAGTAGAGTAACCCCGCTTTTTTGTAAATCGTGAACATTGGTTTTTATATTATAAACAATTCGTCGATCGGCTTGGACATGTTTTAAGACCATATATTGCTCGCTAAATAATATAAAAAAAAACTTAATGTTTGTTACCTGGGAGTTGAACTCGGGACTTTGTACTTAACGTTATCGAAAGTCAGCATGTCAACCGTCTCGACCGTTAGAGCCATCTTTTTATACACTCAAAAAAAAAAAAGCCAAAATCGACCCAAATATTTAGAAATTCGCTTTAAAAAAAGGGGTCAAATGCGATTCGCCATATATTTTAGAAAAATTATTTCTAAAAATAAGACTAGAATTTCTGAAATTAAGAAAATATTTTCTTAGGTGTATAAAAGCATTTTCTAGATATTATAAAAACCGTTCTAGATTTTAGAAAAAAAAATCAATTTCAACTGTTATAGACAGACAGGAAAGGAAGTGAGGGGTGGGGGAGGATGAGACTGGAGAAGAAGAAGAAACGGTTGACGGAAGAGTCGGTACAACACTAAGAAGTGTATAACCCCTTATATATTATTTTAGTTTCTGACTTTACCTTGCCTGGGACTTGACCTTGAACTTGGCAGAATCATGAAGAAGCATTAAAAATAAAAATAAAAAAACGGAGTTTGGAGACGTTTGCATTAAAAGCAAAAAAGTTATTCTCACTAGAACCAGTTTTTCGACCGATCGTTCCTATGGCAGCTATATGTTGTAGTCATCCGATCCGATCGGTTCAGACAAATGTGCAGCGTATTTGTACCAGAAGACTTCGTGCAAAGTTTGGTGGAGATAGCTTTAAAACTGACGGAGAAGATAGCATAGAAACAGAAGGACAGACGGACGGACATGACTATATCGACTCAGCACGTCATGCTGATCAAGAATATATATCCTATATGTGGTCGGAAATGCTTCCTTTTATGCGTTACAAACATCTGAACAATTTCAATATACCCTCTGCAAGGGTATAAACAAATAAGAAAAAATAAGAATATCAGGAGACATCCATTGAGCTCTAGCACGTGCGGCTCAACACGGCTTGCTCGTGTTGCAAGATCAGAATTCGTGCGTGCATTTGCGTGTCAGATATTAGTCAACACACGGAAAAACACAACACTAACCAATACTGCTTTACTCCACATTATAAATAAATACTAAGGGCCGTTTTCTAATCTTCTACATAGACCTATCTGTCACATAACCATATACATAACAGAGAAAAATCTAAGTTTATCTGACACATAGTTGCTATTTAGGAGATAAGAAATCGGCCCTAAGTCAATTGAACAAATATACTAAAAATATTTACATTTTCACAGTATCTACTGCTGGCCACACCAATTAAAAGTCCACTCAATAAAATTGAAAATGAAAAGCGAATTTCAGGAGGCGATTCTATGCAATGTCGAATATTTTGCTTTAATTAAAAACCATATGCAAAAAGCGCTGTGTGGAATACTTTTCATTTAGTTCAACGAGACGACAGATTTATCTACTTTGCGTGCTGCACCAATTGCAAGGCTGTGTTATCTTACTCGAATAAAACGTCTTAAGTCTTAAACGACTTTAAGTACTTTTAAGCTTAATAAACACCAAAGCCCTTTGGCGCTTCCTTTGTTGGCAGTCTACACTTCAACAAAGAGCCTCAAGTAAACACCGCATAATATACTAGACTGGTATTTTTCTGTATGGTTTCCGATAACTCAAGAATGATTGGATTTTGGTTTAAGCTTAGTATACACATCAACAACCCAGCAAGAAATCTAGCTGGTAAATACTAATCCGCTAACTGTTATAGCTATCCGGTAAATTACGTGATGTTTCTTGTCAAACGCAAATGGGCGTCGGGAAAAATGTAACCTAAATTCGATGAAAGGGTGAGCGTACGTGTGAGGTTAGTCCTACTAGTTAGATAACCGATGAGTTAACTGGTATGAATAACTGGATTGGTTTGAGTATTTATACTAGGATTTTAACTGGTAGCTCTAACTGGTAAGCAAATTCGTCATTACTACCCTATACAATACCTTTACTTTAATAAAAAATACTGGGAAATATAAAAAATAATAACTTGGCATTTTATTTAATTTTAGCCTTTTTTTTCATACAAAATATTACATTTCATTTCAATTAAGCCTTGTTTTTCTCATACTTGTGACTTATTAATACTTATTAATAAGTACTAATTAATCATAAAATTAATTGGTAAACTCTTTTATGAAGACTTTGCCAAACAAATCTTAAAAGAGATGTAATAATTGTTGTAGACAAGCTCTGAAAAATAAAAAATATCGTAATATTTACCTAGGAATATTTGATTAAATATTAACATTTCCTTAAATGCTCGCTTGCCAAGTCTTCCATCCCAATTAAAATCGAAGGCACAATCGTCGGTGATGACATTTCGGAAAACCTCATCGAAAGATTTATTTAGTTTTAGTTTTCCCAAGAATCGTTTCTGTAAACTTGGATATAAGTCATATTTTCGTTTTATTTTTGGTTAAAGACTTTATTATTTATTATTTTCCGTAAGCACCAACAGAACTCACCAACCGCTCACTTTGACGACCACGCGTGGAATGGCCAAAGTTATCGAGAAAATTGATCGTCTCAGTTATAATTCATGTTAAGCACATGTGTGCTTGCATTGGTGAATTCAAAAAAGTATATTTGTATTGGTGACTTTCAGTATCGATTTCTTGCTGAAATCGATGAGTATTTACCAGTTAGATTTCTTGCTGGGTACCTTGCATTCATTATCGATTTAATAATATGAACCATTCCGTCCCATTTGCGATCCAATATCGTCCCATAACCTTCCGTAATGTTCCACAACAATCGCTTCCTCTTCATAGATTCTATTAGTTTAATTTTCATGTTATTTTTTTTTCAATTTTTTGTTTTGGGCGCTCTATTAGTGATGACAAAATATTTAAAAGTGCCCTCAATAAGGCACATTAGTGTATCAGCAATGTGCGATACCAAGAATAGACCAAAATCCAATCATTCTTGAGTTATTGGAAAAAGAGCAATCTAGTATATTATGCGGTCATTACTTGAGGAGTTTTGTCGAAGTGTAAAGTGCCAACAAAGGAAGCACCAAAGGGCTTTGGTGCCAAAAGTTTGTGATTTTTTTTTATAAGGAATTTTTTGATTTTGGCCGCTTCTTTGTACTGAGCTTTACTAAGAAAAATATAACACTGAAAGTCTTCGATGATCTTGCGCTGAAGCAGTTAGCTTTCGTTGCTAAAGCTTAGTACTTGGTGGTAGTAATTTAAGACTCAGTAGACTATCAAGTTTGGAAATAATGAGTTCAAGTACGGAATGCTTGATTTTTCCTCTCAGTGAAGGGCTTATTTATCGTTTTCTTAATAACTACTATGTGTAATTTTAACTTACGACTTACCCTGTAATTTGTTGCCGACCCTAAGGCTGCCTTTACACATGAGACATGATAGTCTAGTAGTCCTGCATTTCATCATGTTTGATATTGAAGAGAAATTCATTTTTAAAACAACTAACATGTAGGCCTACTAGACTATCATGTCTCATATGTCGAGCTATTTAAAAGCAGCCAAAGTATGTTAAATTCTTGAATTTTGATCTGGATCAGTAAAACATATTTAGGCATTATTTTTAATTGCATTAATTGCATTTTAATTGCAATTCGGCTATAATGGTATAATAATAAGCATTTTACATATATGCACATTTTCTTAAGTTCTTCTGGGTACTGGGTGCTCTTTTAAATCAAGTTAATCGGTATACTGCCGACGTCGCGATATCACACAGTGGTGACATTTGAGTTTTTTCGTTGGAAAAATAATAACTTGAACCCAATGAGAAAATAAAATTATATTACATATTTGCATATGTTACACAAAAATAAATCTAAACTTACTTTTCACAGGACCCAGCATATTTTGCTGGGGAGGTCGAGCATGGCATTTCCTCATACTTGGATACTTCCTAACACCCCCAAAATCTGAAGTTAGGGCCCAAAAACTGCATTTGGCTTCTTTTTAACCATTTAAATTGACATTACTCACGCATAGACCGTCTGATTGTGTACAGCCTTGACAATTTCGATAGCAAAGAGAGGAACCTTAAGAAGATTTAGCTCGAAGGCTGAGAAATGCGGGTTACAGATCTGGCATTTCCAATGTTATTGAAAAATTTCCACTCTGGCCTTCACTGGCTTTACTATTTTATTCTATGTGATTTTTTTTTCAAGCTTTATTGTAATTGCCCATTTAATACTCCGTTGAACAGACGTTGTTTCTATGAATTTGTTACTGTCTGACGAAGTTATTCGAGTATTTCTAAGTACACATCGACTAGCTAGTCTTTTTTTAAGTCTGCCTAAATATTAGTGTGTACTTGCCCCTAAAAGTATGCCATGTTTTGTGTGGCTGCAGGTTTAAATAATTCTTATCAAATACTTAAAAAGAAAATACATATGCTTCTGCACCAAGATTAGCACTATCCGAATAATCGTCCGCTATACGGTTCTTCTCCTAGTGTGACTTTTTTATACTCCGTAGCACTGCACTATGGTCCAGCCGACTATTTTTGTTGGCCAAAATTAGAAACTCGCGAACGAAACAAGATATTTTGATTTGGTTTTGTGTATTGGATATATATAATTAGTAGGAAGTTGATTTACACAAAAAAAATGAGTGTGGCACCGCCCATTTTTTTGAAAAATGGATATTTCAACTATCAGTAATAGGGAACGACAAAACAAGTATTGACAAATATTTTTTTTCATATTTCTTTAAAAATAAGGGCGTGGCACGCCCGATTTGATTTGTTGAGTTTATTTCTGGATTCGGCTCCCTTCTCTCCAAAATATCAACAGGAAGAACAGTGCTTTCTATAATATCACATGAATGTACCAGAATCTTGTACACTGTTGCAGCTATTGCAGTTTTATTACAGATTTTTATACTCTGTACCGTAGGTACACAGTATTATAAGTTTGTGAAAAAAGTATGTAACATCAAGAAGGAAGCATCTCCGAACCTCTTAAGTTTATATATATTCTTGATTAGAATCAACAGCCGAGTCATGTCCGTCTGTCTGTCCGTATGAACGCACAGATCTCAGAGATGGTAAGAGATAGAGGTTTGACATGTATGGGACATATGCTTCGTATGGCTGCAGGCAGATCAAGTTGATTTTCAATTTTGGCCACGCCCCCTGCCGCCCCCGCAATTTAGAAAAAACGTCATATCTCCTACAGTTTTAAAGATAGGTGGGTAGTTCCTAGATATATTTAGTAAGGATAACTTATCGATAAGCCAAAGGAATGGTGAAGATTGGAAGAACGGTTTTCGAGTTATGATCAAAAGACTGTTCGCTGCTGCAGCGCTGAAGCAGCGCTGCTTTCAGCTGCTACTGCAGCATCAAAATTTATGCTGAGCGTATAATTTCGTTGGTACAGAGTAAGCTATAGTCGGGCTTGACCAACTTTCTTTCTTGTTTTTAATTTGTCAACATTAATTGGCAACTGGCATGGGAGACAATCAGCACAATCTTTAAGTTGCCAATAAGCTGCTCATCAATGTCAGTGATATTTTAAATATGAAATAAGCACCTTTTCATATGACCTGCACATCCCCCATTTTTCCGCCAAACGGTAACAAATGATTGAAATGATGATTGAAGCATCTGCAGCAGCCTTATTCATTTCAACTGAAATGTCGTCACAAAGTTTCGTTTTCATAAATTCGAGCACAGCATTTTCCCTGGATGCTTTGCTCCTCTCTGAACCCCACAATCCAAACAACTCGGCATTGTTGAATTTGAGTTAATGATCTATTAATGCAAACCCCACTGATTAGAATTCATCACAAAACTTTATATAAATGAGATTTATTCTATCACTTTACAATGATTTTAAATTGTAATCAAATTGACACTTTTTCAATGCACGTGTGGTTTAATAACAACCGCTAGGTTTAACAGCAGATTTGGTAAATGTGGCGCCATCTATGGGAATTTCTGGCACGCAACTGAGGTGGTCTTTTTTTTCGGAGCAGAGTGATCAAAAGTTCGTAATGTTTCCAACTTTTAAAAATGAAGTTTTGGCCAGCAAAAGTGGTCGTCTGGACCATTGTGCACTGGTATTAGCTAGAAGGAAGCATCTTCGACCCCAACAAGTATATATTCTTGATCAGAATCATGTGGTTAGTCGCAGTAGCCGTATTCGGTCCGTCCGTATGAAAGCTCAGATCTCATAGATGGTCGGAGCCAGAGGAATTTTTAATTTTGATCCGCAACTTGAAAATACCAAATATCTCCCACTGTTTTATAGATAGATGGTTTCGGTCCTTGAAGACAGATTGAGAAATCATCAGAACAATCAGTAAAGCCATGACGAAAAGAAAGTGGCAGCGCTACTGTCTGCTACTGCTGAATCAAAAACATGACAAATCATTTAGTGGCGTCTATAAGATTCGCTATCATGTTTTCATAATAATGTAAGAAAGCTCAAATATAAAGTTGACAATTTCGCAAAATGATTGGCCTTCCATTTACCCCTGAATTTTAATCTAAACATATGATTATTTCTATTTCTGTCCATGAAACAATAAGCGAGTTAGTAGCGCATCGCAAAGTCAAAAAGTGCATAATACATTTAGATTCGCTTAACGAATATTTGTTGGAACTATTATTTGGAATAAATAGTGTTCGGAAAAGGTACTGCGCTCTCTAAATGCTAACTTATGAATTATCAAACTTAAGATTTGTTAAATCATTTTTTCAAATTTATTTTTTAAGTTTTTTTTAAAATATTGATCACAATCGTTAGATAAGGTATAACTAAAAGACTAACATTTTCTGAGCTTTAGGTTTTTTCTAATTTTTTTTGTGATTTCACATGCCAAAGATATGAAATAAGTGGAACGGAAGATACTGTCAACATGTTAAAGAGGTCCTCACATTTCATCGCTCGGTAAGTTCGAATTTGTTTTGGCAGTCAAAATGTTATTGTGTCCGGGTATAATGTCAGCTCCGTGACGCATTAAATATGCCCGTAAACTCTCATAATTCTTTTTGACAATTTCCAAGCCCATAAACAAGGCCAAAGCTTCTTAGGAACTGGCCAAAAATTGAAATAAACTTAATCTCCGTGCAGACATTACTAGTCTATATTTAAAATTTGGTGGCTCTAGGTCTTCTAGTCTCTGATATCTAGGTGATCATACAGACAGCCGGACAGGGCTATATCGACTCGGCTGTTGATACTGCTCAAGAATACATATGGTTTATGGGGTCGGAGATGCTTCCTTCTGTACCGTAGGCACATAGAGTATAACTTTGTGCGTTGGTACAGAGTGTTATGTGTGACCGACTTTCTTTCTTGTTATACTCTTGCAAAGGGTATTATAATTTTGCCCAGAAGTTTGCAACGCATAGAAATATTCATTTCCGACCCCATAAACCAAATGTATTCTTGATCAGGGTGACGAGCTGCGTCGATTGGGATTTGTCCGTCCGTCAGTCTGTTTCTACGCGACCTAGTCTTTCAGTTTTAAAGCTATAGAGCTGAAAAATTGCACAGTCTTCTTTTTGCTGCACACTACTAATATGTCGGAACCGACTGCATCGGATGATTATATCTCACAGCTCCCATAGGAACAATCGGTCGGAAAATTAGTTTTAGTGAGAAATCCTTTTTTCTTTTCAATGGAAACGTCTCCGTTTTCTATGTTTTTTTGTAATTCAACCAAGATTTATTTAAATCGGACAACTATTTGGTATAGCTGGCATACAAAAAAAATAGGTCTGAAAAACAGTCTTAGTTAGAAAATTTTTTTTGTTTCTGCATCCTGCAGTTTTGTATTTGTTTGTTTCACATGATTTCACATAATTTTAGAATTTTTGGCCATTTCGGATGACTATATCATATAGCTCCCATACGATCGATCGGTCAGAAAATGGGAAAAAAGAGTATTTTTTTTTAATATTTAAGGTAGCACTTGAAAGGGCACAGGCAAAGTTAGCTTAACTTTCTCGTTTTTTTTTTTTAAATTTTTCAAGAAAGTTGAAAAAATTGTGAAAAAATGTATAGTTTTTTGAAGCGATTTACCTGGAGAAACACAAAGCAAACTAATTTTTTTGGTTTGTACACTTAAACTATACATTAATCAATATAAACAAATATTAAGACGATTGGTTATCCAGTTTTTATTATATTATACCTGAAAGCGGATTAATTAAACTAAAAATCGTGTGTTTATAAAAAACGCTGAAAATCGGTCAACTTGGAAGGATTATATCTTCTAAACTAAAAATCTGATTTTATAAAGGGTGGAATATTTGAAATCGTTTAGCAACTTCTTTTAAGTCGAGTTTGTTCCATATTTCGTAGGCGCTCATGAATTTTTCGATTTTGTGCAACCTCGTTGGTTTTACAGACGCCACTGTGCGTCGACGAGGTGAGAAAGAACATCGTCAACTCTTTCCTTTAGCTTTATCATTCACAATGTGAGGCATTCAAGAAATCGACTCCAGTCGTATGCACGACCAAGAGCTAATCTTTATCACTACCACAGGTACAATCCAAGTGAATGATTAATCAGCGACCTAGTCCAGCGTGTTTTCTTGTTTCATTTCACATTGAATCGAAATCAAATTAAAGTTAGTTGTATTTTTCTTTTGTGTGTATGCGTAGACGAAGGCGGAACACATTGTATATTTTGCAATTTGAACAGCCGCAAGTTGCGGCATCCAGTCTTTAAAGTTCGAAAGTGTGTGGTGTGTGTGTGACGGTATACGTATAATAAGAGGTGTGCTCAGACATCAGGCTAACAAACAGGCCGCGCACAAGCATCATACACTAAAATCACTTCGATGGAAGCCATAATGGCTTGAACTTCTTTCTACGAACCGAGAAATGACTACCAATTTGAAAATGCCGCTTTTGACTTGCGAGACATAGTGGCGATGGCCTGCTGCTCGATCATGAAACAACATTTGATGATGCAGCACGAGAAGTTGTTCTGCACAAGACGGGGCATGTTTTGTTTGCGGTATAACATTTATGCTGCTGTAAGGACACAACAAAACATCAAAATATTTATAGATGTAGGTGACCATGATACAATGAATAAAAGGTAGAAAGGAGAATTTGAATTATTATTATAATTTGATGAAATTATTGCTGAAGTTATAGTTAATTTCAATTTTGGCTACATCAGCACACATTGTACAAAATGTCAACATATTAAAAATTGTGATTCTCATTATTAATATTATTACATTATTTTTTCGCACTGCACGACAAGAATAGTGCTTAGAAGTTATTAGTGGGATTCTTGAAAGTGATTTAGATCAGATGATGTTCAAAGCTGCTCCATAAAATATGTCCGGAGAGCCAAGAAAATACAGCGAAATATAATATTATGGTCCTAACAAAAAATATAGCAAAATCAGCATTAAGGCTGAATTTAGCAAAGAATAGTAATTTCACAAACACATAATTATTTTGCACTTAAGAAAGCGTACGGGCCCATTAAAAAGCCAGAGCGTTAATTAAAGTCGGCACTGACCGCCTTCGATATACCCGTTTCTCAGGGGATTTAATGTTTAATAGCCTCTCCTTATGTTAATTAACAGAGCATTAAAATGAATGTGAACATTTCAACAATATGTTAGCAAAGAGCCCATGCAGCTCAGAGAAGTATGCAACGGTTTTTATAACCTCCGCAATTTGGAAAAAACGGCAAATATCCCACAGTTTTAATGATAGATGGTTCGTAGACATATTTAGAAATCAGGACAACTTATCGTTCCACCAAAGGAATGGTGAAGATAGCATAAGCGGTTGCCGAGTTATGATCAAAGAACTGTTCGCTGCTGCAGCGCAGTACACAGAGAAAAATTTGACGTTCAAAAATCGTCACCAAATGGTCATGATTCCGGTCTGTTTTTTCCGTTCACAAAAACAGAACGGTGGTCATGAAAACAGAAAAAGTGTTAAGTGAAAATATTCAAACTCTAATGGTTGTGTGAGACGGCCCGCGGGCGCCGCCATCAACTCTTCTTTTTTTTAAGCAAGACCGAACGGTTCATGAAGCAAAATGTTCTCGAAAACAAGCCCAAATCGAACATGAGTGAGATCAAAATGTTCATGGCAAATCGTGAACAAATGTTCATGAATTTCGAAAAAGCGGGCTTAGCTGACTATCATGACCGAAATGTCATGATTTTGGTACATTTAGAACGGATTTTTATACCCGTTACTCGTTACTTTCTGATTTCATAAAGTATATATATTCTTCATCAGGGTCAAAAGCCGAGTCGATATAGCCATGTCCGTCTGTCCGTCCGTCTGTATGAACACCTAGATCTCAGAGACTAGAAGAGCTAGAGCAACCAAATTTTAGATGTAAGCTAGTATTGTCTGTAGGCAGATCAAGTTTGTTTCAAATTTTGGCCACGCCCCCTCCCGCTCCCGGAACAAAAAATGTTGAACATCTCCTACAATTTTTTTTACAGATTTTGCAGTGTAGTGCATGTGGCCAATATGTACAATCTTATATATTTTCATAAAGATCATAAATGGCAGAGTTAAAAAAACGTTGCATACTTATCTGAGCCGCTTGGGGTTAATAAACACTAATTGTCTTGAGTATCGGATATTTCGAAGTCGGGCAGGGCCGACTTTAACTTACGCTCTCGTTTTCTCTGTGTACGACGGTCCCGTTTGACACCATGGAAATGCCCAAATCACGAACCTGATCCGAGAAACGTTGGGAAAATAGTATATTCTGTTGATCGCAGGGATTCAAACGCGTTCGAGCTGAACCGGATTTGAACCGAACTGAACCGCTTATTCCCGCTGGTGAACCGAACCGCAAAACCGAACCGGCTTCCTTTCAGAATTTCTGAACCGAACCGAAAACCACAAATAAAAATTGCTTTCCTCTAGCCAATGATTTTGATTAATTAGGAAATTTGAATCGTTTCCCGAAGATAATTTTCAAACATTTCGTTCGACCCTCTACATATTTAGCGTTGTCGGATCGATATAACTTTTAAGGATCGATATAACTTCTGCAATTTAGCGCCGATCTCTAAATTTACCTGTCATCAATCTAAATTTGTTTTTTCATGCGACAATATTTTCAATTTTCTGTGGCACTTTTTAACCTTAATTCAATCTTAATCTGCCAATAAATAAGGGCATTCCTCCAGGAACTGATAGACGATTGATCTAAGGATTTTAAAGATATTCGAATTGATTATGGGAATCAAATTTCAAAAATGGTCGAATAGCCACTTCACCGAAATCCTATTTTAAAATGTGCCTTTGTGAACCACTGAACCGAACCGAAACCGCAGTTCATTTAACTCCAAAAACCATGTTATGAACCGAACCGGCGGTTTAGAAACTGTGCGAACCACTGAACCGAACCAGTACTTTTTTTCGAGTGTTTTGCATCCCTGGTTGATCGACTGCCGGGGACAGGGACAAGAAACATGAGTGGTCAGTTCCAAAGGGGCGCAAAGCATCTTGTGTGAAGAAAATCCATACGCTGTCTATTCACCGTGCTCACAGCCAGAACCTTTGTGGTATCGATTTCACTTAATGTTGTCCAAAAGCTATGACATTTTTCGGAGGCATTCAGAAATGTAATAACATATTCAGTAAACGATGGGAACTCCTTCGAAAGAAAATTCTCTTTTCCCTTCAAAATTTTTCGGATGATGGACTTCCTTCATCCGAAACAGGAGAAGGAAAGCCTTCTCCTTTCGCGAAGCATCTTTTTGGAATATAAGATGCACTTGACGAACTGAAGGAACTCAATTTGATAACGGAGACTCTCCGGGACATCAACGGTAATAAAAAACACATGAATTTGTTCGAATATACCTTGATGTCGTCGATTTGGTTCGAAATATTGAGTGCTATCAATGAAAGAAACGTCGTAATTCAAGCAAGAGGAGCTACAATACACTTTGATATTGATAATCTGAAGGCTCTCCGTTCAGATTTGCAGTTCATACGAAATAGATGGGGTCTCATTTTGAGTGAATGTAAACTTGTCGCAAGAGGATGGAACAATTCTGAAACTTTGCCAGCAATTCGCATAAGAAAACGTGCAAAAGTATTTTTGGATGATGAAGACTCAAGTCCAGAAATCGACATCATTTCTGAAGAAGAAAAATTTAAGACCAGCACTTTCCTCTGCATCATCGATTCGGTCATTGCAGGAATGAAGAAAAGATTCAAAGCAAAGATTCAAAGTTCGAAGAAGATAGTTGTTGCAAAATATAGAAGTTGCTACTTTTAATTAAAGAAGAAAACCAAAACGCATTTTGTTCATTTAATCATTACACTTAATCTTTATGTTAATCCACCATATTACCACTTAATAAATATATCACTACACGAAACTACAAACTACAACTTGGGGGCTCGTCCAGCCATAATGCGTCAAAAGAATAATATGCTAAAACTGCGTGCAGAGAAAAATTTTAAGCAAGAAGCAGAGTGACTTAAGGAATTTGGAAGCGGCAACCAGTAAATTATTGATAAACCGCCTTAAAGCAAAACAAAGTTAAAATTTTAATGCCAAACACAAAAACTAAAACAAACTAGAGCGTACGTTAAAATCGGCCCTGCCCGACTTCGAAATACCCGTTACTCAAGGCAATTAGTGTTTAATAACCTATTGCGGCTCAGATAAGTATGCAACGTTTCTTTAACTCTTCCATTTATTATCCGATCTTTATGAAAATTTGTGAGATGTACATATTGGCCACATGCACTATACTGCAAAATCTGAGCTCGATTGCTTATTAGGAGGAGAATTGGAGAGACTGACAGACTGACAGACGGACAGATGGACATGGCTAGATCGACTCGGCTGTTGTTGCTGATCAAGAATATATACACTTTATGGGGTCGGAGATGCTTCCTTCTGGCTGTTACATACTTTTGCACAATCTTTAAATACTCTATGTACAGAGACAGAATAAGCAGAACATGTCGCGATAAGTGTACTAAGCTGTGATGGTGAGCGTGAAAGAAAGCGAGTAAATTCACATGAGCACATAAACACACACTCAAAACGTCGTGTCGTGAGCGCTAAAGGGGAAATCTGCAAAAGAGACAACAACCAGAAAGCTCAGAGGTGGGCACATACACTGTGGAGATTGGAAAAGTCGTCGGCAGTTGCTTTTAAAAATTTCGTCGTTTGCGTTGAGTGGAAGTGCACATTCAAAAGGGCGAGCAGCAGTGCTTGCAAAGCTGGCATTCAAATGTTCGCGCCCAATACAGAAGGAAGCGAATAAGCGATCAACTAATGAATTTTAAACAGCAAGTTCAGGGCTGAGGCCAAATATCCACAAAAGTTTTAAAGAGTATGGAATATTTTTTTTTTAACCTATATTACCTAATAGAAATAAGCCTAAGTTAAGTCGATAAACTTTGACGATCTACTGGAAAATATATTTTAGTAAGTGTTTTTCGTCAAAGCGTAGCAACAGTCGAAATGGATGCCACATCAATCAAGGGGATAGCTGTTGTAGGCCTACAACAAATTTTACAAGATCAAAATTTAACAGTATCAGGAAGAAAAGATGAATTACAAAAGCGGCAATTAGAGTACGAGGGGTTACCTATAGAAGAGGAGTGCTTTTATAGTTATGGAGAAGATGATGATGAAGAGGGAAAAGCAGAGGACCCTGTTATCAAACTTGGTAAAACAAAGTTTATAGTTGTTTCGAAAAACGTTAACGAAAATTATGAAATCCATATTGAAGAGTCGATACATACTCTAAACCAGAGCAGCAAACCAAAAAAAATATTCGGATCTCCGGTACACTGGTTCGAACCAAAATTAACGAATGGTTAAGGTTCGGAAATTTAAGGTTCGAGGTTTTTGGGAGAAGGTTTCGGTTCGAACCTTGGTTCAGTCCATGCTTTATACAACATTACCAATTTTGGTATTCTATGTGTTTTAAAAACAGCATTCGACCTAAAAACTCCCCGATTTGTAGGGGAACCGAGTGGTATTTGGGTCAGAATTGGTTAGTAGAAAACATGGAAATTTTCAATATATAATTTACAGTTTAGTGAAACTCCATTTCGTGGTTTACATGGAAAAATATTATCAAAATAGTGTTAGACCCTTGCTTTTGAGAATTAATCAATAAACTTTAGAGTCGAGGAGCTTTAAAAACAGAGACTGTTATGGGTAGGGATTTTATAAGGAAGTCTCATCGTTTGCCAGCCTTTTTTTCCACTCTCCTGTCCATTTTAGGAGTCAGTCGCACCAAATAACAGATGAAGTCGGTAGACAGAAGGTCAAATTTTTGTGTCAGCTTTGTTGAACCGAACCAATATTTTGGGTTCGGAACAGGTTCGGGTTCAGCTTTAATTTGTAAAGAGGTTCGGTTCAAGGTTCGGTTCGTTGTAAAATAAAAGTCGGAATTCCGGGTTCGAACCGGTTCGGTTCAATACCGGTTTGCAGCTCTGCTCTAAACACAGATTTACTTTAATTTACTTTACGCGATATTCAAGACAGTATTTTTCCCTTCAATTGGAAAACTTCTGATCAAGGCTGCAAACCTTTCAAATTATCCATGAGGTTCGGTCCGCGGGTTCGAACCCATTGTAAAATCCAAGGTTCGGTTCGCGGACCGGTTCTTGGAACCCTTGAACCCAAAGTTCTGGTTCGAACCTTGGTTCGCTTGCACATAGAAGAATAGTTTGACTTTTGAATCATAAATACGTTTAAAATGAAACATAATTACCTTTTATCCATATGCTTAATCGTAATGTTCGTTACTTTATTTATTTCAATTATCAACTTTTAGAATCGACTTAGTTTAGGTTAATTGGCACTATATCTTCCTGGAGCTGTTCTTCTATACTAGCTCTTAACTGCTCGTTAAACTGATACCTGAGCTGCTGGTACAGCTAGTATAGTAAAAGGAATATTTTATAAGCCTTTGTTATTATGACCTTACCAAAATGTTGAAACAGTTGTCGATGGATGTAATCTTGGACAATTTTCAAAGGAATCTATAACATCATTTACAGATTATATATTTGATATAAGTTTATAGCTTTCATAAACTTCTCGACTTCGCAATCAGACGTTGTCATTTTTTTGTCGAATTTTGAAAACTCTCATTAAGCATATTAAATTGGTGAACCGAACCTCATTTTTCGAACTATAGCAATTACTATTACATTCTGAAGAAAACTACTGCTCTTATGAGCTTGAGGTTTTGGCCATAGTGAATGCACTAATAAAATAGCGCGTGTACCTTCTCGGGATCAAATTTACAAATATTTTTGCCATGTACATTCCACCATGTTTTCCAGAAAAATTTGCTTCATTATACATTGCTATTAACACATTGAAAATACATCCAGAAGTCTGACAATTTTCTGAATGGACATCTTTATACTCATCTACCATATAAAATATATAAGCTTAATCTTATCTTACTTAAGCTTATCTTTTACTAGCCTGTAATTCTCCTCTCTCTAGACATTACTTAAGTAACGCAGCTGTGTATTTTCAGGCCACAAAATCGCAGCAATTTTTTTTGTTATTTAATTATATATTTATAGTCAAAACTCAGAGAAAAGTACAACAAAAGTAAGACGAATAACTTAATATTTCTTGAAATACATGTGACTGGTTTCTCAGTGACCTTTATACTGAGTAAACCTTCAGTTCTTAGCCGGCTCGAGGTCATGTTATGCATTCACACAACACCACCAAGGAGGCTGGTAGACAACTGTTTCAAGAGGAACCACCCTCAATCATCAGCGATCAATGCCTACCAACTGAACGTTTCTCAGAAGTCTCTCCTTGCCAGCGGTGGCATAATCGTTTGGGAATCCCAAAGCTGAATGCGCGCAATAACATCGAGAGGCAGCGTAGAAACAGACAGTCGCCTTTGTGTGTGTGCGTCCCCATGGCCTTGCCGTTTTTAGTGAAATATATAAATAAAAAATGATTTGCTTTACTCAAAAACCAGTGAAAGCGATCTCGGTAGCAAGTGCAAGCCATTCGGCCTGCCAGCATGTCTACTGGTGGATTGCCATTTGAGTTTGTGTCTTGTGCGAAAAAATTTAAGTGAAAGTTGGCAAAAATGCCCATTGGCTTGAGATACACAGAAGCGAAATTATCTCTCTAGGGTTGATCGGGCACAGAATTGCTTCTGCTCTCTGCTAGCTGCCGCTCGCTCGAGGTTGCGTTTGGGTGTCAAGGTTCGGGCGCTGGGGTTGCAAGCTCACCGCAAGTGAATCGGGTCGGGTTAAGTTAAGAATCGGGTTAAATTTATGTTTCCGGGTCCATCAAAACTCTAGAACTCAACCAAAAATAGCGTCCACCTAAGACGGATATGTTGAACACTCAACTTGGAAATAATAAAGTTTTTTAAAGTTTTTTTCGGTAGTACCGATTGGCTTTTACGGTCTCGCAAAATGGACATTTGAAACAAATAACATAAAAAATTCAGCAGTTTGAAAATTTATTCCACTTTGAACCACCGTAAAAACCAAACTAATTGACCAAATTTTATAAAGGAAAGCTGTTCGGGCTATCTGGGGCTCCCTTTATTGAATTAAAGTACTCTGCTCTAAAAAATAGACCATCAAAAATTCATTTTGCAACTCCGTGGCGTTGATATCTGACATTCATGAATGTCTAAATCCTTGCAATGGGCATAGTGTATACACAATGTCCAGTCCTCGGCATGCGTCGAATGCATCTTTTCAAAACGATGGTCTTACATGGAAGCGTATCGTATTACGGCAAGCATAAGTTTGTCTCGGTGTCACAATAGACCGTGAGTAGCCCGAGCATGCCTAAAAGTAGCAGCCAAGCTGATGACATCTTGTTAATGTTGGCCGACCAATGAGGCGGGAGTTGGGAGGAAATTATAGCATAGCATAGCATAGCAAAGTAGTCATCCAAATGACACTATATAATCATCAATTTTAAACTTTAGTTTTTAAATGTCGTTCATAATGTGCCAGCTCGCACAAGACAGAGTCGACTGGTGGGCATTATTTGTTGCTTCTTCTCTCTTAACATTGGAACAGAGTATAAAAATAGTTACACTAGGAGATGACTCAAGAACCGTACAGGGTTCTCTTATCAGCCCAACTGTTTCGCTTATAACTCCGGTGTTTTTTGTCCGATCTGATTGTACTTTTCAGAATAGATAGATATTGGGATAAGCTTGATGTATACTAAACTATAGGCTATAAACGAGGCTATAACTTGAAAATTGTGGATCTGACGGCTATTTAGGTCTAGAATTTCTAGCGGAGGTCTAGGTTTTTTGGGGATAAAAGGGGGACGGGGTGGAATTTTTCAAATCTGACACAAACTTGATCTGCGTACAGCATAAATCTACCTTCGTGCAAAAATTGTGGCTCTATTTGTTATAGTCTCTGAGATCGACGCGCTCATACAGACAGACAGACGGACGGAAGGACGGACGGACAGACGGACATGGCTATATCGACTCGGCTGTTCATGCTGATCAAGAATATATATACTTTATGGGGTCGGATAATTTTCCTTCTCCCTGTTACATACATTCGCACAACTTCATGATCCCCCTTTTCCCATTTTCAATGGGAACAGGGTATAAAAATAGAGAAAGTTAACTTCGGCTCTGCCGAATTTTGTATGCCCGGCACGTTTTCTAACTAATTGGAATGACATATCCACTGAAAACAAACAAGTTTTTCCCAATAAGACTACTTTTCTATTCTTTCATTTGTAGATATATACATAAGTAACTAAATTCTAAAAAGAGAATCCACTATTAGAAAATATAGATTAAGCAGAGAGCTCAGTGTAGGAGACTAGCTTAAGATTTAAGATATAAACTTTGTTCAATTAGTATATAAGCATGAAATAAATAAAAATTGAACAACTTAAAAAAAAAACAAGAAAGAAAGTCGGTCAAGCCCGACTATAACATACTCTGTACCAAGAAAATTTGTCTTCTGATCATAACTCGAAAACCGTTCATCCGATCTTCTTCATTCCTTTGAAGGATCGATAAGTTATCCTAATAACTAAATATGTCCAGAAGGAACAAGCCATCTATCTTCATCTTGTGGGAGATATTACGTTTTTTCTAAATTGCGGGTGCGGGAGGGGGCGTGGCCAAAATTGAAAATAAACTTGATCTGCCTGCAGACATAAGAAGCATATGTCCCATACATGTCAAACCTCTATCTCTTACCATCTCTGAGATCTGTGCGGTCATACGGACAGACAGACGGACGGACAGACCGACATGGCTATATCGACTCGGCTGTTGATGCTGATCAAGAATATATATACTTTATGGGGTCAGATATGCTTCCTTCTGGATGTTACATACTTTTGCACAAACTTATAATACTCTATGTACCTTCGGTACAGAGTATAAAAAAAAAAATTCTTTTCTGACTCTACTTTTGTATGACAGCTATACTATATAGATGTCCGATTTCGACCAAATTTTGCAGAATTATGGAGAAGCATAAAAAACTAGTAAATACGGAGTTTATGTGGGCGCGTTTAATTAGTGACGACGACAAAGAAATTGTTTACATAGGTGCTGCGCTCGCTTTCATTGGTAATCGACAACTGATTTTAATTTATTTCATGTACATTTTGCTAAGCCTATCTTATGCTAGATGGCGAAACGGGGCGAATTCGCTTAATGCGGGAGAGGACTTCAACTTTATTGCGCTCCCGCTTCGCCCTACACTAGCCTACACTAGACTTCATTTAATTTTGCAACAACTTAAACTGACTTAATAAATCCTCGCCAACTGCGCCAACACCGGCCCCTTGGAGGGCTGTAAGCCTTCAACAATAGGTAGTGGCGCCAACTTATGCACTGCTCGTTTGTAGGCACCACTACTTGTTCTTACGGTGAAGACCCTGACCACGCCGTCCTGCCCGGCGTGTGTTGCCACCACTCTTCCGACAATCCACGAGATCTCTCTGAGTCACGTTCGGCTGCTGCTGATGCCATTTGGCTCTAATTTGAAGTCCCAGGACGTAATTCCGGGACCATCGCTGCCAAAACTGTCGCTTGAGCGACGAGACAGCTCGCCATCGCTTCAAGCAGCTGCTGTTGAGACCCGCCTGGTCTGGGGTCCCTTCCGGTGGGGACGCGATCGGTCCTCCGATTAGCAGATGCCCTGGAGTTACAGCCTCGCCATCGCTGGGATCCTGGGTTAGGGCTCCGAGTGGCCGCGAGTTCATCACGGCCTCTACCGACACCAGCACCGTGTACAGCTTCTGTGCTGTCAGGAGAGCGTTCCCGACCGTTCGTAGGAGTAGGTGCTTGGCAGTTTTGACACCTGCCTCCCATAGTCCGCCGAAGTGCGGTGCTCTTGGTGGTATGAACGCAAATTTGCATCCGTTTTTTGATGCGTATTCCCGAATTGCGCCTGCTTCTGCCTCGATTCGAGTCCGCAACTCCTCGAACTGACGGTGAGCGCCGACGAAGGTCGTCGCATTGTCGCAGTGAACGACTCCGAGAACGCCTCGGCGACCAACGAACCTTTGAAAAGCCATAAGAAAGGAATTAGTTGACAAGTCTGACACGAGTTCCAAATGAACTGCTTTGGATGAGAAACAAACGAAAAGTGCGATGTATGACTTGAAAGGGGGCCTTCCTCGCATTTTAAGGGTCGTGCCACAAAAATCGACGCCGTAAACGGTAAAAGAGCGGAGCTCTCGCACACGGTCTGCAGGCAAATTCCCCATTATTTGGGTCAGCAGTCGTGGTTAGCACTTAAAGCAACTAATGCAAGATCTTATTGTATGGCGACAGACTTCTTGAGCGTGGATTACCCAAATCCGCTCACGAAGTCGACCCACTAGAGCTCTAGGGCCAACATGACAATTCGTTTGGTGGAGGCACCTAATATAGCTTCGCACAAATTGCGAGCGTTTTGTAGGAATGCAGGGAAATCGAGTATCACACGAATTAGGAGCGTTTACAAGTCGTCCCCCCACTCTCAAAAACCAAAAAGGTACACCAAGATCCAGTATGCTCATGTATAAAAGGAGCCAAACGTTGAAGTTTCTGACCTACTGGGGCGCTCTTTCGAACCCTATCAATCTTTTCTCGAAATTCGTAGTTTTGTAAAATTTGAACAATTTTATCGAAGGCTTCTTTTCGCTCTATTGCAGTTGGAATGGCATGTTGGTATTTAACAGTGCTGTCTTTGCACTTTCGAAGGAAACAAAAAAACATAAGCAAACACTTTTAGCAGTTCGGCATGGGAAGAAAAACTTTCTATAGTTTTAAGCAAATCACTCCTTTCAACTATAACTGTCAGTCCAACAGCTGATTTGAGAACTTCCAACATGCGCATCTGTTCAGAGAGCTCAAATCGAGGGTTGATTGGCCAAGATTCTTGGGGTTTTAATAGAAAAGACGGCCCTTCGAGCCACATAGACTTGACCAATTCCTCAACGTCGTAGCCTCGAGAGACGATGTCTGCTTGGTTTGCTTAGTTGGTACATGATGCCAAGTAGCATTTTCTGTCCACGATTGGATCTCAGACACCCGATGCGAAGCAAAAGTATTCAACGATGATGGGTTATCTCTGAATCCGACCAAAGAACAGTTTGCTCTATAGGGGACTTTATAAGCTTAGAGATACGATGACAGAGGTCTGCAAGATGGTGAGCGGCACATAACTCAAGTCGGGGAAGGGTTTGGGTCTTGAGAGGCGCTACTTTGGATTTAGAACAACGAAATGCGAAAACCTTCTGCAGTTTCAACTCGAATATAAATGCATGCGCCATATGCTCGTATGGAGGCATCGGCAAAACCATGTATCTCGATCGGTGACTTTCGCTCTGTGAATACGAATCGTGGGATCTTAATAATCTGCAACTTCTTCGAGGGTTATTTCATTGCGTCCCACATTGTTTCCAAATTCATCGGAATGGATTCATCCCAATCTAATCTTTTTAGCCATAGCTTTTGCAGTAGGATCTTTCCTTTCATTATTAAGGGACTTAACAGCCCAAGAGGATCAAACAATCGCGATGTCACCGAGAGAATGTTTCGTTTTGTCGCTCGGAGATCCATAATAGAATCGTCAATTCTAAATTGAAGGACTTTTTTTTTTGGCTACCAAACGATTCCAAGTGTTTTGGTTGTGTCTGATTCTGAGATCGTAATAGGCTTTGCTGTGCTTTTGATGCGGAGATCTCAGGACAGTTCAAGAACCATTTCGCCAACTCGAAGCCTGCATCAATTAGTATCTGAGAAATTTCAGTCATAATTGTACGTCATTCCTCAACGCAACCAGCACCAGTCAAAATGTCATCGACGTAAATGTCGTGCCCAATAACGTCAGCAGCTTTTGGGTATGATGTTCGCGCATCTCACTCAGCTTTGTTAAACACCGAATAGCCAGAAATGGAGCGGGAGCAGTGCCATAAGTGACTATGTTTAACCTGAATATTCTCAAAGAATCAGATGACTTGACGGTACATCATTTTGATGTCAGCCGTTAGGGCATATTTATTGAATTTGAATCGAAGCATAACTGAGTATAGCTCCTCTTGAATGGTAGGACCAACCATTAAAATGTCGTTCAACGCAACCTGACACGATGTACGGCAGGAGCCATCAAATACGACTCGCAACCTTGTAGACGTGCTTTCTGGTCTCAAAACGCATTGGTGCGGAATGAAATAGTGTGGAGAACATTGAATTTTATCGTCAGTTTCTGACGTATTTCCCAATGCTAAGTAGTCTTCCATGAATTCCAAATCAATTTCTTTGATTTCCGAATCTTTCGATAATTTTCTTCTAGCGACAAAAATCGCCTCTTGGCGACCTCAAACGAGGATCCAAGGACTTTAGGATCAGATTTGAAAGGCAATTTAACTTTGAAACGTTCCGACAGTAATATTTGTAAATTTTCAACGAAATGTTTTTCACATAATTGATGCATCGCTGTGGAAATTTTTGATGGGGATGGGCAAATCTTCGATGGACTAGAATTTTTGCAAGGTCCGGCTAATCGAGGCTATAACTTCTCCTTGGCAACTCAGATTGACCGTCATCTTCTGATTTGAGATTCCATCAGGAGTGTACCGCCCGGATACAATATCCGACGCTAGTCTTCTGAAGGAAAGTCTCAGGACCTTGCTTGATTTGCCCAATTGACAGAAGTTCAAAAAAAGTCTCTGCTCCGATAAGCATATCAATTTTTTGCGGCTTACAAAAATTGGGTTCGCCAGTTGGAGGTTCTGTGGAATTTTCCAGCCACTGACATTGACCGTGTGGTCTGGCTGGTACGATGAAATGTATTTAAGAATCCACAAATCTAGTGAGAACTCGCTGCAATTGACTCGCGACTTCACCACCGTGTGTATCTTTTTCTTAACTTGAGAGTTAGATTGACCAATACCAAGTAAGCTGATACACGATTCTTCTCAACGCAATTGCAATCGTTGAGCCATTTCTTCGGTTACAAAATTAATTTGTGACCCTGAGTCGAGTAAAGCTCGACACAAAATATCTCCATTTTTAGTTTTTACATTAACGATTGCAGTGGCAAGTATCACTCTATCTGACACAGACGCATGCATAGCATGTGAAGCGGACGGTTGATCTTGCTCTTGTGCGGAGGTAATCGGTGGTGGTAAAGCTCGACTATTTCCAGTGACCGTATATATGTGCAGCAGTGAATGGTGAGATCGACTGCAAACTCTACATTTATTTGATTTGCATTTGGCTACACTGTAATCTCTTCCAAGACAATTTATGCACAGCGGTGCTACTTTCGCAAAATCAAACAGCTGCTTAACTGAAAATGCGGAATATGATAGGCAAGCTGTAATAATGGTCTTCAGAGTAGCAATAGTTGCAAATAGTCTTTTGGTCACTTTTATTTTTTGAAGCAGAACACGAAAATGACCTTCGATTATGCTGCTTGTTGGAAACGGATTTAGAATCTGACTTTGCTACTTCGAGCGAGCTTTTAGCCGATTCTTCAGCAGACATGTGCTGATGGCGACGATTAAGCGCTTTTTCAAGATAGGAATAGTTGCATAATCTAACTGCTCTTCCCACTTACTTTTTGTCAGAGGATCTGGGAGACCAGAGCGTGTCGACACAGCGAAAGAACTATTAAGAATAGGCATAGAACTCGATGATGATGATAATATAAGTGATTTGAGACGAGCCACACAAAGATCTTCTAAGTCTCCTCTAAATTCATCATCAGAGTCCAATGACTCTATTTTATTCTAATGTTTTAAAGCATTGTCGATAGTCGTTGTTAACATTTCCAATCGGCATTCCAATTCTGTTCCATTCGTTGAAATTGATCCTTCTGAGATATTGCTTACAATATGTTTGATGCTTTTGACGCACTGGTTGCGCTTCTTCTTAAATCGTCTAATTCTTTTGTGGCCATATTTATTTATTTATTTTTGAGCAAATTAGTTGTGGCAATTATTTTACTAATAAATGCCAATTCGAGAAGTGTAGGGGAGCGCGCACCTAATTGGGAGCAAATGTTAAACAAAACAGATATGCTCGACCAAGTTATTGTAGGGTAGCGCGTCAGCAAATTCAAAGCGCGCCTAACGATAAATGCAAGCAAAAACAACACCGCTTCGACGAAAACAAAAAGAATACACGGTGAAGCTACTTGCTTGCGGGGGTGTATGTATGTGTTTGTGAATGTAATCGCGCACTTGACCGACAGAACGGTAAGCATTTACTAAGCGAGAGGGGTGGGAGACGACAAAGCGAATTTTTGAAGATCGGCTGTAGGAAATTGGAAGTCAATAACCTATTAGACAACAGCAACGAGAAGAAAGAATTTTAAACTAAATTCTGATTCGATTAGCAGCACCACGAAAGAAAACAATTTGTATGTATATTTAAATCTCACAAATATTATGTACATTAGGGCGTACTTTTCTCCAGGGATGGAAAATAATTATAATTTGTAAAACTCTTATAAAAATGGCAAAAAAAGCTAATTTTCTCAAATTATTCTGAATGCATGAAAATATTTGTTTTCCCTTCCGTCCTCGATATTCAAAATAAAGTTATATTACCGGAGATTTACTGTAATGGTCAACATTAAAAGTTATTTTTTATTTTTATTTTAATACTCAATACATAATAATTATTATTATAAAACAAGAAAGAAAGTCGGTCAAGCCCGACTAAAACATACTCTGTACCAACGAAATTATACGCTCAGCATAAATTTTGATGCAACTGAAAGCAGCGCTGCTAATGCGCTGCAGCAGCGAACAGCCTTTTGATCATATCTCGACAACGGTTCATCCGATCTTCACCATTCCTTTGGAGGATCGATAAGTTATCTTGATTACTAAATATGTCCAGAAGAAACGACCCATCTATCTTAAAAACTGTGGGAGAAATTACGTTTTTTCTTAATTGCGGAAGCGGATCGCGGCATGGCCAAAATTGAGAATAAACTTGATCTGCCTGCAGACATAAGAAGCATATGTCCCATACATGTCAAAGCCCTATCTCTTACCATCTCTGAGATCTGTGCGTTCATACGGACAGACAGACGGACAGACTGACAGACCGACAGACGGACATGGCTAGATCGACTCGGCTGTTGATGCTGATCAAAAACATTTTTACTTAATTGTGTCGAAAATGTTTCCTTCTCCCTGTTACATACATTCGCACAACTTCATGATCCCCCTTTTCCCATTTTCAATGGGAATAGGGTATAGAAACTTATAGAACGCAAAGTAAAGTAGAATAGAAATGACGGAGAAACTACCTAGAAACACTTAATACAACTTCGATGGCCTGAACTGCCATCAGCTAGAGTCGCCGCCTTGTGTGCTGTGCAGTTGTTGTTGGCACAGCCGATGCCCACCCTACCATGATCACCTATTTGCCAGGGTCAAGCTATGACCCGTGATCCCTAAGGACAAACGACCTCAACCTTCCATTCCTTTCCTTAAACGCCGCATGGTTCCCAACCACAAAGTTTCTTTAGCAATTCATTATTTATTCACAGTAATCTTCTAAACTATTTACTTCAGTTCCTAACATAGCTTTTAAATTTCTAATGTTAATTTTATTTATATAAAGGTATTCTTAATCCAACATAAATTCATCGCAAAAGAAAATTCAAAATGCTAACAAACCAAAAAGGAGTAGTTGAAAAGTTAATTTGATAATAAAGTTTAAAATTAAAGGCAAATAATATACGAAAAATGTAAATATAGTATCATGAATATAACAAAGAGGAGAAAATAAGGCAGGTAAAGTAACAGGGTTTTGTTTTTTTTTTTGTGCGAGCTGGCAATCAAAAATCAATTGGGCAGTTAAATCAAGAATTTTGCACCTGAGGTACTTGTTTTTTTTTTCAGTGTATATAGCAAATTTTCCATATTTTAGTATTTACTCAGGAAGTTGTCAACTACGGATTGGAAAATCATCATATCGAGTTCGCACTGTAACTTTCAAAAAGCAAACGCGTTCCCTTGCGTTTGTTTTGATTATGTTTTTGGTTCACTTGGCGATCAGCGTTAGTCTAAATTTGGGCAATGCGTTTGCTTAACATGAGGCGGGCGATCGAACGGGTGCAAAGAGAACGACCAAATCAAAACAAACGCACCGGGGCCATAAAAGCCTTATCGCACTTACCGCAATCCAGATCCCGCGCAGAAAGTACTTTCGGTCGGAGCTGGAAGGGAGTGTAGATGTAACCTAGCAAAATTGTCATGATTTTGATTTTGCCACCACTTTGGTTTTGTTATCAGCTTCGATTCTTTCATTCACATCGGCCTTATTCTTGCAAAAAGATAAACATTAGAACTAAAACAAACAGCTGAGACTACTCCTGGCTAACACTTGCTACTTTCCAAGATCTTCACAGCTCGGCAATACTGGGCGCCGATAGGCGAATCGGCACAGCGTGGTGAGAAACAAATGTTGGCCGGAGCTTGGCCTTGCACACTCCAAAGTGAGCGAGACTTTTAAGCGGTCAATGGAGCTTTTTCGTTCACCAACTGGGCTGGAGGGGGTTAGGTTAGGTAACCCTAGGGGCCACTCCCTGCGAAAAGGCGAGATCAGATAATTGAGCGTCTTCTTGAGCCAAAAGAAATTGTTCACTCAAATAATTACACAGGTTTAATTGGGGCTTGGCACTTTTATGAGGTGGGCGGTCTTTAAGATCCGTTTTTTGTATTTTTAACCACTTGTGGGAGGGAGTTTAGTGTGTCACCAATATAATCCACAATTATCTTGATTTACACAAACGGGCTGGCTGTTATAGCGTCTATATATGTATAGAGATCACTCCGATTGTCAATGACTTTATTAATTTTTGGAGCTTCGTTGCTCACGTTGTGTTCTGGATGCTGGTGATAAATTGAATGGGCGGAAGTTCAGCTTGGCCAAAGCCACATTGCTGCGACTCGGAAATGCAAGAGTGACCCATGGCTAACAGCTGACAGCTGTCATTCAACTATCGAGTACTTTTTGGAACAACTCTGGTAGCCCTATCGAAATATTTTATATCACAAAAATAATTTTCTAAACTAGATTTGCTTAACTAGTTCCGATGAATTTTGGTTTGTCATTTTAATTCCCTAAAATACAAACAACTAAACAAGCTACTCGAACTAGTCCCAACCGTCTGGTATGTTGCCATGGAGAAAGCTGTAGCCTGATTTTAGGCTTTTTCTTTAATTTAATCTTCTGAACCAAGCGCTACTGCACTTCACTATGAATCTTTGTGAGCGGTTTACCAATCATGAATATATTTTAGAAGGATTTTCGGAGCTCTTTAAGAATGATTCAGGCGATGTTGACCATGGGGACAATAAATTTGTCAAATCTATTGAATTCTAGAAAGAACATTTTCTGGTTTAAAGCGTATTAAAACAATTCAACAAGCCACCATATTGTATTGTGTTGTACAACAACTTAAATGACTTGGCTGCTTTGGCTTTTCATGATGAAATCATGAGATGATAAAATAAGATAGCATTGCTAGTAATATTTTAAAGACACAAAAATATGTTCCAAAATTTAGACTTTATTAGCTAGACAGGAAGACAAAGGTAAGGCATTCCGCATCCTTAGACGTCTGCTTACCAACCCAATCGGGAAGAACCAGACGTCCAACGAGGACTATGCCAAAGTTCAGTATGACATACCCTGGGCTGAAGAGGTTCTACCGAACTTCTCTTTGGAGATGGCTCCGCCCGCACAGCCCTACGTCTGGCGAAGATTATAAATATTGTGGGTGTTCTGGATGATTGCCGTCCTTTCGGCAGGATCCCAAGTCACCACTGGAAGTGGATTGAGGCGCCAACAAGCCGCGTCACTTTTGATCTACTGCTGGAGAACCCAGCGTAGGCTGGTGAGGACGAAAAGTCAACAGATCTTTATAAGGCCGCCATCGACAAGGTTGGCGATGTTTATCCGGGAGCGAGGTTGAAGGTTACATTCCTTTCTGCCCGAGAGCGCAAGTGTGGTTACCCATATACCCTGGAGAACCTGAACCGCCCCCACCAGCAGTTGGAGGGTGATCAAAGTCAAGGGCCAATCCGGGCTACCACTCTGGTCACTTTCCAAATGGGCAAAGAATCTGCAGAGTATTTAACCAAGTGCAGCGGAACCCTAAACTATGGGTTCCAGAGGGTAAATATGAAAGTCTGCAAGACAGACACTTTTACTTAAATAGCTTATTGATGGAGATATTACACCGGTCAGCCTGGACCTGAGGGATTCTACTATCTGGCTGGCTTCATATTATATGGCTTATGACAGCGAGGGCCTACCACCACCAAAGATTTTCCAAGACCTTGTTGGAAGCAGCAACACCAACAATAACCTCATACTACAAACACAACTCACAAACATTAACGAGCGAAGTGAGTCACTCTTAAATTAACTTTTGCAAACCAACTTGCTATTCGGCAATAGGGGTGTTGACAAAACTTTCGTAATCAAAAATGGAAGAGAGGTCTTAGACGTCACCCTCATCTCTGACAACGTCTATGATCAGATGGTATCATGGAAGGTGTTAACAGAGCACTCGTTTTCTGACCATCGATACATAGAGTTTGTTCTAACAAACAAATGTCCAAGAGAATTTAGAATCCAAAATAGACCAACTGGGAGGTACAAAAAAACTTCTGGTTCGAAAGCTTAAAGAATCCCCACCATTTACACCAAGTTTGGGAAAACAGAAATTCGAGCTTGTAGAAACGCTAACCGTCGCGTTTAAAGACTCGTCCGATAGGACCTGCCCCCTAGAGAAATAAAATCTACCGTCAAATACACGAGGTGGTCTGCGGAGCTAGATAAGCTCAGAAAGAGTGCAGATATAAATTAACGTAGCTAAAACGACCAAACTACCGCTTAGGAGATGTATAAACAAAAGCTGAGCGCTTATAAAAAATCTATCAGACGGGCTAAACGCATCTCTTGGGCCCACTTCTGAAGTAATATAGAATCAACCTCTGACGCATCTCGCCTTAGGAAGATCATGGCTAGCTCACCAACCTGGCCAGGGCTAATTTAAAAAAAAGACGGAACCTGGACCAATTCTAGTAAAGAGATCCTAGATCTTCTATTGAGCACTCACTTCCCTGAATGCTCTGTAAGCTCAACACCAACCAACCTGACTCTACAATACAACAAGAATATTGTCACAGTGACCAGGATTAAGTGGGCAATCGACTCGTTCGAGCCATTTAAGTCGCCAGACCCTGATAGCATATTTCCTGCCCAATTACAATACACCATGGGTTATACAGTGAAATGTCTTCACATGATCTTTTTGAGCTGTCTGAAGTTCAACTACATCCCCACTAGATGGAGAGAAACCAAATTAGTCTTCACACCGAAAGCCGGCAAACCCTCGCATGTAAAACCTAACAACTATAAACCAATCAGTCTATCCTCTTTTCTCCTTAAAACCTTTAAGAGACTTACAGTTGTCTACCTAAGGCAAACTATAAACCCCTTTCATTTACCACACTCGCAACATGCATACAGCAAGGGAAGGTCCAGTGAAACCGCCCTGCATTCCCTGGTCTCAAAGATTGAAAAATATTTTTAAGTGGGAGACTTCTCTTTAGTAGCATTTCTCGACAAAGAAGGTTCCTTCAATAACGTCCAACCTTATGCCATCACCTCTGCCTTGGCAAATGTGGGAGCCGATATACCTCTGATCGGATTCATCGACCAATTGCTAACCAGCAGGTCGGTGTTCTCGTAACTCGGAGGTGTTACGGCTCACAGATTCGTAAGCAGAGGCACCCCGCAAGGAGGTGTTCTCTCTCCGATAATATGGATCGTGACAGTTAACCAACTGCTTCGACTCATGGAAGCAGAGGCACATGTGGTGGTGGCCCACGCGGACGATTTTGCTATCTTTAAATGTGGTATATTCCCACACACGCTCTGTGACATCATGCAGACCGCACTGACAACACTTGCTCAGTGGACAACAACTTGCGGACTGGACGTGAGCCCAGTCGAGACAGAACTTGTACTCCTCATTAGGAAGTACAAAATTCCTAACCTTATCCCTCCCAAAATCAATGGAGTAAGCCTTGAATTTGGTGACAATGACAAATACTTGGGAGTCATTCTGGATAGATAACCACTCTGGAATGACAACATAAGCGACCGCATTAAAAAGGCAACCATCGATCTGTTCTCATGCAAAAAGTCCATAGGCCGAAAATGTGGTTTCTCCCCGAATATAGTACATTGGCTTTACACAACTCTAGTTTGCCCTATGCTACTCCATGGTTTAGTAGTTTGGTGGTCAGCAATCGGGAAAGAATTCGTCCTGTCCAACTTGCACAAAGTACAGAGAAGCGCTGAAATATGCAAAAGCTGTGCGCTCCGAACAACACCCACGGAAGTGGGTCATCTCGTACCACTAGACCTAGTAGCAAAGCAGATGGCTACCCAAAAAGACCTAAGACTAAGAGAATCCAATTCCTGGAACGGGGATAATTATACGACGTCTATATCCCCAGCCGAAACGAGTGGGATAACCTTCCTGCGGGTGTTTTCTCACCCAACCTAGACCTTAATCTATCGTTCCGTCTCCCTGATCACTGCAGTGTGTACCAAGCGGAAGTGGTAGCCCTGGATGGCTATGGAAGCTGCCATCTACCTTAGCACACTCATGATAAAGGAAGGAAACGTATTTACATACTCAGACAGTCAATCAGCCCTTAATTAACTTGACTTCCACACAAATAATGCTAAAATGCTCACTGAATGCCGCCTATGCTTGAACGATATTGGGCGACACTTCAGTATTCACCAAATATGGGTGCCTGGACACCGGAACATATTTGGAAACGAGTCTGCGGACTCACTGGCCAGACTAGGCACAACCACCGAGCTCCTTTCAGAGAAGAGCACGATAGGGATGCCTATGGCTACCTTCAAGTTTCACAAAAAAGCCAAAACACCACGCCTCTCCACGGACCGGTGGAAAATCCTTTCCACCTGTGCGGTAGCGAGACTAAAGTGGCATTTGACTTTAAACGTACTAACACACTTATATGTTACAGAAGGAAACACATATAACTTCTGGTAGGGGCCCTGACGGGTCATTGTCTTATAGGCGGACACGTATCACGCCCAGGCGTACAACATTTTGATTTCTGTAAAAACTGCAGATTTGAGGAAGAGGAGGAAGTGATAGCACCTTCTGTGTCATTGTCTTAGGTTTCTTGATCATACTAAGGTATAATAGTGCTTAACAAGCAAGATATGGCATCACGACGGGCCCATGAGGCCTAAGTTAGATAGTGACTTGTCACTCTCAACCATCGAAACCTAATCTAACTTTCGGGAGTAACCGCCTGTAGCTTTATCAATCAAGTTAAAATAAATGCACCGAATTTTATGAAAATAGAAGGGTCTTTGGGCTACATGCTTTTCAGCTCAAAGTCGATGACATGACGATTAAAATAGAAAAATTTATCATAAACTAAAGAATAACTCTCTTCAAAGGCCAATTTTTGACTTCCGTATTGGCAGCCGAGTGAGGCAGTTCGATTCTCAGTTTGCTCCTTCAAGGAAAAAAATAGAAAAGAGAAGTGAATTTAAAAAGGAAAAACAATGACCGGTGAAAACTCAATCACAAAGCGCAGCAAGCTATTTTTGAGGAGTGGTGCATGCAAGTCTTTGGCAGACTGGTCAAACTTGGCATAAGCAGAATGGGCGATGCCGCTGCCTAGGCGTCTGCCCAAAAAAGGCATGCAGAAAACGAAGAAATATTTTCAAAAACGTCAGTCAAGCATTCTGCTGGCACAATGGACCTATTTGATGAAGATCTGACGGTAGACCATATGACCGAATTCAACACACAAAATTTGACAAAAAAAATTCTTCAAGCCAACAAAAAGGCAGGACAGAAGAGAATTTAATAAGGTAACAGTGACAAATCAGATGACGAGGACAATAAAGGTAATGAAGAAATCTGAGGAAATTATGCATCAAAGCAAAGTACCTTTTCACAAAATACCGTGGCGCCTTTCGACGAGAAAGAGAGAAACGCAAAAAACATGGCAAAGAGTAGACAAAAAAATTTGACAGGTAGTAGCTCCAATGTGACAGTGCGTCAAAACAACTCGGAAAAACTAAGTTGCCTGAATATGTGACCAACAAAAACAGGCAAGTTGTTATGTGTGACGAGACCCATGTTGGAATGGCCAGTGACTTAATGGACACAAAGGAATGTAAAGATTTTTATTCTTTGAGAATAAAAACTTCAATAATGGGTTATACCTATTTGAAAAAATACAGCATGTCAAGCTGACTGGTATAAATAACATTATCCCTCTAGGCATCTCCCTGTGCAAAATACATTTTGAAAACTGGAATGAAGCAAATGCTGAGGTAGAAAACAAGACCATAAAAGAAATAACATAAATGTATTCATCGCGAAATCATATGTTGAAACATATGGCGTAATTAAAGGTGTCCCTTTAACAGGCTTCTCTGAACAGAACATCCTTGACAACATTGACTCGCATGTCGAGGTCAAAAATGTTGAGAGAATTGTGAGGAAGAACAAGAAAGAAAGTCGGAAAATGAATTTGGAAAATGAAATTGATAGGCACATCAAGGCAGCCACGTTTGAGATAATGAATGTTTAGAATCTAAACATAGTCCACGATCCCACGACTCACACGTAGCGATAGATGCATTATATACATAAACAAGTCAATGCTTATTGCTTAAGCAATAAATATTGATGGGCA